>JAFJMP010000025.1:0-429833 GCA_029692085.1 Gymnothorax javanicus
ACCTTGGGAACTGAGAATTCAATTCAATTCAATTAACCAAATTACCTGCTTAAAATTGCTTAGAATGCCACTTTGTTCATCATAGATTTTGTAGAATCGTACATTTTCTCATCATCATATCTTTTTTTCTTTGTAACTGGCCTGAAGATAACGGCTTAATTTTTCCTTCCCACAGTGTCTGTCCATAACAGTGCAAATTTCTCCTTATTGGAGAGTGCTATTGTAATTATATCATAGTGGGAGAAATATCTACTAATAAGGAATGTGTACACAAGGTTTGCCCCCGAAATACTGACTGGCCCCTGAACCACAGATGTTGTAGCCATTTTCTACACATACAATTTAAGATAATTTGAATCAATATTCTGTTTGAGATGTTTGGGTTTGAAGTATTTTCTGTTCCGTGCTGTAATGTGGAGTGAAGGTTTGGCCAGTGACTAATGACGCGATAGTGTTTTTCTCATTGGCTGCTGTGTGTGTATAGTATAAATACATCGTGAAGCTCCGCCAAACGGCAGAAGCCACTGGACCTTGATGCAACACGGTGTTTTGACCAGCGCACTAATTTCGGTTAGTTTACTAAGAAAAGTCGAAAGTCTATTATTTTTCTATTTTGTATGATTTCAGTTTTGTAAGAAAGATACTAAAAGAAGAATTTAGCTTCAAGACTTTTGCTTTCCGATGTCAGTGTGTTGCGTGCAAAAACTTTGAGGTCCGAAGCTAGTGAGGCAGCCAGCTGCTGCACCCACATCAAAGTCAAAAGACCGCCATGTCTCTCGGGAGCTAACCTGCTGTTCAGACGGCGGACCTGCAAGTTCGGTCGGGAAGACAGTTTGGAGTTCGAGTTGAAGCCCCGAGAATACCCGAGAAAAGCTTGCGGAATGGAGATTTCCCTGGATCAGGTCTGATATTCTTTATTGACTCTTGTAGCCGTTTGGTGACGCTGGAGGAGACCATCTTCTGAAAGTGAAAGTAAATGTTCACTGGATATTCCGCTACGAAAGCCATTGGTTTTTAATTAAAAAATTTGGCACGTGTAGAAGCTCTTTTCACAACGGATTAGACGCATTAGAAGAGTTAGAAGCTGTGGATAATTCGAGGAATTGTGACAGTTTACGTGTAGAGGATTCCGTAGCTAAACGAGATGGCAGAGAAAAGAGCAGCCGCGCGTGATGACCAAAAGAGGGCGCCAAAGCCCACAGAAAAGGCTGTAGAGGACAAAATCAACCGGCTGAAAGGAGAAGGGGAAAATTGGCTCAATTAACCAGGCAAAAGAATGACTTCGAAAAATTGAAGGAAAATGATGATAATGTTAAATTCATAAAAGATGAAGCATTGCTGATGTTTGAAAAATACCTTGGAGAGTACAAAAGGCTAAATGAACAATTGTGTGAATTAATGGATGAAGAAGAAATTCAATCAGATCAAGATGCTTTTGAGACAAGGCATTCAGAATTCAAGCAGTTCTTACAAGAAATGAATAGGTGTATTTCAGATGTGCTTAGAGACCCTCAAGATGAGGAAGAAAGTATTTGGCCACAGGATGGTGCATCTAAGTTCAATTCAGTTATAAGCCGTACTTGCAGTATTAATTCTGCAAAGCTAAAAATCAAAGCAGAATGCGAAGCACTGTTAGAAAGAGCTGCTGCAATGAAAAAGAAAGAAGCACTAGAGCAGGAGGAAATCCGCCTAAGATTAAAGAAAGAGCAATTAGAAATTGAAACTGAACTTGCTGCTTCAGATGCCATATTGAAGGTATATGAGGAATTTGAAGATGCTCATGAGTCAATGGATGATCTCCGTAATAAACTGTCAAGATTTAAAGCAGAACCCCTGGGTAGTAGACATGAGAAGCATCGTGTTGCCAGTGGTTACGGGCATCATGGAGCTAGTGAGCTTTTTCTTCCTTTCAACCCAAAGCCAGCCATGCAGTTTGGTGCTTCAGACAGAAGAAAGCCATTGTCAAGTTTTGGTGCTGCCAGCAGTACCCTGCATCCTGATCGCCATGACCGCACGGATACGTCTACAGACAACCTATATGAAGTGCTGCAGCGGCAAAATGAAGTCACTGAGATGCTCATTAAACAGCAGAGTTTGTCCCAACTCCCTCATAGAGACCTACCAACATTTACAGGAGACCCTCTGACGTATAGATCCTTCATTAGGGCCTTCGAACTGCAATCGATAGCAAGACAGACAGCTATCGAGATCGGTTGTAGTACCTTGAACATTTCACGAGTGGAGAGCTGCTTGATCTCATTCGTAGCTGTGAGCACATGAGACCAGACAAGGCTTACAGAGAAGCTAGAGCATTGCTTGATCGTCACTATGGAGACGAACTGACCCTCGCCACAGCGTATATCAAGAAGGCAATGGAATGGCCTCAGATAAAGCCTGAAGACAGATAAGGATTGAATACCTTTGCAATGTTCTTGATTGGATGTTGTAACAGTGAATGATGTGGACTACATGAACGAAATGAATAATCCCACCAACATGAAGTGCATTATATCCAAGCTTCTATTCAAATTGAAGGAAAGATGAAGGAGCTGTGCTTATGACATTCAAGAAAAAAGAGGAAAAAGAGCCAGATTTCCTGACTTAGTGGAGTTTGTTTACCATCAAGCGAAAGTCGCAAATGATCCACTGTTTGGAGATATCCTAGACTCCACCTTTGGAAATGAGAAAAGCATGAAAAAGAAACCAAGCCCTGTGAAAGCTGAGTCCAAGAGAAGCAGCTTTGCTGTGAATGTATCTACCACAGAGAAGGATGCCGGTAAGGGTCAGTCAGAGAAGAAAACAGCCACAGTTAAGTCTGCAAATGTTTTCCAAAGTCCCTGTCTTTACTGCCAGAAGAACCATGCACTGAACGTGTGCAACAAGATCACAGGCGAACCTTTCAAAGAAAGAATACAGTTCTTGAAAACGAACAGTCTTTGCTTCAGCTGCCTGACAGCAGGTCACTTGGCCAAGGACTGTAAGAAGAAAGTTTCATGCCCAGAGTGCTCCCGCAAACACCCAGCTATCCTGCATGTGGCAAAAGAAGACGCCGCATCGGCCCAGAACAGCGCAGACGACAGTTCTCAAGGCACAGGAGAAGTCACAAGTGCTCTCGTGTCTGCGGGCTGTAGAAGAGCGGACCACACTGGGGTTGGGAACAGTGAGCGTATACTGCCCATTGTACCTGTGCAGATAAAGCACAAGAAAGGCACAAAGATAGTCAAGACCTATGTATTCCTGGATCCAGGAAGCACAGCGACTTTCTGCACTGAAGCATTGGCGAACCAGTTGGACATAGGAGGCAGAAAGACAGAGTTCTTTCTCCGCACCATAGTACAAGAGCAGAAATGAGTAGCTATGTGCTTACTGATTTGGAGGTGTGTGGCTTAGAGGAGCAGCTGCCCATGATTCAGCTGCCCAGTGTGTATACTCAGCCAGTTTTACCTGCGAAGAAAGCCAACATACCACAAGAGACAGATTTGGTGAAGTGGCCTTACCTGAGTCGGGTCCATCTCCCAAAACTTGAAGCAGAAATTGGCCTTCTCATCGGCGCCAGTGCATATAAAGCTATGGAGCCATGGGAGATTATTAGTAGCCAGAACGACGGACCGTACGCCGTGAAAACAGCGCTTTGTTGGGTGGTCAATGGGCCAATTAGCAGATGTCAAGAGAAAGAGTCAGATGATGACGAAAGACCAAGTTTTCTTGTCAACCACATCTCCGTGATGAACATTGGAAACATGTTGATGAAGCACTACAATGCCAATTTCCCTGAAAAACGGTGTGAGGACAAGCGAGAAGACTCTCAACATGACAAGCAGTTCGTGCATGCTGTGACTACATCAGCACAGTTCGTTGATGGTCATTATTGCATCAAGCTGCCTCTGAAAGATGACAAGGTGAAGATGCCATGCAACCGTGGTATTGTTGAACAGAGACTTAACTCCTTGAAGAGAAAGTTCAATAGGAACCAGACTTCTTTCAGGAGTACAAGACCTTCATGAACAAAATACTGGAGAAAGGCTATGCAACAAGAGTTCCAGAAGAGCAGTTGAGTTGCAATGATGGAAGAGTGTGGTTCATCCCGCACCACGAGGTGTATCATCCAAAAAAGAGAAAGCTGCGAGTCATCTTTGACTGCGCAGCAAGGTATCAAGCCATGTCATTGAATGATCAATTGTTGCAAGGGCCTGCCAAACAAACACCCTCATCGGAGCGTTGCAGAGATTTAGACAGGAGCCCATCGCCGTGATAGCAGATATCGAGTCTATGTCCTATCAGGTGCGGGTTCCAGACACAGACACTGATCTGCTACGCTTTCTGTGGTGGCCAGGCGGCGATGTGAATAGAGAAGCAGCTGAGTACAGAATGTGTGTGCATCTGTTTGGTGCTACATCATCCCCCAGTTGTGTATCGTATGCACTGAGAAGAATGGCAGAAGATGCAGCGACTGAGACCACACCAGAGGCCACACAGACTGTCCTCAAAAACTTCTGTTGACGACTGCTTGAAGTCGGTAGACACAGAAGATCAAGCAGTTGCTCTCATGAAGGAGCTGATGACATTGTGCGCTAGAGGTGGGTTCCACTTGACCAAGTGGATCAGCAACAGTAGAGCCCTGCTGTGCTCCATCCCTGGCTATGAACGAGCAGATGAAGTTAAAGATCTTGACATGGAGAACGACGAACTACCTGTGGAACGAGCATTAGGTGTGCAGTGGTGCACTAGTTCAGACAACTTTAAGTTCAAGATGCACCTCCCAGGCAAACCGTGCACAAGACGAGGCATCTTGTCTGTTGTCAGTTTGGTGTACGATCCAATGGGCTTTCTGGCGCCTCTCCTCTTACCCATCAAGCTCATTCAGAGAGATTTTTGCAAAGGGAAAAGTGGTTGGGATAAAGAGATCCATAACAAGCCACGCAAAACATGGCTGAGGTGGCTAACAGACCTCGACTAGCTTTCAGAACTGGAAGTCAGCAGATGTTTCAAGTCTGCCACATTTGGGCCAACCAAGACTGCCCAGATCCACAATTTTTCTGACGCCGGTCAAGATGGATATGGCGTTGTGTCGTATCTCTTGTCGACGAATGGCCAAGGTGAGAAACACGTATCCTTCCTGATGGGAAAGTCTAGAGTCGCTCCGCTCAAACAGATCACGATTCCTAGAATGGAGTTGACAGCAGCGATGGTTGCAGTCAAGATTGATCGGATGCTGAGAGAAGAACTCGAAGTTCCCCTGATGGAATGGGTCTTCTGGACAGATAGTATAACAGTGCTAAAGTACATTGAAAATGATGCCCTTCGTTTCAAAACGTTTGTGGCAAATCGAGTTTCGTACATTAGAGAGGCGACAACTTGGTCTCAGTGGAAGTATGTCAACACCTCACAAAACCCTGCAGATCAGGCCTCAAGAGGTTTGAAGATTGAAAGCTTCATGAAAAGTAAGAGCTGGTTTCAGGGCCCTAGCTTCCTGCCAAATGAAGCTGAGTGGCCAGAACAACCTGAACAGTGTACTCACCTGACAGAAAATGACGTTGAGGTGAAGACGTCCACTGCGGTGTCATGCACAAGTCCAGACGAGTGCACAGATCCATTTAACCAGCTTGTGGAGTATTACTCGAGTTGGCATAAGCTGAAAAAGGCAACAGCTTGGATTCTGTACCTAAAAGAAATGCTGCGACACCTAAGTAAGAAAAGAAAAGAGTTTGAACGGACCATAAAGCAATCTGAAAAAGATCCAGAAAAACACAGATCCATGATTGAACAGCCATTGGATGATGAAGGGCTACAGACTCTCCTTTGCAAAGTTGAGAGCATCATCAATGGAAGACCCTTAACCATGAACACAGACTACCTGAGTGACCTCAAGCCACTAACGCCGAATCACTTATTCCTACTGAAAGCACAGACCTGCTTTCCGCCAGGGTGTTTACCAAAGATGACGTCTATGCCCGCCCTCGCTGGAGGTAAATCCAATATCTGGCGGATCTGTTCTGGCTAAGATGGACTCTTGAATACCTACCTCTGTTGCAAGAGCGTCAAAAATGGCTCAGTCTGAGGAGAAGTTTCAAGGTTGGAGATGTCGTCCTCGTCGCTGACTCGTCCCTCCCACGAAACGTCTGGACGTTGGGCAGAATCACCAAAGTGATGCCAGACTCTAAAGGGGTTGTCCGAAGCACTGAGGTCCAGACGAAGACCAGCGTCATCCAGAGACCCATAACAAAACTGTGTTTATTGCCAGGAGAAGAATGAAGAGTGAAGAGACTTATAAATTATAATTACCTGTTGAATAGACTGTAAATACTTACCTGTGCAGAGAGAAGTAGACTCTAGTTAAAGAAAAAAGATTTGAGAAATGTTAGTAATGACGTAAATGGCTCCAAGTTAAGTAAAGTTGGTAATTGATATGCTAAGGCTTAGCGCTCTTTTGACCAGCGCACTAATTTCGGTTAGTTTACTAAGAAAAGTCGAAAGTCTATTATTTTTCTATTTTGTATGATTTCAGTTTTGTAATAAAGATACTAAAAGAAGAATTTAGCTTCAAGACTTTTGCTTTCCGATGTCAGTGTGTTGCGTGCAAAAACTTTGCGGTCCGAAGCTAGTGAGGCAGCCAGCTGCTGCACCCACAACAGAAGTTTTTCTCTTTCCGTCCCACAAAATGTCCGTCCATCTTATGCGTCAGACATGCTGTGAGACACTTTCACTTGTGCTTATATGCCTTATTTTTATGCAATATCTCTTGGTACTAATATGATTTCCTAATGGTTAAAGAGGTTTTAGGATAAATTCATTAATGGTTGGAGTAAAATGAGCTTTGCGCAGACAATCACGTTCACCTTCGACTGCATCAGATGATCAGCAGTGATTCATGCCCTAATTAATCCAACCTATACCCTACTGATCAACTCAAGTGTGTCAAAGAATCAGAGTCAGATATTCTCCACTTTTAAATGCCATGTAATTGCAATCGATCAGCTGCCAATGGAATTGATGGATCCAGGGAATGCAAGGGTCCCACAATGTACCGTCCGTCAAAAATCCATCTACATGTACAATCATTGCAAAAATTAATACATGTGAACACTTTTACTTATTTCTTTATTCATATGATAGATTGGCTGGGGCAGCACCCCGGCGGCATGTTTTGCAATTTCTTAAAATGCATTGATGTCCATAAAACAGCTGTGATTGATGAAATTTTGAAGCCAAAAACAATTCTTTCAACAATTTTTATTGCACTTCAAGATTACACAATTGAGGTTCTTCGTTTTATAAGACCATTTGCTACTAAGATGAACTGATACTAGAACTAACTGGTATCATAATTTTTCTCAGGTGTTCAATCAGGATTGGATTTCAATTTGTCGTGTGACACATTCCCAATGTGGGACTGTCCCGCAATGTCAGTTCATCACAATAGTAGTATGAACAACGCTGTGTAATGTGTTAAGATGTACTGTGATCCACCTGAGCCCTTTCACCTGTTTGGAGTTAACGTGGTCATTGAAGTTAGCAGAGTTGTCGTTTTTATTTTAAAAGTCCCCTATTATGCTGTATTTAGTCATTTAAAATATGTCCAATGGGTCTTTAAAATAATTTTAAGAATTCAATTACAAAAAAAAACCACACACATCCAGGCCTAGTGAGACCTCCTCTCTCACCCCGTCTGTGCTGGCCTGAAACACGAGCTGTTTTGAGTGGGTGGGGAGGCTATGCCACTGAGGCACTGCTCTGATTGGTTGCCCGGCCGCTTCGATTCCAGGGGAGGGTGCAGACCGCTGCAGGGTGAAGTTGCCTTCAGCCGTCGACTTCCAGGCTGCTCAGCCTGTCAGGCTGCGTAAACGCCGCCCCCAAGTACAGCCAATCAGATTGCGAGCTAGAGTACAACCAATCCGCTCACGAGGCACCCAATTCAATTCAATTTCCTCTCCTCAAAGCGGAGCGGGCTTAAGAACATCAATACTGTTAAAAACGAATGCATTTAATCTTCTTTTCTCATTAAAGAAACTGATTCGGGAGGTAACGTTAGATATTTCAGCTATTTTGATTATGTTAACCAATGCAAATAAGTGCTTTTTTTGCCTTACAGTTAACTTATAGACCTAACCTTAGCTAAACAGGTCATACTTGTTAACCTAAACACTTCTACAATATAACTTCAAGTATAACTCTGTTTGAAACATAAAATTGGCGTACCTGTGTGATATTTTGTTCAATAAGCTGTTTAGTTGAGCTTCTTAAAAACTTCAACTGCAAGTTGCTGTAACGTTAGCTGCCTTCAAGGCTGATTGTAGAGACTAGTGCCTTGCAGGCTGGTTAGAAGGCGAATGTTGATTTCATTTTGTATAATCTTTAATAGTACTCAGTCAGATGCCTTCAAGGCTGATTGTAGAGCACTAGTGCCTTCCAGGCTGACCGAAGAGACTAGTGCCTTGCAGGCTGGTTAGAAGGCTAATGTTGATTTCTTATTGTATAATCTTTAACAGTATTCAGTCAAATGCCTTCAAGGCTGATTGTACAGACTAGCGCCTGCCAGGCTGACCGTAGAGACTAGTGCCTTGCAGGCTGGTTAGAAGGCTAAAATTGATTTCATATTGTATGATCTTTCATACTATTCAGTCAGATGCCTTCAAGGCTGATTGTACAGACTAGCGCCTGCCAGGCTGACCGTAGAGACTAGTGCCTTGCAGGCTGGTTAGAAGGCTAATGTTGATTTCATATTGTATGATCTTTCATAGTATTCAGTCTGATGCCTTCAAGGCATCAGAGCCCGGGGTGGGTGCTGGGGCAGGACCTGCTGCAGGAGCATCAGGGCCCGGGGTGGGTGCTGGGGCTGTTTTTTTTTTTTTTACTTTTTTAGCGGGGCGGGGAGATAGGGCTCCACGACGGTGCCGAGACATCGTTTTAACTCCTAAAAAGAGTGTAAAAAGTAAAGACAACATCAATATGCAACAACACCTCGGTCATTTTTCTGAGGTAACGTGGTTGGTTTCGAACTGTAATAAATCTATGGGCTGAAAAATAGAAGATCTTAAATTAGCCTTGGAATGCTCCAACACAGTAGAGACTCCCAGTAGAGACCCCCTCAGTAATGCTGAGGGAGTCTCTACTGTCAGCCTTGAAGGCATCAGAATTGTAAACACACACACATATATATGAAATCATCAGCCTACCAACCAGCCTGCAAGGCACTAGTCTCTACTGTCAGGCTGGAAGGCACTAGTCTCTACAATCAGCCTTTAAGGCATCTGACTGAATATTATCAAAGATTATACAATATGAAATCAACATTAGCCTTCTAACCAGCCTGCAAGGCACTAGTCTCTACAATCAGCCTTGAAGGCACTAGTGCTCTGCAATCAGCCTTTAAGGCATCTGAGGCAATACTATTGAAGTTTATAAAATAGCAAATCAACATTAGCCTTCTAACCAGCCTGCAAGGCACTAGTCTCTACAATCAGCCTGGAAGGCATTAGTGCTCTACAATCAGCCTTTAAGGCATCTGAGGCAATACTATTGAAGTTTATAAAATAGCAAATCAACATTAGCCTTCTAACCAGCCTGCAAGGCACTAGTCTCTACAATCAGCCTTGAAGGCAGTTAACGTTACAGCAACTTGCAGTTGAAGTTTTTAAGAAGCTCAACTAGACAGCTTATTGAACAATATCTCACAAGTAGGCCAATTTTATGTTTCAGAGTTATACTTAAAGTTATATTGTAGAAGTGTTTAAGTTAACAAGTATGACCTGTTTAGTTAGGTCTATAAGTTCACTGTAAGACAAAAAAATAGCTCGTTTGCATTGGTTAATATAATCAAAATAGCCGAAATATCTAACGTTACCTCCCAAATCAGTTTCTTTAATGAGAAAACTCACGATTAAATGCGTTTGTTTTTAGCAATATTAATTTTCTTAAGCCCACTTACCGAGTAAAGGCTTCCGAATTGAATTGGCTGCCTCGTGAGCGGATTGGTTGTACTCTAGCTTGCGATCTGATTGGTTGTACTTGGGGGCGGTGTTTACGCAGCCTGACAGACTGAGCAGCCTAGAAGTCGACATCTGAAGGCAACTTCACCCTGCAGCGTGCAGACCCAAAAAAACCAGGAAACCAAGATGGCAGGTATTTCAGGACAGCTCTCCGTGGCATGTTTTGCTGTGAGACCGTACTTGTTTGATCCTGAATCCGACCCCCAACGGGAGGAGGAAGCCATTGAAGTATTGTAGCAATGTTTTTGCAGGATTTTAAAGAGTGGCAAGTTGAAATTTTAGTGTTTTGCTCATACTATCTCGCCTTGCATGCATATGATTGTAGCTATACTGTTATATAGTCATGTTATATACCCCCTTGGCTATCCGGAGGAAACTTCGCTAAAAGCTCCTGTTAACCATTTCCACAAAAACGAAACCAGGGCTTGACAAGTACATTGGCCCGATGGCCCCGGACCTGTGGAAGTGCCGATCGGGCCAGTGCACCTCGTCCCATACTTGCCCGATCGGGCCATTGCCGCATGCCATGAGACGATCGCGTCGGCACCCGTAAACGCCCCTCAAGTCGTCCTCACGGGCACAATTTAACATGCCCATCAGTCACTTCACGGGCGCGTCACTATTTAATCCAAGCGTTAGCCCATTTCACCTACCACGGTAGACTATGACGATGACAACAATCAATCAAATCATAATCAAAACTAGCAATCGCAACATTCTCTCAGATCTCGACAACCAGTGCCATCTGTGAGGAAGGGTACTCATATTCAGTTCGGCATATCCGACCCATCATCATAGCCCTAACTAGCAATCTCGGACCTCAGTAAAAAATTCAGAGAGAAAAAAAAATTCAACGTCTTTATCATTTAGGTTTTGTTCTAGGTATGTTTAGTATAACCCGCGTGAACATGCAATGTTACATTTCACCAATGATCAATTTCTGTTTGCACATTACTATAATTATTTTCCTTTTATCTATGTATATTGTTTTGAGGAGTTTTCTTTAGTTCAGTAGAATTTTTGTATTAATTTTGTTTGATCTTTGTCATTTTTGGCGAGGTAACTTCGTCCAAATTCGCAGTATTCTCCTTAGTATTGAGCTCTGCTGTGGAGAGGTAAGATGAAATAAGTGCTCTTCAGTTGTTCTGTAAAACGCAGTAAAATGCCAAACGGAGTCGAAGATACTTCTTTGTAGAGTTCAAAGATTTCGTTCATTATTGCTTCGATGGTTACTTTGGAGTTTATACATTTTTATTTTATCGTGTTCGGCATTTTTGTGAAGCATGCTAATTTACCTATCGTAAGTCCAGGCTAATGGAGCATTAGGTGGTTTCTCGTGCGGTTTGCCATTTATTCTATTTCGAATTTAAAGGAGAATGTTCCTGCCAGACCTATGTAAACATTAATATTTACCTTGATGCTGTATGAAATCCACTGGTGTAACTTGAACTCGGCCAATAAAGGTCAGCCAAAACAAGATATATTGGCAGGCCGTTTTTACTGTATGCGGGCAATAACATACGTAACCAATCAATAAAACACCGTATTCGTGGTGGCTATGTGTGACCGAGAGTGGAGCTCTGCTTATCGCCCGTCTGCTTAACTTAATTCTGTAAAATGAGTGATCGTGACGATATGAATGTTTTTATGTGTTTAATTTATAAACAATAAGCTATGAATGTTTGTCAAGGCAATTTGTGTAAAATCTACGGAAAAAGTATTTTCTTTATTGAAAAACAAAGAGATTTCCTTGCTGCAAGGAAAAATCCACAGAAAAGTGTCATCAAAAATTCGGGCCAGTGAAAAGTTAGTTCAGGCCAGTGGAAATGACCAGTCACTGGCCCTATAGGGACAGTGAATTTTTCAAGACTTGTCGAGCCCTGGAAACGCAATTCCGGCACCGAGCTACTACATGAGTTCGGAATAAAAACACAAACAGTGTAAGCGTTGCTTCTGTGGAGCAAGTGACTCGAAAACTTCTACCGAAAAAAAATCTGTATCCGATCTCCGCTTTTTTTGGCTTTTTATTCGCCCGATCTATTTTCAAAGGTGGATGAAATTCTGCCATGGCAATGCAGAGAAATCGTTTGTTATACCAGGCACGTTATAGTGCGTTTCGCGATTGCATTCACCGCGGTAGCCTCATATGACTATCCCACACAATGGCAAAGGACTCGGCTGACCCCGGTCATGGATAAGTAAAACGATCGTTTCACAGTAGCAGTAAACAAACCCAAACACATACTTCGAGCTCTGAAAAACCTACGTCTGGTCTAACTGCAGCCTTTTCAGCCCAACTTTGCGGACACATACGGCACCTCTCCAGTTAGCTTCAACTGTAGTGGCTATAATCCGGCAACTTTGTGATGAAACTGCCACATTGATGCTTACCGAAGTAACACAAGCATACCAATCAGAATTACTGCACATAAGTTAACCAGGAGCATTTTTTAAGTTGCACGGCACGCAAACTAACATGCAGTAGCTAGTAACCAAGCCTTTATAACAACGACAGAGACAAATGTGACCCTGCAAAACAGGTTTTACAGACAGCAAGTGCCGTTACTGTGAACAGTTGTACCAAGCATCCAAATTACAAACAATTATAAAAGGTTAGTTTCATATGAGGTTTATGTTCACACACCTTCTGTTGAATGTCCCCTGATATTACTTTTGCATATTTAGGACACAAACATTAGCAACAGTAACTTAGCTACGTTAGCCGCAGTGCTACAGCCACATTCAACAGGCTATCACATTTGGTAGGCTTATGCAGTAAAGCATCTTAAAGCAACTTTCTGCTTCTGTGTCTGTGAGTCACGGACAGTTGCTACCGATCCAGGCTTCATCTTCAGATATTTTACAAAGCCTGCGTTTGAGGCCAGTTGTTAGTGCTAACTATCATTAGCAGTCCTGCTAGCCACCCGTAACACGTTGGCTTCACTTACACATCATTATTTGCTGTTATATCGTTGCTTACAGCTTCTGGCTCCGAGCGCTTGATCGGTGCAACTGCTCCAGGTTTGAGAAGCTGCTGGGACGCATATCCAGCGTCAAATTATCCTTTATTGACAAAGCTGTCTTTGGTGAAATGGCAAACACAAACAGCACACGTTCCATTTGAGTGTGGCCGTTTGCCCCCAGCAAAGAATAAAGCTACCCACTGATTTCTGGTGGCATAGTCTTTTGGAAGAGAAAATAGTTGTGCTTTTTTTTTTTGCATCCAAATAAACACAGACGAGCAGCTTTGGGAGACATACTGACAAAAATGCACCTCAAATGATATGCGGTTCTTCTTCTTTTGTATTTCCAGAAGTGTAGACACTAAGGCGTAATATGATCTGCGGTTGTTTGTGCCTGCTATAATAGTTTCTGGGTTGGGCAGGTCCAGCGCCGTGATTGGCTCTGGCTAGGTCTGTACTAATTGGACGGCACAACCTGACATCAGGTTTTGCCCAGATCTCGTGAAGATCTTGAGACGAGCTGTTCAGAAAGGAAATCACATTCTTGGATTACGGCAAATCCCCTGTATCTTATGTTTAGAAACTTTACAGAGGTTGAGCATGGACATCCAACATTATAACATTACTTGTATGTATTAGAAGAAGGACCAGCATAATAGGACTCCTTTAAGACCAGAAATGAAAAACTCTCAATGTGGGAATGTCCCACAGTGTTGGTCCATCACAGTGGTATGAACAATGCTGTATAATGCATATGACATATTAATTGATGTAGTTTGAGCCACCTGAGCCATTTCACCTGTTTGCTGTTAATATGGCTGTTGAAGTTAGCAGAGTAGTAGTTCTTATTTCCTCATTTGTATCTCAGTGTTTATTCAAAATAATGTGATCTCGTAACTGTCTATGAACCTGAGGCCAGATAGTCATGATGAAGGGTGCCAGATGTATGCACAGTGTTCAAGTTGTTGTTCTTCTGAATAAAATATCCAACAATAATAGTGTTTGTTTGTTGTGGATTTTACTGCTGATCATAAAACTGTCCCCCAGTGTCTGTCCATCACATGTCCAATGTCCCACAATGTCTGTCCATCACACACATTTAATCCATTTTGCCTGCTTTATGGTAGACTTCCTGGAAAAAAGTTTTCCATGGGGCTTTAGCACTACTAAGTTATAGTAACCTGAATGAAGTTTCTTCTTTTTTCTGCACAGTAGTTATTTGGAACATAAAATGAAATGATGCAACTGCTTGCAAATGACAAAATTATGGAGTTGTCAATGCCGACTACCCAATGTTGAGAAAAACCCCTTCATTTGATCATCTCCTGTAGAATTGCCCATACCCTAAACTAACTTAAAAAGTTGGTCTTCTTCCTCTGTGTGAAAATTTGGCTTTGTGGTTCAGTGATGACTAACATGGCAGAATATCAATTTTAAACCTATTCTCAATAAACATGAAGCGTAAACTGATAGTTCCAGTAAAAAGATTGTTTCCACAGCTCTTGTTCTCAGTTGCATAGGTTATGTACTTCTAAAAATATCAGAAGTTTTTGGAATATATAAAGATTTATTTTTCTCTCCTGGTGTTACACATATGATGACCAGCATTGTGAACACGTTCACATGCACATGATCAAATATGTCAGAGGCAGATAACATATCGAGGGTTTGGAGCGCAATGGTTATATGCCCATTTTAGAGGTTCTGAGAAAAATTGATTTTTAGGTTTCCAAGTGTTCTATTGAATCAGGTATTATATTTCTTTTTTTTTTTTTTTTTTACCAGTCATTCTTTTGCTGCATGGTTCAGAAGTATATTGAACACCTAAGTTTTCATAGGAGTGTAACCGCAATATCATGGTCTAAATTTCCAAAAATGGACATGTCACCTCAGTGCTCCAACAATTCTAGCACATGATGTGACATAACACAGTGGTGATTGGTTGAAGGTAAGTTCGTTTGCAATGGAAGACAGACTATTCTGTAATAAAATTCATGTTTATTCATCAAAATATCAACGTTTCATTCATTTAATCAGATTTTGTTGGACATATCACAAAATGAAAATGTGAATTCTGATTAAAAATTAATGCAGATGGACATATGGTTATTGTGCTCCAAGGATTAGCTGATAGAAAGCCGTGACGGGGTAAAAATCTCAAAACCACAAATTTTGGACATATAACCACTGTGCTCCAAACCCTGAATATGCAAACTGTACATGTGACAAATTGTGCCATGCGCATATACTGTAACACACATGCATATATATGTCATACAGTACACATACAACATGAGCACAGATACCAATGAGCTTTAAAATGAGCACCTGCCTTATTTGCTGTTGGGCCTCTGTTTGCTGCCAAGACAGCTCTGACCCACTGACGAATGGATTGGACAAGACCTCCGATGGTACCTTGTGATATCTGGCACCAAGATGTCAGCAGCAGATCCTTTTAGTCTTCTTAATTGCACGCTGGAGCTGCCATAAATCTTACTTGTTAGTCTAGCATGTGTTATGTATGAGTATTTTCTGTGGTGCACTGTATATCATTTGTGGATGGAGATTTGTTACATGCTGTTTTTGCTGCTGTGCTGGTCAGCCATTTATTTTGTTCATCAGCACCCTCTGGTGGTGTGTCTGTAGCAAAACATGATCTGATGTAATATCACTTCTTTGTAATAGACTAGTGCTTTCTAGAAGCTTCTGGCATCTTCCTGCCTGGAGGGGGCGGGATTACCCCGGAATCCTGTAGATCTTTCCAGAATGTTGCTAGTCTATATAAATGCTGTGAATTTGGTCAGTAGAGGCAGAGTTTTTGTTTTGGCAACAGAGTTACACAGTGGTATTAAAGTGTTATTATAAGATTAAACAGTGGATTACTTGTAGAAGTTTTTTTTTATCAGTGAAGAATAAATTTGTTTAAGTTGTCATTGCTGGTTTTCTTTGTTGTGATTTTCAAGTCATAACAAATTGGAGGTTCCACCGAGATAAATCATTCATTGGATCAACGATTGGATTCACCAAAGATTAAAGCGGAATTATTATTTTAAATCTTGTGATTGAAAAACCAGCAATCATGACTTTTGATGTTGAAAATTTTTTGAAAACTCCAACCCAGGAATTAATTGTGCTGGCAAAGAAGAAGGACTTGCTACAAATAGCCTCAACCCTTGGATTATCTGATGTGAAATCATCAATGAAGAAACAAGAAATATTCAACATTTTGGTGCACCATTTCATCGATGAAGATATCTTTGGGGAAGAAGCAGCAGAATTGATTAAAGATGTGGAAGTGCCTGCAACAGAGCTGCAAAGACTTGAATTTCAGCTACGCCTGAAAGAACTGGAAGAAAGAAGGTTGGAGAGAGAACTGGAAGAAAGAAGGTTGGAGAAAGAACTGGAAGAAAGAAGGATGCACTTGCAGTACGAATTGGAAATGAAGAAAATAGAAGCAGGTACTGTTACAAAATCTTTTGGGCTTTCTGATCATTTTGATGTGGTTAAACACATCAGACGTGTTCCTCCCTTCCTAGAAAATGATGTTGACCAATACTTCACCCATTTTGAAAAAATTGCTGAAAATTTGAAATGGCCAAAAGAGCACTGGACAATGATGTTACAAAGTGTTCTTACTGGTAAAGCTAGGAAAATCTATAACCAGTTATCTGTCCAACAGTGTTCTGATTATGATTTTGTCAAATCTGCCATTCTGAAGGGTTATGAATTGGTCCCTGAGGCTTACAGGCAAAAATTTAGGAATTCTCGCAAGGAAGCCAGTCAAACTCACGTTGAATTTGGCAGGTTGAAGGAACAGTTGTTTGATCAGTGGTGTAATTCCATGAAAGTTGAGAAGGATTTTGACAGAATGAGGCAACTTATTCTGGTTGAGGAATTCAAAAGATGTATCCAGCCTGATATCAAGACTTTCCTTGAGGATAAACAAGCCATTACTTTGCAAGATGTTTCCACCCTAGCTGATAGTTATGCATTGACTCATAAGTCTTTTGTCCAAAAATCCACTTTTTCTAAATTTCAAGGCAAGTCTCAGTCCAAGACTTCTTCTAATAACACTTCTAATGATTCTAAGGCCACTTCTGAGAGGAAACCTTCCAGTGAGAAGCAATCCTCTGATTCTTTACCTTCTGTGTCTTGCCAATACTGCAAAAAGCAAGGTCACCTTATTTCTGAGTGTTATGCTCTCAAGAAAAAACAACAACGAGAAGAAACCAAGCCAACTGCTTTCACTAGGAGAGAATCTCTTGTATCAAAGGTCAGTTCACCTGATCTTCTACCTTCTGTGTCTGATTCTGTTATGGAGGGTTTTGAGCCATTCATCACCGATGGTTTTGTCTCGCTTTCACATGATTTTTCCTCATCTGCTCCTGTTCGAATTCTAAGGGTTACTGGGTCTTCCCAATCTCTTATTCTTGTCGATATTCTGCCTTTTTCGGACAAATCGTCTACTCAGGCTAATGTCCTTATTCAAGGAGTAGAATGTGGTTTTACAAGTATACCTCTCCATAATGTTTATCTCAAATCAGACTTGGTCTCTGGACCTGTTACTGTTGGTGTTAGGTCTTCTCTTCCTTTCAAAGGTGTTCATTTGCTTCTTGGTAATGATCTTGCTGGGGATAAGGTTGTGCCCTACCCTGTTGTAACTGACACTCCTTTGATTGATCAAGAATCTGACTCTATAAAGGAGGAAATTCCAGACCTCTATCCTTCATGTGCAGTTACTCGTTCTATGGCCAAAAAGGCTATTCAAGATGATGCTGACTTGGACTTCAACCTGGCTGACACCTTCATTGGGCAGTCTTTTCATCAGGAACCTTCCAGTCCTGAGATGTCGGGGAAATCTTCGGACTTGTCCTTGTCAGGTCATTCTAATGACATTCTGTCTCGGAAACAGCTTATTCAGGAGCAACAACAAGCTCATGATCTAGCGCATCTTCTATCACAGGCTGTAAACAAGAGGCTACTCAAGTTCCTGTCTGTTTTTACTACAAAAATGGTGTGCTTATGAGAAAGTGGCGTCCACTTGATGTTTCTGCAGATGAAGAGTGGATGATCACCCATCAAATTGTTCTTCCAAAGTCTTATCATCAAGAAACTCTTAGTCTGGCCCATGACAATCCTATGTCGGGTCATGTGGGTATCAAGAAGACCCTTAAACGTGTCAGGAACCATTTCTTCTGGCCTTCCATGAGGTCCGATGTACAGTAGTACTGCAAATCCTGTCATACTTGTGAAATGGTTGGGAACCCAAACCAGAATATTCCAAAGGCTCGACTTAAGCCCATTCCCACTTTTGAAGAACCTTTCAGTCGGATTATCATTGACTGTGTTGGACCATTGCCGAAGACTAGATCTGGTTGTGAGTACCTACTGACTATCATGTGCGCTTCCACCCGGTTTCCTGAGGTAATTCCACTTCGTAACATCAAGGCGAAGACTATCATCAAGGCTCTTACCAAGTTTTTCTGTTTTGTTGGTCTTCCTAAGTCTATTCAGTCTGATCAAGGGTCAAATTTCATGTCTGGCATATTTCAACAAGTTATGCATGAGCTTGGTATTAAACAATACAGGTCATCAGCTTACCATCCTGATAGTCAAGGTGCTTTGGAGAGGTTCCATCAAACCCTGAAGAAAACAATAAGGACCTACTGCCTTGACACAGAGAAAGACTGGGATGAAGGTGTCCATCTTCTTCTGTTTGCTGCCCATGAAGCTGTTCAGGAGTCTCTTGGGTTCAGTCCTTTTGAGCTTGTTGTTGGGCATACAGTCCGTGGACCTCTGAAGCTTCTGAAGGAAAAGTTGCTGGCCGAAGATGATGTCCCACTGAACTTGCTTCAGTATGCCTCTGACTTCCATAATCGTCTCTCTAAGGCTTGTGACTTTGCTAAGTCTAATCTCAAAGAGGCTCAGGGCAACATGAAAACCAGATATGACCTTCATTCCCAAGATAGAATTTTTATAGCTGGTGACAAAGTCCTTGCACTTTTTCAGTTCCTGGAAACCCTGTAAGAGCCAGGCGCGTCGCTAGAACAGGGAATTGGGGGGCACAGACACGTCCCTTTATGACAAGAATTAGTCCTGGCAAGTTCTCAATCATTTTCCTTTATTGGCGCGTTTTCCAATTATCATAACTGGTAACTGAAGACACGGTTTCTCTCCATATGCGATCTAACAGCAATGAAATCATGGGCTAAATTCAGTACAGAAAAATAATTTATGAACTAATAGGCCAATGCTTCGCGTTGATTGAACTGGTCTTTGTTCCAATGAAATATCGCCTTTCACTCTCGGTGTTGCGTGGGTTGATAAAACAAAACGTGGCACTCGGCGGTTAAATAGGCTATAAAAAGCATGCAGCTCAAGCTATTTGCGCAGGTATGCAATTTTGAATAACATTGATTTAAATGAGCAAATCGCGCCCAGATGAATGATTGTCGTCTTACCTAATCGGGAGAACAAGCAGCACCTGTTAAGTGTGGAGTGCTCTCGGAGTGAACCTTTTGTTAATCATGAAAATGACTGAGAACAGGTCAAGACTAATGACTGTTTTAAACGGATGTTTTGTGCAACCCAATTCTCTGTTCTTGTTCCGCAACTGTACTGAATTTAGCCCATCATCTAATCGCTGTTAGATCGCATATGGAGAGAAACCGTGTTTTCAGTTGCCAGTTACGATAATTGGAAAACGCGTCAGTAAAGGAAAATGATTGAGAACTTGCCAGGACTAATTCTTGTCATAAAGGGAAGTGTCTGTGCCCCGCAATTCCCTGTTCTAGCGACGCGCCTGGTAAGAGCCCGATATTTCGGCCCTTACACTGTCCTCAAAAAGGTCAGTGATCTAAATTATGTCATTTTAACCCCTGGAAGGAGGAAACAAAAACAAATGTGTCACATCAACATGCTGAAAGAATACAATGACAGAGACACTCAGCAAAAGCCAGTCAATGTGGTAAATACAATTGAACTGGAGAATTCTGTAGAAGATTGTGACTGCCCCTTGGAAAATGAAACTGGTCCAGCCAAACTTGAAAATTCAGACATTCTTCAAAATATTGACAGCAAGTTGTCCCACTTGGACCCTTTACAACAACAACAGCTAAAGCAGCTCATATTTGAATATATACTCAGTCAAAAAAGAAACTTCACACTCGTTTGGAGGTCAATAAGTTGAACATACAAGAAAAGTGGTTTTAAATAATGATTTAATTCCATTCTGTACCCATTAAGAACGGTGTACCATAAAAATCATGTTCATAATGTAACCAGTTCCACCGGAAATGCTACAGAAATGTAAGAGAGTAAAAATGGTAAGTTACAACTTGATGAAAGCATGTCAATAGCGCGTATGCCCTCCATGAGCGTTCACAACTGCGACGCAACGTCTCCTCATGGATTGAATGATGCGTCTGAACACAGCTTGGGGGGTGCATCGCCATAATTGAACCAACATGGCACCAAGTTCCTGCAAATTCTGTGGAGGGTTCCTTACTTGACGGAGTCTTCTGCCCAATACATCCCATACATGTTCTATGGGATTAAGGTCGGAAGACCTTGAGGGCCACTCCATGACATTAATGCCAGCATTCCTAAGAAAATTCCGCGTTAAATTGGCCGTATGAGGTCTGGCATTATCGTGTTGGAATGTCAGACCTGGGCAATGAGCTGCCATGAATGGCAAAAGCTCTGGAATGAGCACTTGATCTCTGTATCCTGCAGCAGTTAGGTTTCCTTGAACGACCATCAGTCAGGAACGGGCAGGACCATTAAAGGCACCCCAAACCATAACACTACCGCCCCCAAAACGGTCCACTTCCTGCACACAACACTGGGCGTTGCGTTCACCGCATCTCCTCCAAACTCTAACTCTCCCATCAGCAAAGTGCAAAGTGAATCTGGATTCGTCACTAAAAACGACCCTATTCCAATCACGCTGAGTCCATCTCAGATGTCGTTGTGCCCAGAGAAGCCGTTGACGTCGGTGTAACTGGGTTAAAATTGGTCCACGATATGGCCGACGTGCATGGAGACGAGCAGTGCGCAGGCGATTACGTATGGTTTGGGCAGTCACACGACCTCAAAACAATTCATTCCTAGTGGACGTTGCAGTGAGAAATCGATTACGCAAATGGCGTAAGACGATTTGTCGGTCTTCTGCTTGTGTCGTCACACGTGGTCTACCCGAACGAGGTCGGTCTGCTGTGGTGCCAGTTTGTTGGAGACGTGTCCGAAGATCATGGATAGTCCGTCGACTGCATCCCATAACCCTGGCAACGTCAGTGACCGACGCGTCCGTGATTCAGCATGCCAATGGCACGTTCACGTTGAATGTTTGACAGTCGTGGCATTGCAAATCAACGGATAATTGACTGTAAGAACTTGTTTTTCCGAGATGTCACTCTACCGTGCTAACGTGGGCTCAATTGCACGTGTCTCATAAGGTCACGTGACTAGGAACACGAGGAAACATGCTTTTACCTTGATGTATGCTCGCATGTGCTGCATGCTTGTGCACGTCGGAGTTGCTGTGTGTCATGATGTCTTTGACAACGCATTTACCCCTAATAATAATAATAATAATAATAATAATAATATATCTTGTATTAAGTTTCAAAAAAATATTTAGAAATTTATGAGTGTGAAGTTTCTTTTTTGACTGAGTATAGTCACATATTCCCTGATGTTCCATGAAGGACTGATATGGTTTACCATGATGTCATCCTACAAGATGATACCAAGCCTGTAAAACAGCATCCTTACAGAATGAATCCAGAGGAGCAGAAATACCTTAAACAAGAAGTCAAACCAACTGATGCAAAAGTAAAAGTTATCACTGAATTTCCTGAACCTACAGCTAAAAGACAACTAATGAAAATTCTAGGGATGGCTGGCTACTACAGACAATTCTGTAAAAATTTCTCAACGTTTGACAAATTTACTGAAGAAAAATGCAAAATTTGTGTGGGATGAAAAATGTCAAAATTCCTTTGACTAACTGAAAGCTATCCTCAAAAATGCACCAGTTCTCTTATCTCCTAATTTCAAAAAGGAGTTCAAGTTGGCTGTTGATGCCAGTGATATTGGTGCAGGTGCAGTTTTACTGCAAGAAGACACTGATGGAGTAGATCATCCTGTTTGTTACGTTTCCAAAAAGTTTGATAAACATCAGAAAAACTATTCAATAATTGAAAAAGAATGTTTGGCACTTGTTTTGGCTTTACAACATTTTGAAGTCTATTTGACTTGTTCAGCTACTTCCATCAAGGTCTTCAGTGATCACAATCCCCTCACATTCTTGCATAAGATCAAAAACAAGAATCAAAGATTGCTGAGATGGAGTTTACTTTTGCAAGAGTATGATTTGGATATTTCTCACATCAGGGGAAAAGATAATGTTACTCCAGATGCACTTTCTCGCATGTAATTTTACTTTTCGATTTGATCGTGAAAAATGTAAATTTTACTTCTCTATTGGACTGTGAAAATTGCACTGGTTATGTATATGATTGTTATAATGATCAATGATACTTTTGTGTAAAGTTCAAAATTATACTGATTATAAAACTGTGTTAATTTTAACAAAAGAAAGCTTTTAGCAAACCTTTCTTTTCTTAAACAGGGGAGGTGTAATGTATGAGTATTTTCTGTGGAGCACTGTAAATCATTTGTGGATGGAGATTTGTTACATGCTGTTTTTGCTGCTGTGCTGGTCAGCCATTTATTTTGTTCATCAGCACCCTCTGGTGGTGTGTCTGTAGCAAAACATGATCTGATGTAATATCACTTCTTTGTAATAGACTAGTGCTTTCTAGAAGCTTCTGGCATCTTCCTGCCTGGAGGGGGCGGGATTACGCAGGAATCCTGTAGATCTTTCCAGAATGTTGCTAGTCTATATAAAAGCTGTGAATTTGGTCAGTAGAGGCAGAGGTTTTGTTTTGGCAACAGAGTTACATAGTGGCATTAGAGTGTTATTATAAGATTAAACAGTGGATTATTTGTAGAAGTTTTTTTTTTTTTTTATCAGTGAAGAATAAATTTGTTTAAGTTGTCATTGCTGGTTTTCTTTGTTGTGATTTTCAAGTCATAACACATGTACCACAGATGCTCAATCAGATCAAGCTCTTCATTATGTTCCTAAAACCATTCCTGGATGGCTTGTGCTGTGTAACAGGGCTCATTATCGTGCTGAAAGAGGCCACTGCCATCGGAAAATTGTTGCCATGAAGAGGTTAATCTGGTCCGCAGCGATGTTCAGGTAAGTGGCTTGTGTCATATTACTGTCAGCATCAGCCCCCAGACCAAGGGTTTCCCTGAAAAATTATTGCTCAGAGCATCACCGTCTCTCCACCAGCTGCTCTCCCCACAGTGCATCTCTTCCCCATTTAAATGGTGCATGCATATCAGGCCGATGTACTTGAAGTGAAAGAAAATGGAACTCACTGGACCAGGCAAACCTCTTCCATTGCTTTAA
Organism: Gymnothorax javanicus; assembly: GCA_029692085.1. Taxonomy (NCBI): domain Eukaryota; kingdom Metazoa; phylum Chordata; class Actinopteri; order Anguilliformes; family Muraenidae; genus Gymnothorax; species Gymnothorax javanicus. The sequence continues at coordinate 23,436 of JAFJMP010000025.1, forward strand.
GGTCCAGTTCTGACACTCGTGTGCCCATAAATCATAAATTCATAATTCATAAAAGGCTGAGGTGACTTAAGGTAATTGGGAACCCATTTGTAACTTGGATTGTTTGCAATGGTATTGCTCAAACAGGTTGGGTTTCTGTGCAAGATTTGGATCCGTTGATGGTTCGCCTCCTAAGACCCATAGATCTGTTTTCAATGATGCCTCTCTCTCACTGAACTGAACTCAACCCAATCGATATCGGTGTGGTTGGGCCGATAGTTTTCCGTTTTCTCTTTCTGCATTGGGTACATCTCTTCCTAAGAAGGCCTATCTGCTATCCACATAACACTTATGATGGTTAAGCCATGAGTTCACATTGTTGAAAGGGGTCATATTATGATTTTTTCTTCTCTTTTTTTATCTTTCGTTCAGTGTGTTATAGATTTTTGTGCATGTAAAATATCTGCAGTTATAAATACCTAGAGAGACTGACTAATGGGGTTATTGTTAAATCACTACAAATTCAGCCTTCCTCCCTCCACTTACCAGCAGTAATTTTCTGCTAAACAGGAAGTGAGAGTGTTTGCGTTTCTGTAAAAACACCTTGACTGTGAAAGTGAAATGTGCACTGTTGATTTCCTCCAGTTCTCATTTCTGTTTCTTCTGCCCGGATATCCTGCAGATCTTGTCTGCCCGTTTGTTCGCAGGGAGGAAGATTTGAAAAATGAAATATCTTCTAGATGAATTAGATAGCTTTCTTTTTCATCATCTCACAAAGACAAGTTAAATGGTCTTCTCATTATCTGCTGATCTTAACCTTGTGCAACGTGATTAAAAGATGCCGAATTAGCATTATGCTTGAGAAATTCGACTACTCATTTCCATTTTTTCAGTAGGAAAATACGTTGAAAGGTATCACAATGTCGAAGATAAACGCGGTGCAAATTCTGAAAGGGGCTTGAAGATGTCTCATCCGATAGGGAATAAATACATCAATGAGTTACTTAAGACCAGCGGCTCAGCACAATATTTTCCCAGATTCTCATTTGATGCCACAGATTCACATGCATTTTCATTGAAGGGAACACACAGCGCACCCTATTATGCGCAAAGCTTGAGCAATACACTGAACGCTCTGATTACCGATAAAACACTGAGTGTTTCTGATATTTCATTACATCGGACTCTTTTTGTTGAACATTGAGCCAATGGAGTGGAGGACGTTGCTCGTCCACGAATTCCTAATGCGTGGTCACCACCTGCCACCTGGTGGGCATTATGAGAACTACCTGATATGATGTTTTTTGCAAAACGCCTTTTTTACATCGAACGCGAAAGTGCTCCGAAGCGCAAATTCGTGTACGATCGGGCGCCTGGCCGTTTACACCAGACGCGCATTTCACCGCCCACCCCCTTTACAACTCTCTCTCTCTCTCTCTCTCTCTCTCTCATTTAAGAAGCTGTTTTGTCGTTTGTTTCTGGTATGTTTTTGTCTTCACTGTATTCATGCAGTTTTTTTTTTTTTTTCATACGAGAAATTCCCTAAACCTGTAATTAGTGCCCCTCTATTGTTTGCCGTCATCGCACATGTGCACACACACACACACGCATATATAACGTGTATAATAATATTTCCTATCATTTATAATCACTTTTCAGTGTGTTTTCCTGTCAGATTCGCGCGCGGCGCACGGAAAAAATTGACCAGACGCCGAAACCATCGCTGCAGTTCGCGAGCCGTTCGTGGCGTTTCGGAGCGCTTCGCAGCTGATGTAAACGTTCTCATCGGTTAACATGGGCGCCGAATAGAAACTGCTTGCGCTTCGGCGCGCTTTCGCGTCCGATATAAACGAGGGGTAAGGCGGACACTGAGATGGCCATTTTCAATTGTTCTATAGACTAGAGCAGTGTTTCCCAACCCTGTTCCTGGAATACCCCTGCCCTGCATAATTCAGATGTCTCATTGATTTAACACACCCAGATCAGGTACTCCACTAATGAGCTGATCAGCTGAATCAGGTGTGTTAAATCAGTGAGGCCCAACTCTGCTCCTGCAGTACCCCTGTAATGCACATTTTATAGGTCTCCCTAATTTAACACACCTGATTCAGCTGATCAGCTCATTAGTGGAGTACCTGATCTGGGTGTGTTAAATCAATGAGACATCTGAAATATGCAGGGCAGGGGTACTCCAGGAACAGGGTTGGGAACCACTGGACTAGAGCATGTGTTGGAATGGCACCTTGCTATTTTCAAATAGAATTGAGGCACACTTCTATTAATAATTTTATTTATTTATTTATTTTTCAAAATGTATTGTATAATTGGCTCATTTCAACTGTGTCAGGTATTGTCTCAAGCCAAAGCATGACGAAAGTATAATTCAGAAAATTCATCCATAATCAAAAGCTATTTTTGTCTTAACTTTTTCAGCTGTGGGAAGAAATTTGTGTGAACAGGGGGAGAACATTCAAGCTCCGCACTCAGAGAGGCTTTCCTTGGAATCTAACCGAAGGCTGTCATGCTGTGAGGCAACGGTGTGCCATTCTGCCACCTGGTGGAAAAATTCAGATTCTTAAAAGAAATTTTTTTCTCCAAAATTTTCTAATGGTCAGAACTGGATTTGATGATAAGCATTAGTCTTTATTCGGGAGGCAGAATTTTTCAAGGAAAGCTGGCTGAGTTTCAGGGGGAAGATAGGCATTCAGAATTTTACTTTCTTCACCCTTGGACTCTGACAGGCCTGAACATTATACCAATAGTCTCCACCCTGATCAGCCTGTAACATGCACTCACAGCTTTACGGGCGATGAGCCAAACTTGTTATAATTATGGGGATGGGTTCTTGCATTCATGCACTTAAGGGTTAATATTGTACTGTATCTCTCACAGAATTTCTCCAGTAATATATTTGTTAGAATTTTTTAAGTATTCTTTGTGCAATGCCAGTCAGGGATGCCAGTAATTTTGGAGTCCACTGTATATTAATTGTGAAAATTGCTGATTTCGAGCTTAGGTAAGGTTACCGACTTGGCTATCAGTTCTCAATGAATGAAATAGGCCTATTGTGGTGGATGCTGTACCTACATGGATCGTAAGTGCATATAAATTGGAGTTTGTTTACAAATCATTGTTCTTTAGGGAAGTGATCTCAATATCTGTAGATTAAAACTAATGAAAAAGTGACAGGCTGGTGTGGCGGTTCTGTGGAATGTCTAATATTAACCACAATAATTAAGCAGTGTTTTGCCCTCCAGGGGTATGCAGCAGTCACATGACTGAAAACTAGGAATAGTTGTTTGATATACTGTAATCCATGACAGTTGCATCTGCAGCTCCAGGATGTGGCGTGGCGTGTGTAGCAACTAGGGGCAGAAATGAATCAGGACGGCAGCAGCCAGCCACCATACAGTGAGGGACAGGGCTGGGGTGGACCATAGACTCAGGGTAAGGCAGGGATAGAGCCCCTGGATAAGGACACACAGAACAGAGAGATCTGGCACTGAAGAAACTATCGGCACACCAAGGAAGGAGATGACTTTACGTCAAGAAGAGTAAGATCCCCTTCTCTCTGAGCTTACCGCACCTCAGAACTCCTTTACTTATTCCAAGCGCCAATACTAATGTACTCATAGTGTGCCCCCTGCTCAAAATACTTGCATCATGTGGACCTCCCCGGCGGTGACTCAGGCTGTAACTACCCCTGCTGCCACCGTTCATGTCTACTCAGTGTCACTGATTCCACGTCCGTTACCTGACCATTAATCACTAGCGCTATGCAGACCTATTCAAAATCTAGGGTAGGGACTGACCCCGCTGGCAACATTATTCCCAAATTTCTGCTATGGGGATTGGCCCCTGCTAAGTCTGCCTAATTGTAAGTTACCTTGAATAAAGTGTCAGTAAAATGACTGTGATGAGGAGTGGACAATGTCATTGATGATAAGATCATGCAAGAAGCCAACCATTTATAATCAAACTGCTTGATCCTGTTCAGGGTCACACTTGCAACGGGTAAAGCAGATCAGCCCAGTCGTCGCTCACCCAGGCAACTTCCTCAAACTCATCTCGAGGTTCTCAAGACTATCCAAAGCTAGCTCGGGGAGACAGTCCCTCCAGTGTGTCCCTGCATCTCTTTTTGGATGGACATGTCAGTAAAACCCACAGAGGGAGGCACACTGAGGACAACCCTCCCTAACACCAAAACTCCCCCTTGACTCCTCAGACTGGGTTCATCACCCTCTCAAGGAGAGTGAGCCCCACAACCACTCATTTAGCTGTTTGCATTCGTGATCTCACGCTTTCAGATGTGACACGCTGCTCAGAGCCACTGTTGCGGGTAGGGATGAAGGCTGATTAGTAGCCTACATTAACTCATTCCCTACGGCAAGCCACTGCGAGCAGTGCGGCAATTCTACCATTCCTATGTTTTTTTTTTTTTTTTACCATTCCCTATGGTAGCCGGTGCCAGCGGTGTGGATGACGTCATTCGAATTCCGTTGAATACATGAGTATCACGTCAATCTGACCAATCTGACAGCAGTTATAGCAACCTCGACCATTCGCAGTCCGAGGAAAACACCAAATCAGTTGACGATCACGATGATGGGCTACCTGTACTTTAACCACAGGAGGGGAGGGCCGTGGCCAAGCCAGGATGCAATATTTTTTCCGTACCATTAATGCGTCGCTATTCTGGAATTCTGGTTCCCCCAGGTGACTTTCGTCCATTAATGCGCGTCAATTTGCGTCATGATTACGCCGACAAAACAAGGCTACAGTTCGCGTACAGTCTTACTCGCTAGCGAGCTAGTTGGCAACCTAGCTAGCAATAGTATAGCTAGCGCGCCAACCCAGCTGGCATTTTAAGGTTTTTTCACTGTTGAATCAATGTCATGGACCATAGTTGAATCACCGTTGAATCATGTTTTGATTTTGTAAGATGAATCAACGTTGATTTTACAATGTTTTTTCAACGTTGGGCATGAGTACCATACACAACGCTGAATCAACATCATGGATCATAGTTGAATCACTGTTGAATTATGTTTTGATTTTGAAAGATGAATCAACGTTGATTTTGCAACGTTTTTTCAACGTTGGGCATGAGTACCATACACAACCTCCACTTTTTTGGGGTGTTTTTTTTAGCCAAAACGATTTTAAAAGGGGGCACAAATATTTTTTGGGGGTTTTTATGAGTGAGAAGGGGGTTTAGAATGATTGGGGAAAAATTTGAAAGGTAGGGGTAGATGTGGCGCAAGGAAAAACATTTTTTGCGGTAATTCCAGTTTCCACCCCCGTGCTCGGACAGCAACCAAAACTGATCATGAGATGAGGGGTCCGGAGCGATTGAGGGGTGGCGCAAGTACCGTTTGCGCCCGTCTACGTGAGCAAAACATGCGTGCACACGGCCCTTACAGAAAACCCATTTTTTGCCCATCAACAGGAGTAGGAACTCTTCACTTCTGACTGTGGGCACCTGCCTCGGTGTAATTTTTTGGCACTTTATTTCCCTGTTTCTGTCTGAGAATGGAAAACAGGGACTGTCGCTGACCGACCACGGTAAGGGCAGCCATGTGTAAATGGGCAAAAACTGGGTTTTCTGTAGGGCCCGTGTGCACGCATGCGTTGCTCACATAGACGGCGTCAAACGGTAGTTGCGCTCACCCTCAATCATCTCGGACCCCTCATCTCATGATCAGTTTTGGTTGCTGTCCGGAATCTGTCATGTACAGGCTGTTACCAGATGTGGCGCTCTTCAGCTGCCATCGTCACTCGTGGCCGCCTTAAGTGGGGTCGGTCAGCGACAGTGCCTGTGTTCCATTCTCGGATAGACAGCTGACTGATTGTTGTATGGTAACAGTGCAAATGGCGCACCTTCTCTCGGCAGCTGAGACCTGCCTGTAACATGCCAAAGGCTCTTTTTCTCTCTCCTGTGTCGTAAGCCGTTCCATTTTCTTGATGCAGTAGCATTTTTAGTTTTTTTTTGTTGGCTTTATGTAGGTTGTTGACCACACCAAAAAGAACAAGTCAAGTGTCACTGTACACATCACGAACAGCTCAATTTTTGTTATTTCTGAAGTGCTTGGCGTGCGTGGTCTTGGCGTCAGGATCACAATACCACGCAGCGCTTTTTGTTTATTTCCTCTCGTGCCTCACTGGAAAAGCAATAAAAATCAATTGATTCTTCAATTTGCTGCAAATACAGTACATACCTCACCTCTTGGCGTTTTTAATGGCGCTGAGTATATATACATATATCATCTTGAAATAAATATTTTCTAGTTTCTTAGTACATAAGTTCAAGTTGTTTGTGTGATTTTGTTGGCTTTTGTGCCTGAAAAATTCCAAAATGGTGATGTATTATAAATAGTTCTTTTAGTGCTCAGAATGCACCATTTAAAGCCTAGAAATAAAAAAATTTCCGGGGGGGGGCATTCCCCCAGACCCCCTGCTCCACGGGCCGTGATGTCAATACTTCCTTATTTTTATATCCTACCATGTAGAATTTCCTTATTTTTTAAAAAAATCTCTGTGCACCCCTGCATTTAGGCGAAAAACATAGTGAAAATGACGTCTTTTCGAGTCAAATCATAATGTCGGGGCTTGCAGACACTTCGAAAATGTCACATGAGCAGTATGGAGGCATTTTATGTTTTTTAACGTTGCTTTTTTTAAGCTTGAAAAAGTGGCCACCATAGGATTCCTTTCATTTGGATTTCTCTTCAATGCTGTTTTTCCTTAAAACTCCAAAACTATTTTGAGGACAAAAGAAATTAACCGACCCTTCAATTAGCCTTGGGTGAGTATATGATGAGTGAATTTTCATTTTTGGGTGAACTTTCCTAATAAAAGGACCAAGATGGCGCTTTTTAACACACTATTCGACATTGTTCAGGTGCGTCAAGTCGACCAGAGGGCTGGCTAGGGCCAGCGGCACCTTGGTCACTGTCACGCTCGGTGTTTTCATTGTCACCCTCTGACGCATACGGCTCGTACAAATACAGCAGGCGTAAGTTTCCCACCATTTCTTCCATGCTCGCATTTTCATCGGTGTCAGAATTACTCATTTGATATGAACTTTCAGATATTGACAAAACCAAACTTTCTTTGCCGCTCGAGCCATCTGTGGTAGTCACCAATGGTTTGTGTTGCCACAGAGTTCTCGCTGTGACGCTGTTGCATATAATCGCGCTGTGCTGCGGTTACGTGGCTGAAGCTCGGCGACTTCATTTTAAAATTAAAATTCTACCATTCTGAATTACCTTTTTGATATTCTTTTGTTGTCTTTACAATATCTTTAGCAAAACCATTTGAAAGATTCTGTAATTCGACCTCTAGGAAATGCATGACAGATTCACTTTAAGGGCCACATTCCTACAAGGTTCACATGATATGAAGCTGACCAGCCCTTGACCTCATGTTCAGAATTTTCAAAGTCCAGTGTAATATGTAGAAGTTAGAGCTAAAAAGCAAGAAGTGAATTCAAATGTTTACAATGACAAAAGTTTGCAGTGAAAGTGTGAATTTTATAATCACTATTATCAAAGTATAGGGAAAACCTAAATTAAACAAGTTTTCAAGCAGTGGAAGCAGCCTCGTAACCCAAGCATTGCTGGTAATGATTGTAAAACAGTTTCTATTGCAAACATAGGTCTATAAAAATGTATTAATAAACCAAAAGTAGTCTTTTTTTCAGTGTTTTATAATGTCTCTTTTCTGTAATACTGCTTGATTACCCTCAATGATGGCTTGTCTTTGTGTGTCTCTTGCAGTGTGTGTGTTTATGTTTGATTCATGATCTTCGATTATGGTTTGTATCAGTGTGTCTCAAGCAGTGAGTGTGTGTGGCCAGTGTAAGCTGAATGACATTGCGGGGAAAAGTATGACGTGTCGCGCACACACACACACACACACACACACACACTACATTCCTACGCGTAAACAGACTGCCAAATGCATGAACAACAGATTTTCTTTCAAGCCCAACCAGTTTTTCCACTGAATCCAATCTGATCAAACAAGATGAAGGCAGCAAAGCTCTCATTCTGTTATAGTCATAACCCAAGATAACCCAATGTAATTATGGCTTAGATTACGCCTCCTCCAAACTTTGATAAGGTGTCACTCCCCATTGCCTGGAAACTGTGCCTTCTTTTCCTCCAGCTCAAAATAAACAACACATGGAGCTCTGTGGTAAATTCTGATAGTAGGCTTGACTCCGTGGCCTAACATAGAAGAGCCGCTTCTCCCTCCGGTGAATCACCTGAGTCCACATGACTGTCATCTGACTCTGCTTCAAATGATTACTTGACCGATCATATGTCGGCTTACTAAGCTCATCCTGAGAAGCGGCTCCTCAGCGTACTTGCTCAGATTCCTGTGGTCGGTCAGCATGAGGAATGGATGATGGGCAGGGGCGGAGCCAGAGAGTGGCCAGGCCAAGGCCACCATAAATTAAACTTCGGCCACCCCCGGCCCCCCCACCACCGTTTTGCCGGCAACTTTTTCTGTGCGCAAGTGTTCCCACAGGGACGCAATTCAACAGCACACCTCAAACAAGTAGTTCTCCACCACTACAGATGGAGGCGGTAATAAACTCAACTTGACTTTTATAAACCAACACAATTACAGAGGAAGAAGAAGGAGTAGTTGTGGTTCATGTGCTCTACGCATAAAACATCCTTGGCTCTACAAGTGAAGGTGCCAACCATAGATATATATACATACATACATATACATACATATACACACACACACAGTCGTGCCAAAAATTATTCATACCCCTACCAATTTTGTTTTTTTTTAATTTTTTTTTGACAAATCAAATTTATTCTTGCAGAAATGACACAGTAAGTTGACATAAGGCTGTAAGAAGTACAGTAAACAATTTTTTCAAGAAATACAATACTTCTTAGTATTTAATTTGACAGATTTACAAAAAATGCCATGTCCAGAATTATTCATACCCTTTTCTTAGTAATTGATGGCAAAGCCTTTATTCATGATTACAGCCTCCAAATGCTTCCTGTGGTTGATCACAAGGTTTCTACACGTTTCCACTGGGATTTTGGCCTACTCCTCTTTGGCAAACTTTTCCAGATCCTCATGGTTTAAGGGTTTCCTTGCCATGACCTTGGTCTTCAGTTCCCTCCACAGACTATTGATAAGATTGAGGTCGGTGCTCTGGCTTGGCCACTCCAAAACATTCACTTTGTTGTCCACTAACCATTTCTTGACGGATTTGGCCATGAGTTTAGGATGATTATCCTGTTGGAAGATCCATTCCTGCCCAAGACCAAGTTTTTTGGTGGATTGCTTAATGTTTTCACTGAGGATCTGGATATACTGGTCCTGTTTCATGATGCAATTCACTTTAAAAGGTTTCAGGCCCATTCGCTGAAAAAGCAACCCCAGAGCATGATACTCCGCCACCGTGTTTGACCATTGGGACCGTGTTTTTCAGGTTGAACACTTCACCTTTCTTATGCCTCTTAGACTTCCCCAACCCAGACACACAAGAACTAGTCTAGCCTTCATAAAAAAGCTCACCTGGATGAACATAAAAAGCTTCTGGCTGTCAATGTTATGGGACGGATGAAACAAAGATGGAGCTGTTTAGGCACAGAGATGGGGCTTTTGTTTGGCATAAGAGGTGAAGCATTCAACCTGAAAAACACGGTCCCAACGGTCAAAACAAGGTGGCAGGTATCATCCTCTGGGGTTGCTTTTCAGCAAATGGGCCCAGAAACCTTGTTAAAGTTAATGGCATCATGAAACAGGACCAGGATATCCAGATCCTCAGTGAAAACCAGGCATGGGGCGATTAACTTAACTAGTTAATCCAACAAGTTAAGTTAATACTAAAATTTCATCGATTAAGTTAAGTTAATGTCTATTTGGAAATTAACTAGTTAAGTTAATTTTGACAAGTTAACTAGTTAAGTGAAAAGTTAACTTTGTTGTTTCCATGCCAATACAAATATGTTGATTGACTTAACAACTGCAGAGTTAAGATAAAGTTTTATTTCGACTGCATCTAGTTTTGTCAATACACAAATATATATACATTTGAAAACAAGTCATCATATTATCAGCAATGTATCATATTGTAACTAGGCATAGATATCGAATCGTATCCGCAACAAATGTTATGGGAGTAGTAGTAATGTGTCAGAGGGCAATTCACTGAACTGGCATCTAGACATCATGCCAATACAACTATAATCCAACAAGTTGGCATTGCATCTAATACACAAATATATATACATTTGCAATGTATGCGTACAAATCAGAGGGCAATTCACTGAACTGGCATTCTGCTGTACAAATGATAATCTGCTTGTTGCAGTGACAAAGCACTGATACTGATCAGAGTTATAGCGATGTGATGTAGTTGGTTAGTTGGTTAGAGTACTTTTTGAGTGTCTGTTGAGGGCATTAATTACTCTTCATTTTGAAATGAGAGCATTAAGAAAGGAAAGGACGTACAGTACAGCGATTGGCCCCCCTTGACACCATTTGAACTAGAAAATGGTGAAAATTCAAATCAAAAATCCATCTGATATGTGATGAAGGGTCATCCCATGCACCTCCCATAAAAATTTGAGCGTCCTAGCTCAATGCATAAGGAACTTATGGCCATTTTTCAATTTTCACAAAAAGGCCCCTGGTGGCCAGAAGAGGAAATTAATTTAAATTCTAAACACGTTGTGCACCCCTCTGGGTCACTACCATACACACATTAAAAGTTTCCGGTTGATTGGTCTAACGGCCTAGGAGGAGTTACTGTTTTGGACGGACAGACAGACGGACAGACGCCAAACTGTATCACAAGATATCCTCGCTTTTTCAGAAGAGTGGAGATAATCATGATCTGTATGTACTTCATACATATCATACAAAACTCGTAGCATACATTTACATGCACTTGTGTATTTCATTCTATTAATGTTAACACAAAAGGTTATTGGCAATCTCCAGTGAATGTCAGACTTTGAATGTCTACTTGCCTTGTAAAAATTCAAGAACATAACACAGCTGATATAAAGTATATATATATAAAGAGTGTAGAACAACATCATATAAGTGAAGATTCTTTATCATTGCAAAACCATGATAATTATGATGAGGACAAAATCTCATCATTGCGGTAGTTAGATGTTTAGAAAAAATGCGTAAGTAGTCTGCATTATCAGGTCAACATTGTAGCAAGAATTATGAAGTTAATCAAAACTTAATTGAAAATTAATTGAAAAAAATAAATTAATCTGCAAAAATCAATTAAGTTAAGTAAAGTTAATATCCCTTCTGAAAAGTTAACTAGTTAAGTTAATGGGATTTTAACTTAACTTGATTAAGTTAGCGATTAAGTTAATTAATCGCCCCATGCCTGGTGAAAACATTAAGCAATCCGACAAATAACTTGGCCTTGGGCAGGAATGGATCTTCCAACAGGATAATGATCCTAAACACACGGACAAATCCATCAAGAAATGGTTAGTGGACAACAAAGTGAACGTTTTGGAGTGGCCAAGCCAGACCACCGACCTCAATCCTATCAGCAATCTGTGGAGGGAACTGAAGACCAAGTTCATGGCAAGGAAACCCTCAAACCTTAAGGACCTGGAGAAGTTTGCCAAAGAGGAGTGGGCCAAAATCCCCGTGCAGATGTGCAGAAACCTTGTGATCAACCACAGGACGCGTTTGGAGGCTGTAATCGTGAATAAAGGCTTTGCCATCAATTACTGAGAAAAGGGTATGAATAATTCTGGACATGGAAATTTGTCAAATAAAATACCAAAAAGTATTGTATTTCTTGAATAATTGTTTACTGTACTTCTTACAGCCTTATGTCAACTTACTGTGTTGTTTGTGCAAGAATAAATTTGATTTGTCAAAAAATATCAAGAAAAAAACCAAAAATTGGTAGGGGTATGAATAATTTTGGGCACGACTGTGTATATATATATATATATATAAAAAGAACGCTAGATTGCTGATAGGGTTCGCTCAAGCAACGATACTGAGCAACAAAAGAAACGCAAATAGTTAGTTAATGTACTCTTATGGTTACTCAGTCAAAGTGACCGCAAAACAAAGAGAAGTTTAATGAAACGAGTGTAAATGTGCATGCGGTAGTAATAAATTTGATTTTCGATAATAATTACGCACAAACTTATTTTCCAGTCTGTCTTTAAAGGACCAGTGTGTAAAATGGGGGGGGGGGGACAGTGACATCCAGCGTTCAGATTCTAGACTGCAGCGCTCACTCACTCACGCTCACCCCTCCCGTCGGCAAAAAGACGGCGGCCTCCGTGGACCAAAACACTTTTGTGGAAATGGCGTCTTCCACAACTGAAATTTATACACGCGAAACGCGTTCTCTAGCTGGCTGGATTGTCCGGTCGGGCTGCCGTACCAACATGGCGGTGCAAAATGGCAATGTCTCTAAAGCAAGGCCCTTGCAATATGTATATATAAATGCATAATTATAAGGCTACGAAAACCAAACAAATTTTATTTTATAGCGATTATACACTTATATAAACATATTAATGGGTAGTATATTTAGATTTTGCCAATAAACCATGCCAAATATTACACACTGGTCCTTTAATTAACTTGCGAATTAACTTGCGTTTCTTTTGTTGCTCAGTAGCTCGTTGCGCTCAAGTGAAGCATCTGTTCCAGGAGCGTATACACCCGGAAGTAAAATTCGCGCGTAGACTCCCATTCATTTTTGCCTACTTTAAAATTACATTTTGAAAAGTGCGTGCGAGTCGGTGTTATTTTGGTATCCCTGCGCAGAGCGACATTTTGTCTCCCTAATTATATGTTTTTTGGAGGATGGAAAGTGGCACACTTCTAATGGGAAGGTCAAAATGTAACTCGGTGTCAAAGTTAAAGTGCGAGCAGAAAAGTTATGTTAACATGACCGAGGCTTTTAATGACCCTCTGATAAGATAATTGCTTGCAAGTTTTCGCCGTTATTAGAAATGTAGATGAATGTCCGTGTACGTTATCAAATTACTCTCTGGTTTCCTCAATTCATTTCGCCCTGGTTGAGCATATTTGCCATCAACCGAATTGTTTATCTTGAATCATATGGCTAATGCTAACGTTGATAACTAAGCGTCATCTTTGCCCCTGTCCCGTTAAAACACTGCTCTCAAAAATGATCACTGCACAGCATGGATCGAGGGGATAGAGAAAAGTTTTTTCTCCTGATTTCTAACAGTGAAGCCTTTCTCTCCTCCTTGTCTTTTGGAACTCTGTATAAACAGACAAAGCGACTTGTCCACTCTTTTAAATATTAGGCAGGTAAGAAGTATTGTCGTTGAATGTCAATTACAAGTAGCTAGCTTGTTAGCCACCTTGTTAATTTTATTAACTGCTAGTGATGGGTCAAACAATACCGAAGCGTTAGTGCGTGTATCGAGCACGAAGGGCGATACCCCGTGTCGGTGCACGTATCGCTTGAAGAAAAATCACGTGACCAACATAGTTGATGTATCGCTTGGCGGGCAAACTTTCAAACTGTGTTTAAAAGGAAGTGACCCTTCCCACTCGTTTTCTTCGTGCTGGCAGGGGAGGAGACTTTGTTGAGTACCACTATATTACTAAACAACAGTTCGATGGAGAAGATCAAAAAGATCTACAAACACAGTACAAAAAAATCAGCAAATTCACGAAGTGGCACAGAGTTACAAGGTGGGCTGCTCACCAAACACAGCCGCACCGAACAGACGGTGATGTGGCTTTTTAAACGCTTCTGGTCTCCGATGAGACAGCCTTCTCCGGTCAGCCTTCTTCCTGGGGTGACTGAAGACTGAGCGAAAAATCAGCATAGGTGGAGAATGCTGATTCCTTCCAGACAGCCGTCACTCAGGGCTGGATGGTACGTAAAATAGAGGGCGCGCTGGAGAATGAAGCCTTTGCACACAGTGGGGTTTCTGTTGTAGCGCTCTGGCAGGCACACTGGTGAGTCACCCTGGGGAATGGCTGAGGCAGCCTGCATTCTGGCAGGAGCGTGGGAGATAGTCAGGTCGCGGACCCCGCGAATCAGTTCGTCCAGGGCAGCACGCAGGGGCGCAATCTCCTTCTGTTGCTCTGCCACCAGATGGCAGAGGTCAAAAAGGCTGAGCAGCAAACTCTCCAACCTCTTGGGGAAAAGGAATCCTTGCTGAATCCATGGATAAGGCGAAGTCTTCTCTAAGGGTTGTGCTTAGCACACCAGTGATGTGCACAGAGGAGAGGAAGTTGAGGACTAGACTCAGGTGCAAGGATGGACTTGGTTGTATTTATTATGCCTTCTTCACAGCAAGAAGGTAAACACGAAGCAATACAAAACAAAAGAGTAATCGAGGTTCCTAAATGACACTATGAGTGATACAAACTTTAGCTTTAGCTACAGAAACAATGTATTACAAATAGGGGAAAGACAATAGGAAAGAAGGTTCCTTATAATTAAAGTGTATGTTAAGTTAAAGTGCTGACAACAATCAACAGTACTAATTTCAAAAGTTAGAATATATGCACGCGATACGTGGAGAATAAGTCTATATAAGACTAGAAATACAACACAGGCATGTGGCTTACAAGACTTCGCAAAGACTAAGTGCAAAGCTCGGTCTTAAATGGCCCAACACTACCACACAGTGGAAATGAACAGCAGCTGCGTACTATGATTGTGGGGCTGAATGCGGTCCAGGTCTTAATAGATCAGTGAGTTTGAAGGCTGGAGGCGTGGCCATACAGCAAGTCAAAAGCCATTGAATTTTAGGTGCCCCAGTTATAGCAGGTTCTGCATTAACCCTGATATCTTCATAAAACCAGACATAACAGGCACAGCCCGAGTCCCAAAAAGCAGGAAACCTCAGCCTTCAAGGCTTGAGCCAAACTAGAATTCATTACTCGCGCGGATTTCACTGCTTGCGTACAGCGCGACTGGAAAGCTCCAGTTGTTGTCAATTTTACCAGCTACACCAGGCACATGAGTGTATTCGTGGTTGCACACGCTTGCTGTAATATAGGAATGGAGTCTTTTTTTCCCCGGTACGCACACGCGTACCATGTCCAAATTATTCAATTTTGTGTCATATCCACTTATTTTCCTAGTATTGAAGAATGGTAACTCATGTAATTTACATTTAGGATCAAGTCACAAATGAGTTGACTGAATTCATATGAACTGAATAAAAGACTACAACTTTAGCAAAAGCATGTGGAAGGTGTCAATGACAGATGCCACTCGTAATGTCACATCAGAGTTTTAGTTATCAATACGGTCGATACTGATTATTAACTTGTGTAGGCTATGATGTAGCCAATATCCTGCAATATACCTACCCATATTCGCATAGACGAGATGAACACTCTTCAGTGATTCTGCTGCAATCATTGTTCCTGAGGCGTGTTCAAGACAGCAGGAGCCCGCATGAGCTTGCGTGCGCACCTCTCCTGAACAAGGGTGCCCTGCCGAGTGCCCGCGAGCTCACGTGTTGCCCACTTGGAGGTGTTTCGCTAAGCGAGCAAAGATGGCATCCAGGAACATGTCTCGAGAATTTGGTTCTGACGAATGCGGATTTGTCAACAAAATACACTTTGTTTTCGGGGCACTGCAAACAACATGTCGTCAAGGTAAACATAGTTTTGCTATTTCATGCGAAAGCTGATACAAAGTAGTAAGGAAATGACGGTTTATGTTCGTTTGGCCGCAAAGGAACAAGATTCTCGATTCTGATTGGCTCTAAATGTTTAGTGAGAGCCAATCACCATATTCTTGTGTCAGTTTAGGAATTATGAGTTTGCCGCCCGCTGTCGTTCAAGATCAGGTGAAAAGGCACGCGCGAGCACAAACACGGATGCTTGTGATCTTGAACACGCCCCTAGTGTAGCCGGTGTCGCGTAAAATCTGGACCCCCACGTCACATCCGTCACATTATGCGCGTCAAATGAGGTGTCTTGTGAGACTATCATATAGCTCACTGTTGAAATAGCGTAGAATGAATTGAATTGCGGCTGCGTTCATGTGGTATACTTTAGCCTTATTAGCACACTAGCTAACTAGCTCGCTACACCAATGTGCTAGCTACTCATTACAGAGTTTGTTATCACTAGCTGGCTAGCTAGCGGTTATTAGAGTAAAAGCAAACTGCGGCCTTATTGGCAAGCTAGGTAGCTTGTTACTTCAGTACAAGTGAACGATTGTATAACGTCCGCAAACATCCGTACTAATCATTGTGTTGAATACTTTGTTACTACGCAAATCACGTAGATGACTGAAATAACACGATTTGACACAAATTGACGTGCAATATGCGACGAAGGTCACGTGGGGGGACCAGATTTCATGGGGGGACCAGATTTTACACTGAACCAGTTAAATTTACGGGCGAGAATATTTTCACAGGCTCTGCGCGCACCACGCTCGAAAACCTTGGTGTACCCCAAGCCTAACGCCTTAGCATCTTTACTGGTCAGATGTGCAACACTTAAATGCTCCAAATATATAGCTGTATATGCATAAAAAAATAGAATCATAAATATTTCATTCTATGAGTGTGTATTATCACCGCCAGTTATCTCAGGCAATGTAACTGCGGCTCCAGCAATATAAGTAGCGTAGCTAGCCAATTTAGTAGTCAGTAGCAATGATACCATTCAGAAAACTACTATAGGCCTACTCACAAATCTTTTCACACCAGATAAATATTTTGAACATGTGCGATGCTCGAATTTTGCGCTTTTGCACCATTCGTGTAGCGCCTTTCGCGTTTATTCATGTTCTAACATTGACATTGTATGTAAATTGGATACGCAAAAAATTTGCTTCCATTTGGTGGAAACGCACCATAAGACACCACTGTGGGTGTGCCTCATTGCCCCTCCTGTTCTTCGTGCAGGATTTGAGGGAGCCTTAATGCACTAATCAGCCTTCATCCCTACCCACAACAGTGGCTCTGAGCAACGGGTTGCATCTGAAAGTGTGAGATCACAAATGCAAACAGCTAAATGAGTGGTTGTGGGGCTCACTCTCCTTGAGACGGTGATGAACCCAGTCTGAGGAGTCAGGTAAGGGGGTTCGGGTGTTAGGGAAGGTTGTCCCCAGTGTGCCTGCCTCTGTGGGTTTTACAGGCATGTTCATCCAAAAAAATAAGTTGCAGGGACACACTGGAGGGACTGTCTCCCCCAGCTAGCTTTGGATAGTCTTGAGAACCTCGAGATGAGTTTGAGGAAATTGCCTGGGTGAGCAACGACTGGGCTGATCTGCTTTACCTGTTGCAAGTGCGACCCTGAATAGGATCAAGCAGTTTGCTTATAAATCTTGGCTTCTTGCATTATCTTTTCATCAATGACATTGTCCACTCCTCACCAGTTATTTTGCTTACACTTTATTCAAGGTAACTTACAATTAGGCAGACTTAGCGGAGACCCATCCCCATAGCAGAAATATGGGAATAATGTTGCCAGCGGGGTCAGTCCCTACCCTAGATATTGAATAGGTCTGCATAGCGCTAGTGATTAATGGTCAGGTAACAGACGTGGAATCAGTGACACTGAGTAGACATGAACGGTGGCAGCAGGGGTAGTTACAGCCTTAGTCACCGCCGGGGAGGTCCACATGATGCAAGTATTTTGAGCAGGGGGCACACTATGAGTACATTAGTATTGGCGCTTGGAGTAAGTACTGGAGTTCTGAGGTGCAATAAGCTCAGAGAGAAGGGGATCTTACTCTTCTTGACGTAAAGACATCTCCTTACTTGGTGTGCTGATAGTTTCTTCAGCGCCAGATCTCCCTGTTCTGTGTGTCCTTATCCAGGGGCTCTATCCCTGCCTTACCCTGAGTCTATGGTCCACCCCAGCCCTGTCCCTCACCGTGTGGTTGCTGGCTGCTGCCGTCCTGATTCATTTCTGCCCCTAGTTCCTACACACGCCACGCCACATCCTGGAGCTGCAGATGCAACTGTCATGGATTACAGTATATCAAACAACTATTCCTAGTTTTCAGTCATGTGACTGCTGCATACCCCTGAAGGGCAAAACACTGCTTAATTATTGTGGTTAATATTAGACATTCCACAGAACCGCCACACCAGCCTGTCACTTTTTCATTAGTTTTAACCTCCAGATATTTACAGTAGATCACTTCCCGAAAGAACAATGATTTGTAAACAAACTCCAATTTATATGCACTTATGATCCATGTAGGTACAGCATCTGCCACAGTAGGCCTATTTTATTCATTGAGAACTGACAGCCAAGTCGGTAACCTTACCTAAGCTCGAAATCAGCAATTTTCACAATTAATATACAGTTGACTCCAAAATTACTGGCATCCCTGACTGGCATTGCACAAACAATACTTAAAAAATTCTAAAAAATATATTAATGGAGAAATTCTGTGAGAAATACAGCACAACATTAATCCTTAAGTGCTTAATTTTTACTCAACCTATCCTCCAAAACTTAATCACTCATTATGTAGTTGACAAATGATCTTGACAATGACTCACAGGTACCTGTGAACCCTTCCGAAGGTCATTGCCAACTAATTTTCCAACTGAAAACTGACAAAAGTGTTGACCTTTTGAGGGCTGAAATCTGAAATTTTGCTTCATACCTTTTGTGACTCGCATGACTATAGCAGTGATTAGTACATTAAGGGGTAAAATTGCTAAGGAGTAATCCTGACTAATGATTTTATTTTCCACATGTTGTGAGGAACTTACATTTAGTGATATTGCATGTCATTTGCTTGCTTTCCACCCATGACTGGATTCCATCTACATCATCCTGAATTGCTTTAGCAAATAATAAACTGTTAGTCAAACCTCCAAATTTGGTATCATCAGCAAATTTAACAACTTTGCTTTCAATGTTCCTGTCAATATCATTAATTTTTGACAGTCCCCAAGTGAAATTCAGAATACAAATAAAACTAAATGAAATTAAGGGCCTTCATCAAGGGCCCAATGGCAGCACTGATCTTACTCTGCCATCACCATAAACCTATTGAGTGCCAGTCAACCACAACTGCCACTAAAATAAAGTATTATCCAATGTCACAAAGTCAGTTACAGTGCTGGTAGTTTCCTGTTGCATACACAGTACATAGTATGCACATTGTTTTTTTGGGATACAAGTGAGGCCTTTAAACTTTTTGATCACACCTAGTGTAAGTAGAGAAGATCCCTGTCTTCAGGGGTCCTTATAGTTGTACTACAGAGAGGGAGGAGACTGCAGCTGACACATTCGGAATTGGGGAATTCAAGTGAAAGCAATAAATAATGAGAAATAAAAACACAGTAGGGCTGTATGTTAACTTTTTCTGCTCATAGCACTGGTGCTACAGAGGTTCATAGTCTTGTAGCACAAGACAAAAACTTGTAGCACAGTAAAAGCATCTGTTACATCTCTAAAATCAACCACAAGTAGTGCAGTTTATCATTTAAAGACATATAAAATATTAATAATCTCTTCGTAAATTGAAGTACTTTCAAGGACTCGGAATTCTTTAAATTCATACAAGTAATTTCCAGAACTTGTCAAGCAGTCTTGACACAAACAACGTACACTTCAAATATAATGCAGGCACATAACTCACAGAAATATTAAGAACCTCTTATAAGAGATGCTATCTCTCTTCAAAATTTTGTTTCCTAAAACATATGGATTATCACATTTTTTCTGGAGCCTCCGTGCACCATTTACAGAACAACAACTGATCTCTCTCACTGAAAAGGAGCCAAGGAAAATCTTTTTTCCATTCCGGGTTGTACTTGTATACTTTCCCTTTTGCGTTCGTATTTACGTTACTTGGGTCTTCGTCGTCGTCAGTTTGTGCTTGTAACTTTGTATCGGATTCCTCCTCGCGGGCCCGTTTGGAACCGGGTTTATTCAAAACTGTAATTATGTGCCTGCAGCAATGCAGACACATACTATAATCCTGCATACTTCTTTATTATTATTATTATTATTATTATTATTATTATTATTATTGTTATTCTTCCATATTCTTCCGTAATCGCACGGTTCACTACTCCTCCCACAGTTTTCACCCGATCCCCACACATTACACATGAAAACGTGCAGCTCCCTTGTGAGGAGTGTGCTATGACTTTTCTAAGCGATCCGACTTACGGATTTCCCACAATTCCCGAAAAACATGGACTTCTGAAACCTTGTTATAATGGAGGTCAATGAGAAAACTCACTCATCTTCACCCTCTCACCGTGAACTCATATATTCACATAGAAACTCTGTTCCAACTCCCAAACATTGACAAGCAACGCCCAAGCAACCATTTGGAACAGCATAGCAACCGCCTAGCAACGACCTAACAACCACCCAGAACACCATAGCAACTGCCTAGCAACGTCCTAGCAACCACCCAGAACACCATAGCAACCGCCTAGAAACGCCCTAGAAACCACTCAGAGCACCATAGCAACCGCATAGCAAAGCCCTAGCAACCACCCAGAACACCATAGCAACCGCCTAGCAACGCCCTAGCAGCCACCCAGAACACCATAGGAACTGCCTAGCAACGCCCTAGCAACCACCCAAAACACCATAGCAACCGCCTAGCAACGCCTTAGCAACCACCCAGAACACCATAGCAACCGTCTAGCAACGCCCTAGCAACCACCCAGAACACCATAGCAACCGCCTAGCAACGACCTAGAAACCACCCAGAACATCATAACAACCGCCTAAAAACATCCTAGCAACCACCCAGAACACCATAGCAACCGCCTAGCAACGCCCTAGCAACCACCCAGAACACCATAGCAACCGCCTAGCAACGCCCTAGCAGCCACCCAGAACACCATAGCAACTGCCTAGCAACGCCCTAGCAACCACCCAAAACACCATAGCAACCGCCTAGCAACGCCTTAGCAACCACCCAGAACACCATAGCAACCGCCTAGCAACGCCCTAGCAACCACCCAGAACACCATAGCAACCGCCTAGCAACGCCCTAGCAACCACCCAGAACATAACAACCGCCTAAAAACATCCTAGCAACCACCCAGAACACCATAGCAACCGCCTAGCAACGCCCTAGCAACCACCCAGAACACCACAGCAACTGCCTAACAACGCCCTAGCAACCACCCAGAACACCATAGCAACCGCTTATCAACACCCTAGCAACCACCCAGAACACCATAGCAACCACCTAGCAACGTCCTAGCAACCACCCAGAACACCGTAGCAACTACCTAGCAACGTCCTAGCAACCACAAAGAACATCATAGCAACCACCTAGCGAAGCCCTAGCAACCACCCAGAACACCATAGCAACTGCCTAGCAACCACCCAGAACACCATAGCAACTGCCTAGCAACGCCCTAGCAACCACCCAGAACACCATGGCAACCGCCTAGCAACGCCCTAGCAACCACCCAGAACACCATAGCAACCGCCTAGCAACGCCCTAGCAACCACCCAGAACACCATAGCAACGCCCTAGCAACCACCCAGAACACCATATCAACCGCCTAGCAATGCCCTAGCAACCAGCCAGAACACCATAGCAACCACCTAGCAACACCCTAGCAACCACCCAGAACACCATAGCAACTGCCTAGCAATGCCCGAGCAACCACCTGGAACTCCATAGCAACCGCCCAGCAACGCCCTATAGAGCACCCAGAACACCATATCAACGGCTTACCAGATCCCTAGCAAGCACCTCGAACACTGTACGTGTAGAGCAGCAGGCACATTCAAAATTTCTACCGGAATTTTCTAGTGTATTTTTTCATGTTCTGTTATCACTTTCATCAACCTGAGCCAGCCCAGCTGAACGCATTTTTAAGTGTTTCCTCTAGGATTTTTTTCAGCAGGGGGGGCAAAGGTTTTTTTTTTTTTTGTACCCTGGATGGTGCGCCCGTGTGCATATCAATCTGCAATTAAAAAAGTTCAAAAAAGACACTTGACTGCAAATCAAGCTTTAGAACATATTTATCAATACCATTTATATTATATATAGGCTATTTGTACAAATACTTACTTATTTGTGCATTATAACTTTTTTATGCATTTTATAATATAGATTTGTACATATTTTATAACATATTTACTTGTACATATACTATAAAATATTTATTTTTACATTTTTTTAAATATATTTGTACATATATTTAATTATTCATTTAGCCTGGTTTCTAAAATAAGGATATGGTGTTTACACGCACAAACGCAAAAACGGGATTCTCCAATAACCCAACCATATCCGGGATACTGAAGTCCATGTAACTAAACGCACTCATAGAGAATACATTGCCAATGCTAATTTACTGGAACGCCAGCGGCACTGAGACTCGTTAGAGAGGACGTGTCATACGAAAGTTAAAGCTCGCAACATTCGTAAAATTTACTCCGCTGGTTTCATAACTTTCTTGTGGTATTTCCAAGACTATAAGATTCTGTTTATCACAAAACAGAATAGCATAATTTAATAGAATACAAATGTAACTTCCGCCAGTGCCTTAATGGAAACGTTAGTTAATTCGCAGTCATCCTAGCATTGCGCTAACTCCATTACACTTACACTTCGTATTCAGTTTAGCTACATATTAACAGCGTGACGAAACTCAGAGCGGTTTTTTATCTAGTACTACAGCTATGTGATTAAGTTCAATCTATTTTAACGTTATCTATCCATAATAACGTATACCTTTTTTCTTGTTCTTCAGCTACAGTAACGTTAACGTAAGGTGGTCTAAACTCATTCGAAAATTCTGTAAAATGATAAGAAAGTGCTCGCACTGTAGTGGTTGTCATGACACCAGGAGTGTCTGACATTCTGGCAGTATTCCATTCGCTCGCGGTCGTAGACAGAGCGGTGGCCATTCGTTGACTGCAACTCGGAGTTCAAAAAAAAAAAAAGAAAAAAAAATCCCATTTTGAAGTAGTGGGGGGAATAACATAGCAGCGGCGGGGCGCCGCTACTAACGGTGATCACCGTAAATGAATATAGCGGAAACTGACGGCGAAGCCCCGCTACACACGGAAAATCTCCGCACTCCTCCGCATCCCACTCATTTTCTATGGCATGCGTGCGTTTCGGTGCGCGATGCATTCTGGGACACCATCCGATACGAGCCAGGCTCCGGTGCGGGAAAGTGGGAGGGGACGAAGATGACATTTTTAAGCCATATTGAAATGAACACGGTCCCGTGCTGCGTGAACCGCTGCAGGGTGAAGTTGCCTTCAGACGTGGACTTCTAGGCTGCTCAGCCTGTCAGGCTGCGTAAACACCGCCCCCAAGTACAACCAATCAGATCGCGAGCTAGAGTACAACCAATCCGCTCACGAGGCAGCCAATTCAATTCGGAAGCCACTCGGTAAGTGGGCTTAAGAACATTAATATTGTTAAAAACGAATGCATTTAATCGTCAGTTTTCTCATTAAAGAAACTGATTCGGGAGGCAACGTTAGATATTTCGGATATTTTGATTATATTAACCAATGCAAACAAGTGCTATTTTTTTGTCTTACAGTGAATTTATAGACCTGACTAAACAGGTCATACTTGTTAACTTAAACACTTCCACAATATAACTTTAAGGATAACTCTGTTTGAAACATAAAATTGTCCTACTTGTGAGATATTGTTCAAGAAGCTGTCTAGTTGAGCTTCTTAGAAACTTCAACTGCAAGTTGCTGTAACGTTAACTGCCTTCAAGGCTGATTGTAGAGACTAGTGCCTTGCAGGCTGGTTAGGAGGCTAATGTTGATTTGATATTGTATAAACTTCAATAGTATTGCCTCAGATGCCTTAAAGGCTGATTGCAGAGCACTAGTGCCTTCAAGGCTGATTGTAGAGACTAGTGCCTTGCAGGCTGGTTAGAAGGCTAATGTTGATTTCATATTGTATAATCTTTGATAATATTCAGTCAGATGCCTTAAAGGCTGATTGTAGAGACTAGAGCCTTCCGGCCTGACAGTAGAGACTAGTGCCTTGCAGGCTGGTTGGTAGGCGGATGATTTCATATATGTGTGTGTGTTTACAATTCTGATGCCTTCAAGGCTGATAGTAGACTCCTCAGCATTACTCCCTCAGCATTACTGAGTTGGGGGTCTTCTACTAGATTTATTACAGTTCTCTACTGAGTTGGAGCATTTCAATTGGCTAATTTAAAATCTTCTTTTTCAGCCCATAGATTTTTTACAAAAAACCAACCACGTTACCTCAGAAAACTGGCCGAGGTGTTGTTGCATATTGAGGACACCTTTTTTAGGAGTTAAATCGATGTCCGGCGCCGTTGTGGAGCCCTATCTACCTGCTAAAAAAGTAAAAAAAAAAAAAACACAGCCCCAGCACCCCCCGGGCCCTGATGCTCCTGCAGCAGGTCCTGCCCCAACACCCACCTGGGCCCTGATGCCTTGAAGGCATCTGACTGAATACTATGAAAGATCATACAGTATGGAATCAACATTAGCCTTCTAACCAGCCTGCAAAGCACTAGTCTCTACAGTCAGCCTGGCAGGCGCTAGTCTGTATAATCAGCCTTGAAGGCATCTGACTGAATATTATGAAAGATCATACAATATGAAATCAACTTTAGCCTACTAACCAGCCTGCAAGGCACTGGTCTCTACAATCAGCCTGGAAGGCACTAGTGCCTACAATCAGCCTTGAAGGCATTTGACTGAATACTGTTAAAGATTATACAATATGAAATCAACATTAGCCTTCTAACCAGCCTGCAAGGCACTAGTCTCTACAGTCAGCCTGCAAGGCACTAGTCTCTACGGTCAGCCTTGAAGGCATCTGACTGAATACTATTAAAGATTATACAAGATGAAATCAACATTAGCCTTCTAACCAGCCTGCAAGGCACTAGTCTCTACAATCAGCCTGGAAGGCACTAGTGCCTACAATCAGCCTTGAAGGCATTTGACTGAATACTGTTAAAGATTATACAATATGAAATCAACATTAGCCTTCTAACCAGCCTGCAAGGCACTAGTCTCTACAGTCAGCCTGCAAGGCACTAGTCTCTACGGTCAGCCTTGAAGGCATCTGACTGAATATTATGAAAGATCATACAATATGAAATCAACTTTAGCCTACTAACCAGCCTGCAAGGCACTGGTCTCTACAATCAGCCTGGAAGGCACTAGTGCCTACAATCAGCCTTGAAGGCATTTGACTGAATACTGTTAAAGATTATACAAGATGAAATCAACATTAGCCTTCTAACCAGCCTGCAAGGCGCTAGTCTCTACAATCAGCCTTGAAGGTAGCTAACGTTACAGCAACTTGCAGTTGAAGTTTTTAAGAAGCTTAACTAAACAGCTTATTGAACAAAATATCACACAAATAGGCCAATTTTATGTTTCAAACAGAGTTATACTTTAAGTTATATTGTAGAAGTGTTTAGGTTAACAAGTATGACCTGTTTAGCTAAGGTTAGGTCTATAAGTTAACTGTAAGACAAAAAAAGCACTTGTTTGCATTGGTTAACATAATCAAAATAGCTGAAATATCTAAAGTTACCTCCCGAATCAGTTTCTTTAATGAGAAAAGACGATTAAATGCATTCGTTTTTAACAATATTGATGTTCTTAAGCCCGTTCCGCTTTGAGGAGAGGAATTTGAATTGAATTGGCTGCCTCGTGAGTGGATTGGTTGTACTCTAGCTCGCGATCTGATTGGCTGTACTTGGGGGCGGTGTTTATGCAGCCTGGAAGTCGACGGCTGAAGGCAACTTCACCCTGCAGCGTTTTTATTCATTTGGCTAGCTCGGCTAGCGAACTAGCTAGCTAGCTATTTCGCAAGCTTAGCTAGTGATTGAATTTATTGAATAGTCATGCTAGCTAGCTTGCTGAATAACAGTAAGTGACGGAAAACTAACCATTTACTGTATCTATCGGTTTGGCTATGTGCACAAGATGCAATTAGCTCACAAGCTGGCTAGCTAGGTGGTTCGCTAGCGTAAATATCACTAGCTAGGCTAGCGAAATAGCTAGCTAGCTAGTTTGCTAGCCTAGCTAGCTAAGTGAATAATGCTGCATTCGGTAACACTAGTAAACACGAGTCGTGTTGTGAATTAAAGTCGCAGGTACGAGGAAGGGTCATTCGGACAGTGAGGTCAAAAGAACGGAATTCACCAGTCGTGTCAGGAGAACACGGCTCGTGGAACGCGTTACCGAATGCAGCATTAAAACAGTGAATATAGGTTATGGTGCGAGTGTTTGTAGCGGATTGGAAATGGCGCATGTAATACATATTTTACCGTGCTTGTGTTTGTAGCGTCTGGGGAATTTCGGAACTCGTTGGGCCGACCTTAATGCATTTATTAATATGCCATACCATATGTCTGTATTATGCTCTTTAACAAAGAAAAAGTATTTCAGTATGAAAGCACGTATTTTTAGTGTGTGACAGCGTCCTGTATCATAACTACGTCTCTGCCGTTTGTAACAAACCAAACCGTGTGAAAATCGGGTAAAATTTCGGGGAGTTATGATTATTGTAGTTGGGCATACACCTTCCTCCGTAGAAATAAATGCACTGGGGGCGTATGGGGGACCCATCCAAAATGGCGGCCGCGCTGATACGTCAGCTCCAATAGGCACCGTCAGTCTATGAGGCGTCTACGTATATAATGTCTATGGTGCATTCCAGCTGTGTCAGAGCCCTTTTTTCTCTGCAATGTCATCTGCCATGTTGAATGAACGCGAAGCCCTGTAAATTCTGACTGATTTCGATTGGCAGTCAGTTTTTCTAACGTGCGTAAAATCGCTCTGAAAGTGACCACAACGATGTCGTTTGCTATTAACATTGTTGTTATATTTGTAGTGTGGACTTAGCCATCTACGTGAGTTAGACCGATTTTTAAGTCATCCTTAACCGGTGGCATAGCCAGAGGGGGGACAAAGACACGTCCCTTTATGACAGCAATTAGTCCTCGCTAGTTCTCAATCATTTTCCTTTATTGACGTGTTTTCCAATTATTATAATTGGCAACTGAAGACACGGTTTCTCGCCATATGTGATCTAACAACGATGAAATCATGGGCTAAATTCAGTACAGCAAAATAAATTACTCTGCCCTCCAATAATTATTGGCACCCCTGGTTAAGATGTGTTCTTTAGCTTCTAATAAATTCAGTTTTTTTCTAAATAATATAGGACCACAATGGAAAAGAGGAAAATCCAACCTTTAATTCAAGTGCATTTATTCAGTGGGAAAAAAATCCCACATTAAGAAATCATTCTTTTTCATCAAATCATGTGTGCCACAATTATTAGCACCCCTGATGTTAATACTTTGTACAACCCCCTTTTGCCAACAAAACAGCACCTAATCTTCTCCTATAATGTTTCACAAGATGGGAGAATACAGAATGAGGGATCTTCGACCATTCCTCTTTGCACAATCTCTCTAAATCATCCAGCGACCTGGGTCCTCTCCTCTGCACTCTCCTCTTCAGCTCAATCCACAGGTTTTCAATGGGGTTGAGGTCTGGGGACTGAGATGGCCATGGGAGGAGCTTGATTCTGTGTCTGGTGAACCATTTCTGTGTAGATTTGGCCACATGTTTAGGGTCATTATCTTGCTGAAAGACCCAGTGGCGACCCATCTTCAGCTTTGGGCAGAGGCCACCAGATTTTGATTTAAGATGTCCTCGTATTTCAAAGCGTTCATGATGCCATGCACCCTAACAAGGTTCCCAGGGCCTCTGGAAGAGAAACAGGCCCACAGCATCACCAGTCCTCCCCCATACTTCACAGTGGGCATGAGGTGCTTTTCTGCATACTCATCTCTTGTGTTCCACCAGACCCACTTAGAGTGTTTGTTGCCAAAAAGCTCTATCTTGGTCTCATCTGACCAAAGCACGCGGTCCCAGTTGAAGTCCCAGTACCGCTTAGCGAACTCCAGGCGTTTGCGTTTATGATTGTGAGTGAGAAAAAGGTTTTTTTCCGTGCATGCCTCCCAAACAGCTTGTTGGCATGTAGATAGTGCCTGATGGTTGTTTTGGAGACTTTGTGACCCCAAGATGCTACCATTTGTTGCAATTCTTTAACAGTGAGCTTTGGAGAACTTTTTATTTCTCTTACCATCCTCCTCACTGTGCGTGGTGGCAAAATAACCTTGCGTCCTCGTCCAGGCTTGTTTACCACTGTTCCAGTTGTTATAAACTTCTTAATGATTCCTCTGACTGTAGATATGGGCAGGTGCAGGCAAGTGGCTATTTTCTTGTAGCCATTGCCTGACTTGTGAAGGTCGACACACATCTGCCTTACTTGAATGGTGTGTTCCTTTGTCTTTCCCATGTTGAAGAGTGGATAAGAGAAATGGCCTCTGTGTCACGTCATATTTATACCCCAGGGAAACAGGAAGTGATGAATTACTAATTAAATGTTCCTAGATACTCTGATCAACTTTGTAAACTACTGTAGAAATGACAGAAATACTTCAATTACATTTATTTCCTAGGAATTGTTAGGGGTGCCAATAATTGTGGAACAGGTGATTTTATGAAAAATAATTATTTCTTAGTCAGGGATTTTTTTTCCCTTAAAATTCACTTGAGTTGAAGGTTACATTTTTCTACAATTTTCAGTGTGAGAGTATGTTTCTGCCATAAAAATTGAATTTATTTTAAGGCTTTTAATACATCTTAACCAGGGGTGCCAATAATTATGGAGGGCGCTGTACTTATTAATAGGCCAATGCTTTGCGTTGATTGAACTGGTCCGTGTTCCAATGAAACACAGACTTTCGGTATTCTGTGGGTTGATAAAAAAAAAAAAAAAAGTGGCACTCGGCAGTTCAATAGGCTATAAAAAGCGTATGGCTCCAGCTATTTGCGTGAGAGTCGACAGGTATGCAATTTTGAAAAATGTTGATTTAAATACAGCAAATACACGTCCAGATGAATGATTGTCGTCATACCTTATCAGGGAGAACAAGCAGCACCTGTTAAGTGTGGAGTGCTCTCTGAGTCAACCCTCTGTTATGAAAAGGACTGAGAACAGGTCAGGACTAATAATTGTTTTACAAAACCCAAAACCAGTGAAGTTGGCACGTTGTGTAAATCGTAAATAAAAACAGAATACAATGATTTGCAAATCCTTTTCAACCTATATTCAATTGAATACACTGCAAAGACAAGTTACTTAATGTTCGAACAGGTAAACTTTGTAATTTTTTTGCAAATATTAGCTCATTTGGAATTTGATGCCTGCAACATGTTTCAAAAAAAGCTGGCACAAGTGGCAAAAAAGACTGAGAGAGTTGAGGAATGCTCATCAAACACTTATTTGGAACATCCCACAGGTGAGCGGGCTAATTGGGAACAGGTGGGTGCCATGATTGGGTATAAAAGCAGCTTCCTGAAATGCTCAGTCATTCACAAACAAGGATGGGGAGAGGGTCACCACTTAGTGAACAAATCGTGAGCTGATTGTCGAACAGTTTAAAAACAACATTCCTCAACGAGCTATTGCAAGAAATTTAGGGATTTCATCATCTACGGTCCGTAATATCGTCAAAAGGTTCAGAGAATCTGGAGAAATCACTGCACGTGAAGCGACAAGGCCGAAACCAACATTGAATGCCCGTGACCTTCGATCCCTCAGGCGGTACTGCATCAAAAACCGACATCAGTGTGTAAAGGACATCACCACATGGGCTCAGGAACACTTCAGAAAACCACTGTCAGTAATTACAGTTCGTCGCTACATCTGCAAGTGCAAGTTAAAACTCTACAATGCAAAGCGAAAGCCATTTATCAACAGCACCCAGAACGCCGCCCGGCCGCTGGGCCCAAGCTCATCTAAGATGGACTGATGCAAAGTGGAAAAGTGTTCTGTGGTCTGACGAGTCCACATTTCAAATTGTTTTTGGAAACTGTGGGACGTCGTGTCCTCCGGACCAAAGAGGAAAAGAACCATCCGGACTGTTATAGGCGCAAAGTTCAAAAGCCAGCATCTGTGATGGTATGGGGGTGTATTAGTGCCCAAGGCATGGGCAACTTACACATATGTGAAGGCACCATTAATGCTGAAAGGTACATACAGGTTTTGGAGCAACATATGTTGCCATCCAAGCAACGTCTTTTTCATGGACGCCCTGCTTATTTCAGCAAGACAATGCCAAGCCACATTCTGCACGTGTTACAACAGCATGGCTCCGTAGTAAAAGAGTGCGGGTACTAGACTGGCCTGCCTGTAGTCCAGACCTGTCTCCCATTGAAAATGTGTGGCGCATTATGAAGCGTAAAATACGACAACGGAGACCCCGGACTGTTGAACAACTTAAGCTGTACATCAAGCAAGAATGGGAAAGAGTTCCACCTGAAAAGCTTCAAAAATTGGTCTCCTCAGTTCCCAAACGTTTACTGAGTGTCGTTAAAAGGAAAGGTGATGTAACACAGTGGTAAAAAGGCCCTGTGCCAACTTTTTTTGCAATGTGTTGCTGCCTTTAAATTCTAAGTTAATGATTATTTGCAAAAAAAAAAAAAAATAAAGTTTCTCAGTTTGAACATTAAACATCTTGTCTTTGCAGTGTATTCAATTGAATATAAGTTGAAAAGGATTTGCAAATCATTGTATTCTGTTTTTATCTACGATTTACATAACGTGCCAACTTCACTGGTTTTGGGTTTTGTAAATGGATGTTTTGTGTCACCCAATTCTCTGTTCTTGTTCCGCAACTGTACTGAATTTTGCCCATGATTTAATTGCTGTTAGATCGCATATGGAGAGAAACCGTGTCTTCAGTTGCAAATTAGATAATTGGAAAATGCGTCAATTAAGGAAAATGATTGAGAACTAGCCAGGACTAATTACTGTCATAAAGTAACGTGTCCCCCCCCTCTGGCTACACTGCCCTTTACTGGTCTGAAGACATGGTTGATCGGATCGCACATTACATGTCCTGCTTCAGAACGTTCGCTGGTGTAGTTGACTTGTCAACTAATGCACGTGTAGACAGATTTTACGACAGTTGTCACAGACAATACCGTTTATCAACTGCAGGGGGACACCGCGAGCGAATCCGGCGAAAACTACATAGTGCTGCTTTAAGTATTTTTCACAATACAACAAAACTCGAAGTGCACACTCAAGGTGCGTAGCGTCACCTTTGCAAGGCTGTACAGCAACGTGTGTGCCAGCAGATGTCGCCCACGTGCTCAATGAAGTTTCGAGGAGTGAACCAATTTTCAATACAATGGTCCAATAGGGTTCAAAGCTTCATGAAGCATCGTTTAGCCATCATTACCTCCACCCACTCCACACAAAACAGTTGCTCTCAGGATAACCCTCTAGAGGGCTATTGCACAAAACCAAGATAAGGAATTAAGCTGGGATTTTCCAGTTATCCCGGCTTAATTTAGCACTTACTCAGTTGTACTAAAAGCAGGGGCACATTAGTTACCATGGAGGTTTATTCTGAGCAGCTAGCCTGCACTAGACCAGGATAACAGCCAGGCTTTTCTAATCCTGGTGCCTTATCTATTCAGTCAGCAATCACTCTGAGTGGGAATAAATGTGCTTTACAGTTTTTCCATGGTCCTCTGTATTTTGCCTCATTTTTATTAGCCTGCATTAAAAAAAAAAAAAAAAAAACAAAGATGCAATACCATTCAGTTAAAAATGCCCACTGTTATTTTAATTGTAATGATCATTCACGCGAGTCATTTTTAGTGTTTGGCAGCATGCTGTCATGAAGACTGCCATTCATATTGCTGACAGAGGTTTGATGAATACATAATGCAGCTGATGAGATGATCAGAAATAGGTGATGAAGTTGCAAAGGTGGTTTCAATTTAGTCAGTAGTGAGGACGTTAATGTCAGACTGGACAGAGATCAATACATTGTTAATTATTTTAGTGGACTTTCCATCTGATGTAGCCCATCCTTTAATAATAAAGCATAATATTTGTCACTCTTCCATATGTTTGAGTATTTTATTTGCCATTGGTAGCACACAATTTGTGGTTGTTAGGTATCATTTTTACATAATCTTCCAAAATTATTCTCACTTTACTGGATCCAGTAACCATATAGTTAACTGAACATTCGCGAAACAGGGAGGATACCAGTGGTTTTTGACCTTTTATTCTGTGGTCGTCACTTGTCAGCTTTTAATGAAGAATACTCACTGGATCATCGCCCAGTGGCCCCACAAGAATGAGTGTTGCCAGACACTGCAAAGAAAATCAAAGTCAGAAAGTCCACATAACAACCATTTAAATGGTTCGTTGAGTTCCATGTGCAGTACAGGAACAATGTGTCTTGTATGAAGGGTTTCTGTAGGAGTGACAGGAAGTAGTGCTGTTACCCTCGACACAAAGGCTTCGGAGCCTGTGAGTCTGGCCAAGCGAAAGTGAACATGTGATGAAAATTATATTTCTTTGTAACACATAGTGAATGGGCTGACCTTGTAGCTTAATCTGTCTAGTTTACGGAACTAACTTTGCTTTTTCAATACAAGATGTGAAAAAAAAAAATTACAGCCATTTAAAGTGCATGAAGTTTGAAAACTACAGACACTCGGAAATCTATTTTTCACATTATTTTCATCTCAGCAATAAAATATCTAAAACTTCAAAAAATTTACTTGTTTCTACATTAAATACCTTTCACTATTCATAGTTTTCAGCATCTGTAACTATTTTTGCCAAATTCAAATTAAAAATGAGTTTTTTAAACTCTTAAAAAGATGTTGCATTATGACCATATAGATTGCTGTCATAACTGACTTAAGTAATAATAATGTATATCTGTGATACAGAATGTTTCTTTTATAATAAAAGTGTTATGCTACCTATTTTAGTTCTTTTCTTGAAGGAAACCTTACTTTTTCTCATGAACATCTAATTCTGTAGTGACGTAACCATATTCTTTTCCCTATCAAATAAAAAAAAATCCATATTTTGCTACAATTTTTGCTGAGAACATAGTTTAATAGGTTTATTGCAATATTGAAACCAGGTTGACTCCAATTTGTAATGAGAACAGCATGTTATGCATCTTTGCATACACCTTGCCAAATCTGATGTCCTCTTTCGGTAGTGCCGTAACCGAGCACATTTTTGCTAATTTCACATTTAAAAATTATTCTAATTATCATTATTCTAATTATTCTAATTATTATTATGCATTCTATGTGATATGAGTCATATCACATATTTTGTGATCAATCGATGCCAAATGTGTTTAAAATAGGCAAAAAAATGATATGACTCATCAGTCATGGTCAAATATTTTGCCTATTTTAAGCAGCTCTGTCATTGATTGATCGTAAAATAGTGATAGGGCTCATTGGTCCCCATGGCTCATCGGACCCCAGTCTCCCCTAAGCGTTTCCCCTAATAATACAAGGGAAAAATATCAAACTTATTATGTATTGAAAATTATTTGAAAAGGTTTGAACGTATGACATCAAATAATAGCTCAACAATTTTGTCTAAAAGCCTAACTAAGAGACCTTATTCGGAGAAATTAAATAACTATCTTTCCTGCTGGCTCCATCGCACACAATGACAAACTCGCACACCGAACAAAATAGCAAACCGCACTGACAAACTTCAACTACTGACAACAGCCCAAGAAAATTGGCACATTTTATAGTCAAATCACCCGCAGAAAGTGAACCCCCTTCTCGAAGCAGCATCCAAAATGAAGCTTCAAACGTAATGAGTGACGTCATTCGCCGAGACGATACAAGCCTCGACATGGCGCCCGTAAGGAAGTGCTTCACATTTTTGATACAGGGGTCTGGCTATAACTTTTTAACCAGATAATTTATATAAACTTGAAATACATGTTTCTGAAGGTTTTTACAAGTACTTTAGCATGGTATGCAATGGATTGTTAGAATAATTTTTAAATGTGAAATTATCAAAAATGTGCTCGGTTACGGCACTACCAAAAGAGGACATCAGATTTGACAAGGTGAACGCAAAGATGCACAACATGCTGTTCTCACTACAAATTGGTGTCAACCTGGTTTCAATATTGCAATAAACCTATTAAACTATGTTCTCAGCAAAAATTGCAGCAAAATATGGAATTTCTTAGATTTGATAGGGAAAAGAATATGGTTACGTCACTACAGAATTAGATGTTCATGAGAAAAAGTAAGGTTTACTCCAAGAAAAGAACTAAAATAGGTAACATAACAAACTTTTATTATAAAAGTAACATTCTGTATCACAGATATACATTATTATTACTTAAGTCAGTTATGACAGCAATCTATATGGTCATAATGCAACATCTTTTTAAGAGTTAAAAAAAATCATTTTTAATTTGAATTTGGCAAAAATAGTTACTGATGCTGAAAAATATGAACAGTAAAAGGTAATTAATGTAGAAACAAGTATTTTTTTTGTAGTTTTAGATATTTTATTGTTGAGATGAAAATTATGTGAAAAATAGATTTCCGAGTGTGTCTGTAGTTTTCAAACTTCATGCACTTTAAATGACTGTAATTTTTTTTCACATCTTGTATTGAAAAAGCAAAGTTAGTTCCATAAACTAGACAGATTACGCTACAAGATCAGCCCATTCACTATGTGTTACAAAGAAATATAATTTTCATCACACATGATCACTTTTGCTTGGCCAGACCCACAAATAAAACTACATGAAATTAAGCAATGGCAGCACTGATCTTACTCTGCCTTCACCATAAACCTTCTGAGTATCAGTCAACCACAACTGCCACTAAAATACAGGATTATCTAATGTCAGTGACAGTGCTAACAGTTTCTTGTTGCATACACAGTACATAGTATGAGCATAGTTTTTTTGGGATACAAGTGAAAACTTTTACCTTTTTGATCACACCTGGTATAAGTAGAGAAGTTCCCTGTCTTCAGGGGTCCTTGAAGTTGTGCTACAGAGAGGGAGAAGAATGCAGCTGACACATTTGGAATCTCAGGGGAATTCTAATGAAATCAATATATTATGAAAAATAAAAACACAGGCTTCGCAGACACAGCAAAAACAGAGTGTGAGGCGCTCAGGGCATTTCCAGGTAATCACCTTTACAGGAATTGAAATGCTTTCTTTCTTCAATGAATGCAAGAGCCCGTCCCAATAATAACAAGTGGTGCCAAGCACAACAAACCCCGCCTCTCGCACATACTTTCACCTACTTGTACGAAATTCAATAGGGATTTATTCTGGGTCAGTGGCAATCCCTATACCGAATTTCAGGTGAATCTGGCCATTAGTTTTGCCACTAGAGTGTTAACAAACAAACACAGAAACACAGAAACAAACCAAACCAAAAACAATACCCCTTCCCTCACCCTTTGGGTGGGGCGGGGTAATAAGAAGTTGGGCTCATCGCCTGGAAAGCTGTGAGAGCATGTAACAGGCTGATCAGGGCGGAGACTATTCGTATAATGTTCAGGCCTGTCGGAGACCAAGGGTGAAAAAAGTAAAATTCCTAATGCATATCTTCCCTCTGTAAACTCAGCTAGCTGATTCAATCAATGAATACTGCCCCCCGACTAAAGACGCACGCTTATCATCAAATCCAGTTCTGACCATTAGAAAATTCTTCAGAAAAATGGTAAAATTCCAATTTTTTCCACATGGTGGCAGAATGGCGCAGTGGGCATCACCGTTGCCTCACAACACGACAGCCTTGTGTTTGAGTCCAGCTAAGGTGCTCTTGCGTGTGGAGCTTGTGTATTCTCACCATGTTCACAGGAAATTCCTCCCAGCGCCGAAAAACAAGTTCATATAAAAATAGTTTTTAATAATGGATGAATTTTCTGAATTATACTCAAGTCACGCTCTGGCTTGCGACAGCACCTGCCACTGTTAAAATAAGCCAATTAGAAAATATGGTTTGCAAACAAAATAATTCACCGAGGTGTACCGAAATTCTTGTTTGAAATAACAAGGTGCTATTCCACCAATGCTTTCCAAAACATTTGAATATTACCATTTCAGTCTCTGCATTATAAATACAGATCAAATCTGGTAGTTCTCATACTGGCCACTAGATGGCAGGTGGTCACCAAACATTGAGATTTGGTTTCCATCGACTCGTTCTTAGCTTTTTAGACCGGCAATGACCTTCAGTCTATCGGCCCAACATTCAGCAAAGAAATAGTCCGATGTAATAAAATAATTGAAGCAATCAGTGTGTTATCGGTAATCAGAGCTTTGACACTATAATCCAGGCTCTGTGTGTAATAAAGCGTGCTGTGCGTTCCCTTCAATAAAAATGATCTGTAACATCAAATGAGAGTATACCACTGGAATCTGGGAGAGTATTTTGCTGAAGGTTCAAGGCTGGTGTTAAATAACACAATTATGTACTCATTCCCTATTGGAGGAGACATCTTCAAGCCTCTAATGGAATTTTTAGGGTGTTTATCTTCGACACCATAATAAGTCTATTTTCCAATTGGAAAAAAGAAAATGAGTTGAAGCATTAAGCTAATTCGGCAATGTGAAATCATGTTTTAGAAGGTTAAAGGGGACCCATTATGCTGATCCTTCTTTTAATACATATTAATAATGTCATAATGTTAGTTGTCCATACTCAACCTCTGAAAAGTTTCTAAACATAAGAGACAGGGGTTTTGCCGTAATCCAAGAACGTGATTTTGTGAACGTGATTTCCTCTCTGAACAGCTCTTCCCGAGATCTTCGCGAGATCTGGGCAAAACCTGACGTCAGGTTGTGCCGTCCAATTAGTACTGACCTAGCCAGAGCCAATCACGGCGCTGGACCTGCCCACACCGGAAACTATTCTAGCAGGCACTAACAACAGCAGATCATACTATGCCTTAGTAGCGTTGACACTTTTGGAAATACAAAAGAAGAACCGCAGATAATTTGAGGTGCAGTTTTCTCAGTATCTCTCTCATAGCTGCTTGTCCGTTTACTTTTGGACGCAAAGAAAAACACTTATTTCTCTTCCAAAAGAGGATGCCACCAGAAATCAGTGGGTAGCTTTTTTTGTTTGCTGGCAGCAAACAGCCATGGCCAAAGGGAATGTTACCTGCTTGTGCTCAGCATTTCACCAAAGACAGCTTTGTTAATAAAGGATAATTCGACGCTGGATAAGCGTTTCAGCTGCTTCTAAAACGTGAAGCAGCTGCATCGATCAAGCGCTCGGAGCCACAAGCTGTAAGTAACGATATAACAGCAAATAATGTAAGTGAAGCTAACGTGTTACGGGTGGCTAGCAGGACCGCTAGCGATAGTTAGCACTAACAACTGGCCTCAAACACAGGCTTTGTAAAATATCTGAAGATAAAGCCTGTACTGGTCGCGAGTGTCCGTGACTCACAGACACAGAAGCTGTAAGTTGCTTTTACTGCATAAGCCAACCTGACGTGAGAGCCAGTTGATTGTGGCTGTAGCACAGCGGCTAACGTAGCCAAGTTACTGTTGTGAATGTTTGTGTCCTAAATATGCAAGAGTGATATCAGGGGAAGGTGTGTGAACATAAACCTCATTTGAAGCTAACTTTTAATACTTGTTTGTAATTTGGATGCTCGGTACAACTGTTCACAGTAATAGAACTTGCTGTCTGTAAAACCTGTATTGCAAGGGTTTGTCTCTGTGGTCATGACCGCTTATCAGCTACTGCATGTTAGTTCGCGCGCTCCGCTAATTAAAAATGCTCCTGGTTAACTTATATGCAGCAATTATGATCGGTATGCTTGTGTTACTTTGGTAAGCATCAATGTGGCAGTTTCATCATAACGTTGCCCGATTGTAGCCACTACAGTTAGTGATCGCTTCACTTATCCATGACCGGGATCAGCCGGATACTTCACAAATGTCTGAGCAAGCTCTCTGGTGCTACCATGAAAGCAATGCGAAACGCAGAAGCTCTACCGGTTTACAAATGATTTCTCTGCACTACCTTGACGTAATTTCATCCCCCATTTGAAATTGTTGTGGCTAATAAAAAGCCGGAAAAGGCGGAGATTAAATAGGTAATTCTTTCCTGTAGAAGTGATCGATTCGCTATCTCCACATAAGCAACTTGTCTGCGCTTAACGGAACTTACGGTCTGCAAAACCTGTATTATGTTCATAACATAACCGAGCTCTCTCTAGCTGTCGCGTACTATCCATAAAGCTGCTTTCACATCGGACACGAAACAAATTTTTCGCTGGACAGATTAGCCTACATTCAAAGTCAATGCAAAAGCCGAATACACGCGTCATGCGCACGTTAAGCAGCTTTCACACCGGACGCGAAACTAATTTTTTCGCGACTGATTACATTCAAAGTCAATGCAAAAATGCGAATACGCGCGTTATGGGCACCTCAAGCCGCTTTCACACGGACGCGAAAAGCA
Organism: Gymnothorax javanicus; assembly: GCA_029692085.1. Classification (NCBI taxonomy): domain Eukaryota; kingdom Metazoa; phylum Chordata; class Actinopteri; order Anguilliformes; family Muraenidae; genus Gymnothorax; species Gymnothorax javanicus. The sequence continues at coordinate 61,743 of JAFJMP010000025.1, forward strand.
ATTTTTTCGCGTCACAGATTAGCTACATTCAAAGTCAATGCAAAGACGCGAATACAGGCGTTATGGGCGCGTTAAGCAGCTTTCACACCGGACGCTTAAAACTTAATTTTTTCGCGGGGCAGATTACATTCAAAGTCATGACCGCTTATCAGCTACTGCATGTTGGTTCGCATGCTCTGCTAATTAAAAATGCTCCTGGTTAACTTATATGCAGCAATTATGATCGGTATGCTTGTGTTGCCGGTAAGCATCAATGTGACAGTTTCATCATAACGTTGCCTGATTGTAGCCACTACAGTTGAAGCTAACTGGAGAGGTGCTGTATGTGTCTGCGAGTTGGGCTGCAGTTAGACCAGGCGTAGGTTTTGCAGAGCTTGGGGTGCGTTTTGGGTGCTTGTGAAACGATCGCTTTACTTATCCATGACTGGGGTCAGCCTGATACATCTCAATGTCTGGGCAAGCTCTCTGATGCTACCGGTGAAAGCAATAGGGAAGTGCACAGGCTATAACGTGTCGGTATAACAAACGATTTCTCTGCATTGCCATCGATTGAATATTAAATTATTTCCTGTAAAAAGTGATTGATTCGCTAGCTCCACATAAGCAGCGGTTCACGAGAGCGGAACTTACGGTCTGTAAAACCTGTATTATGTTCATGACATAACGGAACTCTATCTAACTCTCGTACACTATCCATAACGCGCCCATTTTCCGTGAGGAAAAGCTCGTCATTCGAAGCAATAAGTAAACCATTACCACGGGCAATTTCGAAAAAGGCCGTTTAGGCTGGAACTTTAAGCCCCTCCGTCATATACCAGCGGAAGCTGTTCGTTTTCTCCACGCTAACAACACACCACAGCTATGCGCGCGCGAACCAGCAGGTCCTAATACACACGAAGCAGTCCATAAGCTGTTGGTCCACTTTTAGCTGCTCCTCACTGTCCATGTTTCCCTCTAAACTCAGACCCACGGATTTCTACGGTCTCCGGTCTACACTTGGGCATGTCGACCCGTTCTACAAATGTGTCTATATGGGGTGGATTCTAGCTTTCCCTGCATCCTAGCTACAGAGTAGAAAAACCGCTGTACTCACCACTGTTGCCGATAGCAAATTAGTGCTTGAGCTGCCAGACTTTTACTTTTCGTCCTCCACTTTCGCCGTTCGTTTATTAGAACAAGTTAATTTCATTAGATCTATACACATGTACTGTGTTAGATTGCAGAATATGCCCGCCGATTCCTTCGGGAGACACGTCAGTTTCACTCTGGAGCCTTACCAGGAAAATTGCATTTTGCTGCCTCGTCCCACCTAGATCCGCCCTCCACAGAGCTGGCCAATCAGAAGAAAGTGGGCACACGGGGAGTGGGGGCCATAGCGGAAGAGCCACCCCAATGAGGCGTTTCAGGCAGACTACTATGGACTACAAATGGGGTTTTTTGAGGATGGCAGTATGAGCGAAATAAGTACCCTTTTTTTCACTTTGCATGATCAGGAATACTCTAGGGGAGTCAAAGACCAAAATATAAACCTGGAAAAATAGCATAATAGGTCACCTTTAAGATCAGCAGACGACGAGACCATTGGATGAAGCTTTACTAGTCATCTCGCAAGAACATCAAATTTGTTTAGATTTTTCATTTCTGAAATCTTACTCCAAGCAAACAGAGGCAGACAAAATCTGCAGGTCAACTAGGCTACAGAAGCAAAAATTAGTACTGGAGGAAATCAGAAGTGCATATTTCACTTTCATGGCCAATTTGAGTGGGACTGAAAATGCCTACAATCAAAATTATTCAAACCCCGTTGCAAATTAGGTGTACTGGCAAAATTTACAAACTTTCAGCTGTTTGCAATGAACAAATCAAACAAGAACAATTTAAATGGCTCAACACAACAAATATTACAAGTGGCTTCAACACAAATTGCCACTTTTAATGACTACTGCAGGCTCAAAATTATTCAACCCCTTCACGACAAGCATCTTTAATACTTTGTAGAAAACCCTTTTGCCACTATGACCTGCTGGAAATGTGATGCATAGGCAGATGTCAGCTTTTGGCAGCATTCCTACGGAATCTTAGCCCAGTCCTCATGGACAATGACCTCCAGTTCACTAATATTCTTGGGTTTTCATGCTGCAACTGTGTTCTTCAAATCCTACCAGAGATTTTTTGTGTTGTTCAAGTAAGACGACTGTGATGGGAACTCAAGAATCTTCCCATCTTCCCATTTCAGACTTCTTATGAAACCAAGCCTTGGTGGGTGTTGAGGTATGCTTAGGATCATATCCTGTTGGAGGGTCCAATAATGCCCGAGCATCAGCTTCCCTACAGACGGCATGACGTTTTCTCCTTAGATATCCTGGTACTTGACTGAATCCATCTTGCCCTCCACACTTTGCAGATTTCCAGTGCCAGAGGAAGCAAGGCAGGCGCAGTGCAAAAAGCCCCCACAATTCTTCACTGCAGGCAGGGCGTACTTTTAAGCATATGCTTCTTCATTCCTCCTGCAGACATACCACTGATTTATAAGCTTGAAATATTCCAGTTTTGTTTCATCACTCCACAGAACAATATCCCCAAACTTTTGTGGCTTATTTATATGGTTTTGAGCATATTGGAGCTTGTGCTTTTGGATCAGTCGTGGTGTATGTCTTTGAGACCTTCAACGTTTCGTATGCGCCCTACTGTGCAAACTGAAACCTCAGTGCCTCCTGCCTCCAAGTCTTGCTGTGGGTCTCCTGCAGTCACTTGAGGGTTTTTGACCACCCATCTCCTCAGGAATCTGGTGACAGCCATTGATAGCTTCCTCTTTCTGCCACATCCTGGTACTGCAGCCACTCTTCCTTTAACTCTGAACTTGCAAACTATACTTCCAATTGTATCTCTACGAAAATTCAGTGCTTGTGCTACCTTTTTGTATCCTTTTCCTTGTTTATGCCAGGCAATGATCTCCTCTATTAGCTTTTTGGACAATTCTTTTGACAGCCATATTTCTAATATGCCATAAAATGTCACTGTCAGCAAACCCCTAGCGAGTGCAAGTATTTGATGTATTCTATCTCAAGCAAACCTGATGCAACTAACTAAGCTCTTGACTAGCTGCTTTAGGGTGTGCTTGAGACAACACCTGATTTGCAAATAAGCTCTTATGAGGGATTCTATTTAGGGGGTTGAATAATTTTGAGACTGCAGCAGTGATTAAAAATGGCGTTTTGTGTTAAATTTGGAGAAACCACTTGTAATATTAGTTAATCTGTTCATCACAAACAACTGAAGGTTTGTAAATTTTGCCAGTAAACCCAAATTTGCAATGGGAGTTGAATAATTTTGATTGCAACTATATACTAGTTATATGCTTCTAGCACAATTTCAAGTATATAAAAGTATACTTTGAAGTATACTGCAAGTAAACTAATAGGTATACGACTAGTCCACTAGTTCTATACTTCAAGCCCTTTATCCCACCAAGCAAGAATACGTCCAAACGACGTCTTTTTGAGACCTTCCACAAGCGTCTAAATGGCGTCCCTGAGGAACCAGAATGAAAGTTTTATATGCGTCTTTTCGACATCCTCTGGGCGTCCGTATTAACTCCACCGAACCTCTGCACAAGGTTAAAAATTAGTTCAAATGAGGTCGTTCTGGGCGTCTTTTCAACGTCAACTGCACACTTATTTCAGAGATACTTGACGAGAAAAAAAAATAGTTTTTGTCTCCTCCCTCCACCTATCTTGCGATGCCTCCCTATCTTTCCGACTGCTTTATTAGCTCTTAGATGTCGTTCTTGAACAGTTGTTATGACAAGCAAAGCTCCTTTTTGCGGTAATGAAGAGATTCAATCCTCTGATTTGTCAAGCACTGAGCTATAGGCTGCAGGGTGAAGTTGCCTTCAGACGTCGGCTTCCAGGCTGCTCAGCCTGTCAGGCTGCGTAAACACCACCCCCAAGTACAGCCAATCAGATCGCGAACTAGAGTACAGAGAATCCGCTCACGAGGCAGCCAATTCAATTCAGAAGTCTTTACTCGGGAAGTGGGCTTAACCCTCCTATTATCCTCAAATATTACTAACACATTTTACCCTTGGGGTCAATCTGACCCCAGGGATATTTGCCTCCAGAAAATGATTTGCATAAAATTGTTGACCAAGTTTTTGTGTCAGGCACTTTGTTTATTTGTTGAATACATAAATAAGCCCTTGATAATGAAAGTTATCAGTGAGTTGACCTGTCCTCTAGCGCCACCATCGGGCCAAACTTTTAAATTAGAATTTATGTATCTTGAAAAGTTTTCATACAAATCCTCTCAAATTTACTGACAACATTACTGACCACAAGAGGATGAAGCCTATTGATTTTAGTGATGATATGACCTTTCCTGTAGCACCACCATCAGGTCAAAATTCAGTTTTAGAGTTAATGTATCTTGAAAATCTTTCATCGAAATCTTTTCTAATTTGGGGTGCACATTCATGACTGTCACAGAATGAACTATATTGATTGATGTTGGTGACCCCCCCCCCTCCTCTCATAAACATATTTATTTACTTTTTTAATCTATTTCTTTATATAATATTAGCAGCGCTAAGTCTACCCTGCTGTTGAAGTGGGGAAAGGGACCATATTATCTTCCCATTTTTGGAAGGGATCGTGTCTGCTGGTGGTTGAGAGACAACAGGAGGGTCAACACTCTCATTCTGATCAGATGAGAATGCCTCAAAATCAGGGTCCTCCTCAACACAATCCTCTGTCTCAGACACATTCTCCTCTATGTCACTTTCACTGTCAAAGAGCTGTTCCAAAACTTCATGGACAGTAAATCTTTTCCCAGAGGACATTTTCAAGTGAGAGAGCTTGCAGATTGCAGTATGCACAGAGCAAAATGAGGAATGATTTGGATAGAAGGCTGCCATGCAAGCTTTAAATGTTTGCTCCTCCCTTATTTTACATGAACGACCAATGTCCTTGCGAGAATACCCCGCCCTCCACAGCACGGGAAATATCAGTTCTACTTCGGCAGGTGTGAGTACAGTAGTTCACACATACACACACAGACACACACACACACACACCTTCATGCCCATAGTGCGGGAAAGTTCTCATGAGAATATTGTTTCCCCCTGGCCCATGTCACGTTAGCACCAAAAATGGAAAATTATGGTCCCTCTACTCACTTCAACAACAAGGTAGACGTGCTACTAAGAGAGTCCCACCAGACAGGCAGTCAGCCATGTTGAAGACATAGAGTCATTATTCGAGCTCTTCATATAACCATCGTTTGAAAATATTGTACTTGAGATGATAATTTTACAGGTGAGGCATGTGTAGTTAGAAAGACTTGGATGTGAGCAGCTCGCAAGCCTACATTGGCTTCCTCATTTTGGCAGGGGTTCACAAGTCAATTTGTTTCCCACATGCCCACACCACGAGAAGTATCGAAGTTCTCAAGGGAATAGTTGTTTTCCCCACCCCCTTGTCATGAATCAACTCAGAAGTATCAATTCTGCACCTGCAGGTGTGAGGATGTTAGGTCACACACAGACAGACAAGTTTTATACAGCTAAAACAGCTTGGGGTCAAATTGACCCCAGAGGAACACCAATGCGTGCAATATGTGTTCAGCACATTGAAAAAAATATCATCATGATAATTTTATGCTTAATCAGTTGTCCCCATCAAATTAGGAAAAGTCATGAAATATGAAGCAAAAAAAAAAAAAAAAAGTCAACTATTATTTTTTGAATGATAAACATTGAATGGGGTCAAATTGACTCCAAGGATAATAGGAGGGTTAAGAAGAACAATATTGTTAAAAACGAATGCGTTCAATCTTCTTTTCTCATTAAAGAAACTGATTAGTGAGGTAACGTTAGATATTTCAGCTATTTTGATTATGTTAACCAATGCAAACAAGTGCTTTTTTTTTGTCTTACAGTCAACTTATAGACTGAACCTTAGCTAAACAGGTCATACTTGTTAACTGAAACACTTCTACAATATAACTTCAAGTATAACTCTGTTTGAAACATAAAAGTGGCCTACTTGTGAGATATTTTGTACAATAAGCTGTTTAGCTGAGCTTCTTAAAAACTTCAACTGCCAGTTGCTGTAACGTTAGCTGCCTTCAAGGCTGATTGTAGAGACTAGTGCTTCGCAGGCTGGTGAGAAGGCCAATGTTGATTTGATATTGTATAATCTTCAACAGTATTCAGTGAGATGCCTTCAATGCAGATTGTAGAGCACTAGTGCCTTCCAGGCTGATTGTAGAGACTAGTGCCTTGCAGGCTGGTTAGAAGGCTAATGTTGATTTCATATTGCATAATCTTTGATAGTATTCAGTCAGATGCCTTCCAGGCTGATTGTAGAGACTAGTGCCTTGCAGGCTGGTTAGAAGGCTAATGTTGATTTCATATTGTATAATTTGATAGCATTAAGTCAGATGCCTTCAAGGCATCAGGGCCTGGGGTGGGTGTTAGGGCGGGTGCTGCTGCAGGAGCATCAAGGCCCCGGGTGGGTGCTGGGGCGGCCGCTTTTTTTAGCGGGGCGGGAAGATAGGGCTACATGACGGCGCCGAGACATCGTTTGAACTCCTAAAAAGAGTGTAAAAAGTAAAGACGACGTCAATATGCAACAACACCGCTGTCAGTTTTCTGAGGTAGCGTGGTTGATTTTGAACTGTAATAAATCTATGGGCTGAAAAATAGAAGATTTTAAATTAGCCTTGGAAGGCTCCAACTTAGTTGAGGCCCCCCTCAGTAATGCTGAGGGAGTCTCTACTGTCAGCCTTGAAGGCATCAGAATTGTAAACACACACACACACACACACACACATATACAGTTGTATGCAAAAGTTTAGGCACCCCTGATCAAAATTTCTGTAACTGAGAATAGTTAAGCAAGTAGAAGATGAACTGATTTTTGAATGGCATAAATTTAAAGATACAGCACTTTTTTTTGGACATTTTAAGCAGTATTGGTGTATTACTTTTGTTTTTGTACAATTCTAGAAAAAAAAAAAAAAAAATGAGCACCATGCAAAAGTTTTCGCACCTCAAAAGATTTGAGCTCTCAGGTAACTTTGACTATATTCTCAGATCGTATTTAGCTTATTAGGGCTATGGCTTGTTCAGTCATCGTTAGGAAAGGCCAGGTGATGCAAATTTTGAAGTTAATAAATACCCAGACTCCTCTATCCTTGGCCCAACAATCAGAAGCCATAGGGTCCTCTATGCAGCTGTCTAGCTCTCTGAAAATGAAAAAAATTAGTGCCCACAAAGCAGGAGAAGGCTATAAGAAGATAGCAAACGTTTTTAGGTTGCGATTTCCTCAGTTCATAATATATTAAGAAATGGCAGTCAACAGAATCCATGGAGGTCAGCTTGAGGTCAGGAAGACCAAGAAAACTGCTCATCGGATTACTAGAAAGGTAAATCAAAACACCTGTTTGACAACAAAAGACCTTTGGCAAGATTTAGCACACCATGGTGTCATGGTGCACTGCCCTACGGTTCAGCGACACTTGCTCAAATATGACCTTCATGGAATAGTCATGAGAGGGAAACCTTTCCTGCATCCTCACCATGAAATTCAGCATCAGAAGGTTACTAAGGAACATCTGAACAAGACTGAAGCATTTAGGAAACAAGTCCTGTGAACTGATGAAGTTAAAATAGATGTCTTTGGCTGCAATGAGCAGAGGTATGTTTGGAGAAAAAAGGATGCAGAATTTCATAAAAAGAACACCGCTCTAAATGTCAAGCACATGGTTGGATCGATCCTGCTTTGGGCTTGTGTTGCAGCCAGTGGCACGGGGAACATGTCACTGGTCGAAGGAAGAATGGATTCAATTCAATTTCAGAAAATTCTGGAAGCAAACATCTCACCATCTGTCAAAAAGCTGAAGATGAAAAGAGGATGGCTTCCACAACAGGATAATGATCCTAAACACACCTCAAAATCCATAACTGACTACTTCAAGAGGTGCAAGTTGAAGGTTTCACCGCAGCCCTCAAGGTCTCCTACCTCAACAGCATTGAAAATCTGTGAATGGACCTCAAAAGAGCAGTGCATGCAAGTCAGCCAAAGAATCTCATAGAACTAGAAGCCTTTGAAGAAGAATAATGGGCAAAATCCCCCAAACCAAAATTCAAAAACTCTTAGCTGGCACCAAAAAGTGTTTACAAGCTGTGATACTTGCCAAAGGGAGTGTTACTTAGCACTGGCCATGCAGATTGCCCAAACTTTTGCTTTGGACCGTTTTCCTTTTTTGCCATTTTGAAACAGTGAAAGGATGGAAACTACAAAGTAATCTTGCTTAAAATATAAAGGAAATGTGTCCTCTTCAACTTTATGCCTTTTGGAGAGCAGTCATTTTTTACTCGGTTAGCAATTCACAATAACAAAAATTTTGATCTGAGGTGCCCAAACTTTTGCATATGACTATCTATCTATATCTATATCTATATCTATATATATATATATATATATATATATATATATATATATATATATATATATATATATATCTATAATCTATATATCTATATCTATATCTATATCTCTATATATCTATACATATCTATATATATATATATATATATATATATATATATAGAGCATGAAATCATCAGCCTACCAGCCAGCCTGCAAGGCACTAGTCTCTACGGTCAGCCTGGAAGGCATCTGAGGCAATACTATTGAAGATTATACAATATCAAATCAACATTAGCCTTCTAATCAGCCTGCCAGGCACCAGTCTCTACAATCAGCCTTGAAGACATCTGAGGCAATACTACTGAAGATTATACAATATCAAATCAACATTTGCCTTCTAATCAGCCTGCAAGGCACTAGTCTCTACAATCAGCCTTGTAGACATCAGAGGCAATACTACTGAAGATTATACAATATCAAATCAACATTAGCCTCCTAACCAGCCTGCAAGGCACGAGTCTCTACAATCAGCCTTTAAGGCAGCTAACATTATAGCAACTGGCAGTTAAAGTTTTTAAGAAGCTCAGCTAAACAGCTTATTGTACAAAATATCTCACAAGTAGGCCACTTTTATGTCTCAAACAGAGTTACACTTGAAGTTATATTGTAGAAGTGTTTAAGTTAACGAGTATCCCCTGTTTAGCTAAGGTTAGGTCTATAAGTTAACTGTAAGACAAAAAAAATAGCACTTGTTTGCATTGGTTCACATAATCAAAATAGCTGAAATATCTGTTACCTCACGAATCAGTTTCTTTAATAAGAAAACTCACGATTAAATGCATTAGTTTTTAACAATATTGTTCTTACTGAGTAAAGGCTTCCAAATTGAATTGGCTGCCTCGTGAGCGGATTGGTTGTACTCTAGCTCGCGATCTGATTGGCTGTACTTGGGGGCGGTGTTTACGCAGCCTGACAGGCTGAGCAGCCTGGAAGTCGACGTCTGAAGGCAACTTCACCCTGCAGCATCTTATAGGCCATGGGCTAGGAGGGGTCCACGTGCACCCCCCACCACCCCCCGCCACATCTTATTGAACCAATATTTTTCAGAAGCCCTGGTATGTCTAGAACATGAAAATCAATTTTAACATGGAAAATACTGGGATGCAATATGAGTTCTGTACATTTAAGTGAGGGTACCCTAAAATTGCGATTTTGCGATTCGCGTCGTATCAGATTTTAATAAGAAACAAAATGTATCATTGAAGACAGATTATTTTATATATCATGGCATGTGATACCTCATTTGAAAGATAATTTCATGCATAATGCACATGTAACTTCAAAACATATAGATTTTGTACATCCATCTCTGTATATGCATGTAACCTAATATACCTTATTTTTCAGATAGCCGCTGAAATCAAGTGTGGATTTTTCTTACTAACACATATTTCACACAATTTCTTTTGCAGATGTTGGTGCCAGATTACTTGTATAAGAAAGAGCTTTTTATTATATTTCAGATGCTGCAAGAACTATCAAAATATCTTCAGAATTCATGAAGATACTGGATCTGAAACTATGTAGGGGTATATAGAATATTTCTACTCCGTGAGCTCAATTCTGATCACTCGATATTTAATTTTCAGAATTTGGAGAATTTAATGAAAAAAAAAACATATGGTATATTAATAGGCAGAACCTTATGCATATCATGCTATGACCGTCACAGTCCAATAGTTCAATCCTCATCACTATCAGAGTCAAAATCACATGATCCATGCTGATCTGTGTCATATATAGTGATGTCCACATCTGATTCCTCGTCGCTTTCATCAACATCATCAACAAGGTCTGCTGTTGCATCAACTAGTGCCTGTGGCAGGATGCTTCCCTCGTACCACAATGGCTCGAGCTTCCCATCAACCATGGTCCAGCCATGGTTTACAGGATCAGGCACATGCGGGTTTGGATCCAGCGCCCGCTTCCAGATGGCTACTTGGTAACAGGTTCTGCGAATATGTTGCACCAGACTTTGCTTACATAGAGGAAGGCATCCAATGTCAATGTTCTTGGATGGTACAATCCCACCATCCGAACATTTGTCATTGATTTTGATGTGCCTCACTGCATCCACGCTGGTCATTCTCAGCTTCCCATACAGTGCACAGGTGAAGGCATCAAATTCTTGAGCAAGCTCATCGGAGACGAGACATCTATGTTCTTGCTGTAAAGGATGTAGGATTTAAATGGTCCCAATGAGCAACAGGCAATAGAGTCACTGTAACGTTTCTCTAGCTTGGCTTTCAAGCTTTCACCACGATAGAATGGGTTTGGATGAGGTGTTTGGTCCAGGCTTGTTATAAATAAAGCACGTAAGTCGCCCAGCTTGACAATATTATTCATCTTGAGGACATCTTCCTCTACGACTTTGCACACACTGGCAAAAGCAGTAGCATGAGACTGTTCCAGGGCCTCCTGTGCAGCCTTGGTGTTCTCATCAACAGTGCGCCACTTGGAAGGATCCTGTATGTATCGCGTTCTACATGACTGGTGATATTTTGCCTCACAAGCAAACAAGTCGCAGCCGCGTATCCGTGTAAGCAAGATCTCGTCTTGTTTCTTCTTTGCAACGTCGATGATTTTTTTTCCGCCATCCCTGTCAAACACAGACAGTCCCTCAGTTGTCCATGTACCTTTTACTTTAATCTTTTTGCGACCTTCTTTGTTGCAAAAGATGCAGTCAGGCTTGAAGACAACATGATCCCCAGATGAGGAACGGCTAGATCTGGAACATGAGGCCTGTATTGGGTCGCCTTTCAAGCGGTCAAAGTTTGCTGTGAATCGCTGATAGCATACCTGGTGATAGCCGTGATGGGGCAGAAGAAGGTCTGAAATCAGAGCACATGTACCTTGCACGCGGAGTGTGGAGTCAGCAGGTAAAGCAAGACGCAGTCGACGAATTTCATGGAGTCTCGTTAGCCTCTGCTCAGGGTCTTTGACAGATGACAGTAGCTTGATGTCACCATACTTCAGACCTTCAACATGCACGATACAAGTCTCTTGTATAGAACACTGCTCGCTTTCACCTTTTTTCCGTTTTGATGGAGGACCTGACATGGCACTGATCGTTGAGCGACACTTCGTTCAATCTGAAAATTATAAAAAACACTAATGAGTAATATTTTTGGTCTGTATAGGTATATATACTACTCAAAATTTGATAGGGATCATAGGAATTTTTTGTGAAATGACATGCAAATTTGGTAACTGCCACTGATGAACAATATATTGGATAAATGACATGCAGTCAGACACAAAACACATTTGCACGTGCATTTCATGACATTAAATGAGCGTGCAGCCTCACATTTTGGCTTTGACTAACACTTCACCATTTCAACTCAGACGTGTGTGTTGCTTGTTGGTGAAAATTTGGAAGTTCCCAAATTTTTTGCATTACATTTAGCAATAACAATGTCTCCTCAACGTCTTAGATGTCGATTGACTTCAGAGCAATTGGGAAGATGCATCGGAATGCTTGACTCTGGCTTCTCCTGGCGTCACGTTGCTAATGCACTTAACGTCAGCCAAAGCGTTGTGAACAGAGCGTGGAACCGGCATCAAAGCGTTTGGTACAGCAGCACACCGTCATGGGGGTGGTCGTCAGAGATCGACTACACAACGACAAGACCACTTTCTCACACTTCAGGCACGGCGTCATCCTTTCTGGACAGCCACCACCCTCTGAAATGACCTTCATAACGCCTCGGGGTCAGGGTATCCACTCAGATGATATGGAATCGTCTTCATATTGCCGGCCTCAACTCAAGAAGGCCATGTGTTCGAATCCCACTGACCGTGCGTCATAGGCGTGACCGTTTGGATTGGGCTCACGATCATGTCACATGGACACACAACGATTGGGCTCCAGTTCTCTTTACTGATGAGTCCCGATATTGCTTGGACTTTACTGACAGCAGGCAACGGGTGTGGCGAAGACAATGTGGCGATTTAATGATGCCTACATCCAACGAACACGACCGTTATGGTGGCGGATCAATTATGGTCTGGGGAGGAATAAGCAGGAACGGCAGAACGGACCTGCATGTCATGGGGAGAGGGGCGATGACAGGGTGCGGTACAGGGATGAGATCCTCAATGTGTAACGTAAGACCATACGCTGGTGCTGTTGGCCCTGATTTCATCTTGATGGATGATAACGCCCGTCCCCATCGTGCTAGGGTGGTGAATCAATTCTTAGAGCAGGAGACAATTGTCCGCATGGACTGGCCCGTGCGTTCGCGGACCTAAACCCTGTTGAGCATGTGTGGAACATGCTGCAGGTCACCATTTCGGTCGTAGGGCACAACCCACAACTCTAGAAGAGCTCGGAAATGCCCTTGTTGAAGAATAGAACAACATTCCAATTGCAAGCATCCGGGTTCTGATTGACAGTATGATCCGATGTTGTCAAGCCGTCATTCAAGCTAGGGGAGGCCATACCCGTTATTGACATTAACTGTGGTAATGAAACATCAAAGCGAACACTGTCTGTTTTCACTTTACATGTCAGAGGTGAAACCATGAAGTGTTCGTGAAAGCCAAAAAGTGTGAGGCTGCACGCTCATTTAATGTCATTAAATGCACTTGCAAATGTGTTTTATGTCTGACTGCATGTCATTTATCAATATATTGTTCATCAGTGGCAGTTACCAAATTTGCATGTCATTTCACAAAAAAATTCCTGTGATCCCTATCAAATTTTGAGTAGTATATATTTTAATATAAAAAATTTTTCAATTTTGTTTCTTTGTGACAGACCTTAAATCAATCTCAATTAGGACAAATTAGTAATCTTAGCTCACTAACCTTATCTATGTTGTTCAAAAAAGAGGAAGATTCACTTTGTACTGCTAAAATTTTCAGCTGCAAAATCTGGTTAAAACACTTGCTGAAAGGGTGATGGTTGTATTCATGCAAACTTATAACATTTCTAAAACATGCATACACCCGAACAGTGGGACTATCTATGAAATGTACAAGTATTCAACAACTGATCTTCCCCTGCGAAAGAACTCCTGAAACAAAGCATATACCCCTACATAGTTTCAGATCCAGTATCTTCATAAATTCTGAAGATATTTTGATAGTTCTTGCAACATCTGAAAGATCATAAAAAGCTCTTTCTTATACAAGTAATCTGGCACCAACATCTGCAAAAGAAATTGTGTGAAATATGTGTTAGTAAGAAAAAACCACACTTGATTTCAGCAGCTATCTGAAAAATAAGGTATATTAGGTTACATGCATATACAGAGATGGATGTACAAAATCTATATGTTTTGAAGTTAAATGTGCATTATGCATGAAATTATCTTTCAAATGAGGTATCACATGCCATGATATAAAATAATCTGTCTTCAATGATACATTTTGTCTCTTATTAAATTCTGATCTGACCTTGAATGCAAAATCATAATTTTAGGGTACCCTCACTTAAATGTACAAAACTCATATTGAATCCCTGTATTTTCCATGTTAAAATTGATTTTCATGTTCTAGACATACCAGAGCTTCTGAAAAATATTGGTTCATTAAGATGTGGGGTGGGGGTGCACGTGGACCCCTCCTAGCCCATGGCCTATTAAGTATCTTCAAAAATCATAAAAATAGATTTATTTTCAGTGCGCATTTCGACCTGGAAGCGTACATCTATTTGCATGTACACGCTCGGTTTTCCTGAAAATGCAGAAATTAGATGATAATGGCATATATGGGCATATATCTTTGAACAAACATCCAACTCGTTATAAAATTTGCTTATGTTATATTAAGCTAACAAATAACAAAGCTACTACTGTAAACTGATTCATATTACAATATCAAGGCGAAAACAAAGACTTTACGATCGCTTTGCATTACAGTAGCATTTTTTGACAAGGGAGCAAAATTTGACAGAACACCGGCAACCTAGCTGGCAACCTCTCGTCTGGAGGAGAGAAGGAGGGGATACTGCGCTTTGCAGTATTTTGAATGTGAGCAGTACCAGTTTTGGCCACAAACTTACATACGGCTCCTTTAAGTTAACATAACATTATACTCACAGCTTAGGATTATTGCACTCTCAAATATATTACTGTTGCTATTCAGATATTATTTAACAAGTAGACAAGAGGTTAACTCATGTGGTATACTAGTAGACAATGCTTAAATGTATTCTACTTTAATTTACAGATAAAGGTCCTTCTAAGAATTCACAATGAAACACATACTCAGGATTTAGAACAAAATTGATTCCTTCATAAATTAAATTTTCAAACACAATATTGTATTGGATCCTTAAGTAGAAGAACACAGCAATGGCAACTCTTACCGAAATCCCATTTCAAAACAAAAACCTGCCTCCTTCTCTCACGTAGAACCAGAAATATGCATAAAATGTGAATTAGCACTGCCTTCAGCCTGAGCAGTAGGCTGAAGAACTCGAGCAAAGGCTGATGAAATATTCCAAAATAATGAGTACACTGATGAGCCATGTTTTGGTTGATGGAGTTCTGTATCACATTCAAGAATATGACTGACTAAAGAAAAGATGCAACAGTGCTGTATACTTGAAAGATGGTACATTTTGTTTAATAAATGATTTAATCATTTGTAAACAAGCGTGTGGACATGGAAGCCCAGCGTATTGTGCCTGTGCCAAACATTGCTGTGTTTTAGTTGACATACTAGCTAAATCTAGCCAGCCATTATGTGCAGATTCACACTACAATCATACATGAGGTTAAGAAAACTGGTAACTTCAACACTATCTGGCCTGATATGACAATGAAAATGTGTACAGCAGTTTTACAACTGGCAGCTGTACCACCTCTTGATCTGCACCAGCTGCTTGACTGAAGCTAAGCAGGTGTGGGCATGGTTAGTACTTGGATGGGAGCCCACCAGGGAAAATAAGTTTCAGCTGGAACAGGTGTTGTTGGGCCAGTAGGTTGTGATCTTTCCTCTGGTGGAATAATGCCCCAGTGCAGTGATGGGGACACTGTCTTTCAGAGGAGATGTTAAAATGAGGTCCTGACTCACTGTGATCATTAAAGGTCCTATGACACTCTTTAAGTTTACTAGTAGTATATTTCACAGTATACTTTCATGAACTGAAAAGTTTACTAGAAGTATATAACTAATAAACTAGCAGTACATTTGTAAGTTAACTTGCAGTATACTTAAATGTATACTTTCATAAACTGAAAAGTATGCTAGAAGTATACAACTTGTTAACCAGGGTTCCCGCTGCTGCTCATTGGTGACGAGGAGAAAATTACGAGCAGTCGTCACAGTGGTGAATATATTTGTTTAATGACGAATATAAATTTAATGGCAAATAGTGGCTTCGTCTGCCCGGAGCATTCAAGGCTGTAGCCCCAAAGATGTTTTCTTTAGCCCCATATAGTTTATATAAATGCATAAATAAATAAAATAAATAAATAGTTCTTCACTTTGGGCAGTTTACTACGTTACTGCAAGTCCGTAAAACAGGACAGCACTTTCGTATTGTTGGGCTGGGCCGCGAATAGTGGCCAGGCCCCAATTCATACATGTCAGCTGACGTCATAGACGCACGTGACTGCTCTCAAACTCTAGGCACCGCCATTTTGAGTACTGACTTACAACAGGCCGTCTATCTGTCGCCCCATGGGCTGTGATAAGAAGTCTCACAAAAAGAGTGGATTAACATTTTTTTATGATACGGCTCTTTTGAATGCTGCATTTTGATTAATGAATTACACTCTGATTCTACATTTTACGGTCTTTTATTTCTGTATAACAGACTTTTGCTGAGTGAAACAGGCCGTTGCTAGGGGCGCTGCTCTGATCGGAGGAGACAGAGGAAAAGAACTATGCAGGATATTTACCTTATGTTTCATTTTTACCTTCATTAAACAGCTTCGGACTAATTGTGATGTTAGATAAATGACTTGTAACTTGTTACAGGGAGAGTGGAGGCTCCTTCCACGTTGTGGCTGGAAACCAAAACTACGATCAGAGCCTCGGACCCGGTGTCACAGCTCTCGTCTACGAGGCATGCATGTCCGTGTTAATTATTTACCTCAAAGTTTCAAACACGTTTACATTAGTAGCGCAGCCAGAACTTAAAATTGCGTGGGCAATAAATATCTCTTTAAAACAATTAGTTCTGCCTCGATCGCAATCATTTTTTTCTAATTAACAATGCCTTCAATACGATAACACTCCGCAATATCAGGTGTTGCTTGTTCACCTCGTTCAGGCAAAACGACAATCATCCATTTGGATGCGCAATTTTGTTCATTTCAAATCTCTGTCTTTGGTTCAGTTTGAATAATTAAATCGATCATGAAGCACAGGTTAGATCGCCTGATGAGCCGAAAAGGTAGCGTGGAAGTTCCAGAACAGTTTAACTCTCGAAAAGTATTATTAAAACTAAGCACAACTTATGGGTAACTTATTTTGCTGAACTGAATTATTCCTCTTGATTATTTGCCCTTAGATCACACCACGAAAGAAGCCGTGTCTTTTTTTGCCAGTTGATTATTCATATAAATGGAAATTGCTTTAACAAAGGAAAATGGCTGAGAACAAGTTAGGTAAAATAATTGTAATAAACCGATGTTATGTGGCGCTCAATTTTTCAGGTGTGGCTACGCCACTATTTATGAAAAGCACAAAATTGCGCATCCAAATGAATGATTGTCTTTTGCCTGAACGAGGTGAATAAGCAACATCTGATAGTGCGGAGTGTTTTCGGATTGAATGTATAGTTAATTAGAAAAAAATGACTGCGATCGAGTCAGAACGAATAAATGTTTTAAAGAGATGTTTAGCGCCCACCCAATTTTAAGTTCTGGCTACGCCACTGGTTTATGTACACTAAAGAAAGAAAGACAGAGAAACAGAAAGATAACTTACAACGAAAAGCTCGTTCGAGGTGGTATTTCACGAATACGATATTTTACTTTCCAAATGTATTTTCCAAATTAACTTACTATATCAAAGTGTACGGATGTCCAACTGATGTCATTATCATTAATAGTAAGTATTTCATTATTCCATCATAACAATCCCATCGTCAAAACTCAAAATCATATCTGCGCCCCTGAATTTCCCATTTCCTCATTATCATCATCATTTGATAATTATTCCATCAACTTCAATCGTTACCGAATATCGAATCGCCGTACTCATCATCACTATTACTATCAACCGGGACTATCAATCACAACGACAATAAATATATCAAGTATTTTGTATCAATATCATCAAAATTCATCATCATAACTATTGAAAAAAAAAAAAAACCATGACGCTGATGAGATCGAAGGCAGCTAGCGAGTGCGAGCTGACTAGACCAAGGAGGTAGGGATTAATACATTCTTGATTAAAATCTCCAAATTGACACTGATTGATTCTCCATCTGTTTCCCATTCAAGTAACTTGATAAGCTAATCGTAGGCGCACGGCAGTCATGAGCTACAGAAATAAATAATGCAGCCTACATAAGCGAATGTCTGGGTGATGCCATTAATGATTACCCATCATTTTATCGTCTGCACAATCAATGTACTGATTTTCGGGAAACGGGTATTGCAATTTTCTTCCCGGGACCCGAACCTTTCGGGCGGGACCCGGGCACCCGGTTTTTAGTCACAGGCCAACACACAACCGAGGAGGGTGAGCAAAATAGCGGAGAAGTGACAGGACTTGCAGATTCGCGAAATGATGCAATTTATAAATCGATAAAAGTCGTATTTTGATCAACATTACGTCTGAAATTAATAATTTCACTCATAAGCCGTGTAATAAGCGGGATAATGTAGAGTTAGTCTGTTGTTATGGAGAAATAAATACTGAGACATCCTTCATCGTAGCCCATACAGTCTATAATTCGTAGCTGTGCCTCGGTCCCTGGTAGGTACTCAAGATGGCGCTCACAACAAAAACGTCACGTGACTGAAATCCATGAATAAATGCCAATGTCGCTGAGTACCTGAGTGAGTGAGTGAGTGAGCGATCAATGTTATGGCCCCAATTTGTTATGGCGTCGATTTGTTATGACGTCACGGACAGCAAGGGATGACAGACAAAATTCTTAAACTTCAACAGATTTAATTAAACAAATATTTAGAACTAATCTACACTCTACCCTACTGACCAAGATTGAAATCAAATAAAAAATGAGATATTCACAGTTCCTTTGTAATGGAGATGGGCTGCTATGTTGCAATGTCCTGGGACGGGAAAATGCTCCAACACAGGCAAAAATCCACAAAAAGCTTCACAGGTCTTGAAAAGAGTGACAGGTCTGGTCAAATGTATCCTTCCACTATTTCTCCTTGCAATTTCTCCTACTACTCTTCATTCTCTCAATTTTTCTCCTTATATACTCTTGTCCAGCCCCCTCTGAGGCATGCCCAGGACATGCCCAAAACCTAGTTCCAGACTTGGCTTAACAAAAAAAAAAAAAAAGTTAATACTTCCATCTAGTGGCTTTTTTCCACATCACACCTCCATTCCAAAAGGGAAAAATTTTGACTTAAAAGGCAAAATTTTTCTTTTCAATCTAAAAAATGGTTAAGTAGACACTTGTATATATATATATATATATATATATATATATATATATACATATACATATAATACAATATTCTAAGAAACACACGTTATATATATACACATACTCAAACACGGGATAAGCAATCAGCAATTACATTGTCAGTACCCTTTACATGCTTAATTTCCAAGTCAAACTCTTGTAAAATCAAACTCCAATTCAACAATCTCCGATTCTTGTTTTTCATCTTACTCAAAAACATAATGGATTGTGGTCAGTATATACAATCATTGGCTTTTGCCCTGTACAAACATAAACCTCAAAGTGTTGTAAGGATGGAACCTGAGCCAACAGCTACTTCTCAATTGTGGAATAGTTCTTTTGGTGGCGATTGAACTTCCTGGAGAAGTATGCCACGGGATGCTCAATGTCATCAGAGTCACTTCTCTGTAGGAGCACAGATCCACAAGCTTGGTCGCTAGCATCGACCGCCATGGAGAACGGTTTGTTGAAGTCAGGAGATTTGAGCACGGGGAAGTGACACAGCAGAGACTTCAGGCGTCGAAGGCTCTTTGGCATGCTTCATCCCAAGTGAACTTCGCCTTTCTTCAGTTGGTTGGTGAGATTGAGAGCAATCTCAGCAAAGTTCTTGCAGAAATTGCGGTAGTACCCGATCATTCAAGGAAGCGGCGCAAAGCTTTTTTTGTTGTCAGGAACTGGAAAGTCCATGATGGCTTGGACTTTAGCATTTATGGGTGCCACCTTACCCTGGCCTATGGCGTAGCCAAGATACGTGACAGTAGCACAACCAAAGTCACTCTTGTTCAGGTTAACAGTCAGGTTAGCCTGGGTCAAGCACTGGAACAATGTCTCTACATCTTTCAGATGTTCTTCCCAGGAGTCACTCCATGTGATCAGGTCGTCGATATACGCACCTGTGTGTGGCAATCCGGCGATTGAAGACTGTATCATCCTTTGGAGCGTGGATGGGGCATTTTTTTCATGCCAAAGGGTAGGACTTCATACTGGTATAACTCCAGATGGTGTGGCAAAAGCAGAGATGCTCTTGGCCCTCTCAGTTAAAGGCACACACCAATAACCCTTCAATAAATCAATCTTGGTCAGAAACTTTGCTTGCCCTACTCTATCGATACAATCATCAATCCTAGGTATTGGAAACACATCAGTTCTAGTTACAGCATTGACTTTGCGATAATCTGTACAGAATCTAGTACTTCCATCAGGTTTTGGAACTAGAACACAGGGTGAACTCCAATCTGAGTTAGAGGGTCTGATAATATCATGTTCTAACATGTACTCAACCTCTTTCTCAGCAATCTTTCTCTTTTCAGGATTCATCCGCACGGATGCTGTTTTTATTGGTTAGGCATCACCAACACCATCGACATCGTGAGAGGCTATAGAAACTCTCTTTGGAACATCAGGAAATAGATCTTTATATTTCTCGATCAACCTCTCAAACTGATCTTTCTGTGAGGGTTCTAAGTGCTGGAGTTTTTACATCAAGATTTTGCAACACTTCAGAATTTGACAATTTACATGAAAAGAACTTCAGCTTTAATTCTAGGTTTATCATCTTGAAACTCCCCTCATCTTCACAAGTCTCGGCCATAGGAGGATCTGGAAGTGACAGCTGCAACCCTAGCATTCCTATCATGATAAGGCTTCAGCATGTTAATGTGACACAACTGTTTTGGCTTTCTCCTATCTGGAGTCTTCACAATGTAATTGAGATCATTGAGTTTTGTCAGAATTTCATAAGGACTATGAAATCTAGCCTGCAATGGATTGGACTGCAAGGGAAACAACACAAGGACCTTGTCTCCAGGTTTAAACTCACGGCTTCTAGCCTTATGATCATACCAAGTTTTCATTTTTCCCTGACTTGATTTCAAGTTCTCTTTGGCTAGGTCACAAGCTGCACGCAGTCTTTCCTTGAACTTGCTAACATAGTCTAACAGACTGATATGCGGCTCTTTCTCTTGCCATTGTTCAGTCAACAATAGCAAAGGTCCTCTCACTTCATGGCCAAACACTAGCTCAAACGGACTGAATCCAGTAGACTCTGCACTGCTTCCCTAGCTGCAAACAACAGCAAATTAACACCTTCATCCCAGTCTTTCTCATGGTCATAACAATAAGTCCTCATCATTGTCTTGAGAGTGGAATGAAACCGCTCTAAGGCACCCTGACTCTCTGGATGATAGGCACTGAAAGAATCTGCTTCGCACCTAGTTCATACACAACCTGCTGAAACAATGCGGAAGTGAAATTGCTACCTTGATCTGACTGAATTTCCCTGGGAAGGCCAAACAACGTGAAGAACTTTATCAAGCCTTCGAAATTGCAGTTGCCTTGATGTTGCGTAGAGGGATGGCTTCAGGGAATCTGGTAGATGCACACATGATTGTCAACAAGTACTGATTTCCAGATCTAGTCTTGGGTAATGGACCAACACAATCAACAATGACCTTGGAGAAGGGCTCCCCAAATGCTGGGATAGGCTGCAATGGAGCTACAGGTGGGTCTAACTGGTGTTTTCCAACTACCTGACAAGTGTGACAGGTTTTGCAAAAGTTGGAAACATTTTTCCGAAGTCCAGGCCAGAAGAAGTGTTTCATGATCTTGTCAACAGTCTTGTTAACACCAAGATGACCTCCTAAAGGCAAACTATGAGCCATTGTTAAGATCTCATTCCTGTAGACCTTCGGAACAACAATTTGCTTGACCACTGCCCAATCTGCATTGGCAGGGATATCAGGAGGCGCCACTTCTGCATCAACACTCCATCCTTGAGATAATACCCAACTGGAACTGTGTCTATTTCTTCATTCGGAAGGGCTCTCTTCTTTAGTACACAAATTTCAGGATCATTGGTTTGCTCCTGAATCAACCGCTTTCTGGACAGAGACAAGTCTCCAGACACATCAGAATCACCAGACCCATCTGGCTGGCTGAATAGAGAACTGATAAAAGTGTCTGATAAGTCCTCAAAACGGAGAAACCATAGTAGGCTGAACAGAGTCATGAGGTGAACCACCTGAGTCATGACTATTCAAGGTGCTGGACGGCACCACATCATCTTCTTCTTGAGCCTTCTTGACCATAGCATGAGTCACTGCACAGGAAGGATACAGAGATGGGTCTTCATCGCCATCTTCAGTGCACGGCTGTGAAGTAAGATGAACAGGGGAACTACATTGCCCCCAGCTAGGTCATTGCCTAGCAGCAGAGAAACACCCTTGATAGGTAGACTTGACATAAGTCCCACCTTTACCTGTCCTGTAACTAAATCTGACTTCAAGAATACAGAATGCAGGGGTACAGATACAGTCCTCCCTTCAATACCTTGTACAAGTATGAAATCCCCAGAAGCGGTCTCATCACGTAACTCCAAGGAGTCCATCAACAAAAGTGACTGAGAAGCTCCGCATCCCTTAGGATATATATGGGGACAGGAGGAGAATGCTCATTCAGAGCCACAAATCCCTCTGACACAAATGGAAGAAATTCCTCCCTCACAAAGTCAGCAGTATCAGGCTTCTTAGCCTCACAAGGAGCAGGCAATTTAGCAGATTGGTCATCTACTACAGGGGTTTTAACCTTGTCTTCACAAAGGCATTGGGTTTGGTATCCTTTCTTTTTTCGTTCTTAGCTTTAAGGAACCAACAGTTAGTTGTAACATGACCAGATTTCTTGCAATAATTGCAAACTAGACCACTTTTGTCACTGTCAGCTTTCACACTTTGATCAGACCTTTGACTGGATTTCTGAGCACCATCTCCAGATTTGTCTTTGTCTTTGGGTGAGGAATCTTGGGTATCATCGTTACCTTTCTTCTGAAATTTGGACCGTCTATTTTTACTGCTAGACTGAAATTTGGACTTATGTGTGAGAACATATTCGTCTGCAAACTTGGCAGCTGATTGCAAATTCAGTGCTTGCTTCTCATTAAGGTAGGTCTTAATATCATCCTTGACACAGTTCTTGAATTCTTCAACTAACACCATCTCTTTTAGTGAGTTGAAATCATCCTTGACCTCCATAGAGCGCTCAAAGCAAACCTTCTTCTCGTTAGCAAATTCCACATAAGTCTGATTGTCAGATTTCTTCAGACCTCTGAATTTCTGTCGGTAAGCCTCTGGAACAAACTCATAAGCTGTCAAAATAACTTTTTTGACAACCTCATAATCAGAGGAATCATCTGCAGACAAAGCCGAATAGGCTTGTTGAGCTTACCCCTTGAGGACAGTTTGCAACATCAGAGGCCAGTGTTCCTTTAGCCACTGACAACTCTTAGCTACCTTCTCGAAGCACTGGAAATACTTATCAACCTCCTTCTCTGAGAATGGAGGCACCAGCTTTACCTCCTGGCTAGCCCGAAATTTGTTTTCAGCTTGAATTTTGATTTTTAGTAGCTCCATTTGGAGCCTTTTTCTCCATCTTATTTTTTTCTAAATCGAAATCTCTCTGTCTGTCTCTCTCTTTCTGCTCTTTCCTCTTTCTCTCTCAAATTCTCTTTGTTTTTCTTTTTCCCCCTTTCAATCTCTAGCCTTTTTAATTTAAGTTCCAATTCTACATTTGGATTTTCCACGGAAACTGTTCCCAGATCTCCTGGTAAAAAACATTTTCATCAATGTAATATTCAACAATCTCTCTAGCCAGTCTTGCTTTTCACATGGCTGGTTTTACATCTGTCAGCTCTAACTGTCTGCATATTTCTAGCAGTTCTGTCTTTTTTAAAAGACTTCAAAACCTCTACGGTTGGTGATGCCAAGAAATCATCCATTGCTGTTGATCTGCCAATATACATCTAGGAAAATTCAAAAAACAATTTCACTATTTGAAATTTTAGATTTTCAATAAATGACTTCGCACAATGGTCTATCCGGACCCGAGCCCCCAATTTGTCATGGCCGATTTGTTATGACGTCACGGACAGCAAGGGATGACAGACAAAATTTTAAACTTCAACAGATTTAATTAAACGAACACTTAGAACTAATCTACACTCTACCCTACTGACCAAGATTGAAATCAAATAAAAAATGAGATATTTACAGTTCCTTTGTAATGGAGATGGGCTGCTATGTTGCGATGTCCTGGGACGGAAAATGCTCCAACACAGGCAAAAAATCCACAAAAGCTTCACAGGTCTTGAAAAGAGTGACAGGTCTGGTCAAATGTATCCTTCCACTATTTCTCCTTGCAATTTCTCCTACTACTCTTCACTCTCTCAATTTTTCTCCTTATATACTCTTGTCCAGCCCCCTCTGGAGGCATGCCCAGGACATGCCCAAAACCTAGTTCCAGACTTGGCTTAACAAAAAAAAGTCAATACTGCCATCTAGTGGCTTTTTTCCACATCACATCAAGTTTAACGATTGGCTGGCCGGCGGGGAAGAAGTTCCGCGAGTGGTCGGCCGGCGGGGAAGAACTTCAACGATTGGTTGGCCGACGACTGACTTCAGCAATTGATTAGCCGGTGGGCAAGAACTTCAACGACTGGTTGGCTGACCACAAGCTGGCTGGCTGGTCGGGCGTTTGTCACTCGTATCTCCTGCGGGGTCGCCTATACTACGAAGCAAGTTCAGCATACACAGGCTATATATGAATGAGCCGGCTCAACACACCCTGAACTCGCAATCAGAGATAATTGGTACCACAACGGTGGTTGTAATCTTTCTTTGTTAATCTTTTTGTGCTTTCAACACCATGCGTGCTCTCGACAAAGAAGCGTTTCATGCGTTATTTGTCCCTATATCCGTTCACAAAATGACCGATCGCGTGCTGTTTGTTCCTTAAGGATATTAACCCTAATCTAGAATCAGTAACACTGCGGGTTGTTTCCCCCCGTGGCACTAGGGGGCGCCGCCAGCGGCTTAATGGGAGACACACACAGACAGGCTACATTTCAGTGAGCTGGCTCAACAAACCCTGAACTCGCGATCAGAGATAATTGGTACCACAACGGTGGTCGTAATCCTTCTTTGTTAATGGCGGTTTTGTGCTTTCAACACTGTAATGCCGCTCTCAACAAAAAGCGCGTATCATACGGCAATTTACCCTATTTCCGTTCATAAAATGACCGATCGCGTTCTGTATGTTTCACAAGCTATGTCTGATCCAGGATCAGTAACACTGCGGGTTATCTCCCCCCCGAGCCACCAGGGGGCGCCGCCAGCGGCTTAATGGGAGAGCCATATGAAGTTTTATACTCATTGGTTGGACACTTGAGAGACTGCATGCGCATACTCAGGTGGACACTTGGGAAATTATAAGTGAGATTTATGTTAGTGCATTCATGTTGGTTGATGTATGCACTTGTTCGTTGGATGTAATGTAAATGGTTGCTGGGTGATTAATAAAATCTTTTAAAAAAAATTAAGAAAATCTCCAAGGAGGAATGGGGTCATTATGGACGATTCTGAAGAATGTAAATATATAAAAACAGGAAAGAGCAACACTGTCGCTGCTAATAAGGCCAGAGAGGAATTCTGGCGGAAAATTGCTGACCCTAAGTCCTCTGATGAAGGACTAGTGGAAATCACATCAGTTTCTCAGCCAAATCAAACAAAATGAAATTAAATTATAGAATGAACTTTCTTATTTCTCGGCCAATTCTCATGATCTTGCGGTTAACTACAAGGCCTTTTCGAGAGCTTACAATAGGTCATAAATTCATTTAAAATTAACTGCATTTCAATTTTTTTTCACAGTTAACCATATTCATTCATCACCAATATCAAATAATGCTTTATGTAAACACATGGCAGCTCCTTCACTCGAACATGTTTATTAAGCGCTTTTACTCAAAACTGTGGATTCTTTGTCCATAACAAGCCCTAAGACGAAACATGGGGGGAAAAAAGGAATCTTTGAAGTTCGTTCTTACACCCTCACTACATAGGAACTGCCATGTGTTCACAAAAGTGACATCACGTTCCCGGTTAGCACAACTGTAACAATAACTTTATTGTTTCATTACAATTCAGGAGCATGCATATATACTTTATCTGCTATCTACATCTGTTGCTCCTGTCTCTCTCAAATTCACATTCACAAAATCAATAACTGCTACCCTTACTCTAGCTCTTTGTCTATTCAAATGTATAACTTGCTTTTGATATGTTTTCCTTACTCAAGCCCCCTCCCACTCCCACTACCTCACACACACTCACTCCCACTCCCTCACACTCTCACTCACACTCTCTCACTCTCCCCACCCACTTTGTAAATAATTTATCAACTCCAGCTTATTACTAAACTAGCACTTCATATAATTTTGTGAGCTTTGCCCCATTTAGCACCCTTTTCTTGGGCCCACATTCTCATACAGTACTTGGCGGCCCAGCCATATACTAGGTTGCACCTAGTCTTGTTTTATCTTCAATGAACAGAGCCAAGAAAGACCAATCAGAGGGGTTTTACGGGAAAATACGTCCAAATGCTGTCTTATTGGCTGACAGGTCTCCGTGGAGTTGAAAAGCCGAAATGTGAGGGAGTGAATATTCGCGGTTATTAGTTTTACTTGTAAAACGGTGGAAGGTGAAGCACAATCGTCCCCTCATAATGAACTAAGAAAACAAGGTGTGTAAATTTCTATATGAGTCCCTAGTTAGGTAAACGTGATTGATATGAGCAGATATGAGCGCATCTTTACTCGGCATATATTAGTCTGATTAGTATTCGACTTAACAATCACTTGATGCGTACAATCGTGTCATTTGTTGCCTTGTTTTCTACCACACTATGACTGGTGATTTCTGAGCTAATGTTATGCAAAACATGGTGCTTCCAAGTTAGCTTTAAAAGGCACAAGACAGTGCTATACAATATCTGATTCATCATCAATAATGATCAAAACTTCGTATTGACAACAAACTGTTCCTACACGGCTGGGTTGGTTGTCTGTGAACTCATCGCTGTTTAGAATATGTTCAGGCCAGTGCGACAGTTAGCTGGTAAGGTAGTTTGCTGTAGCTTAACTCAACAGTTCTCAAACTCGGTCCTGGGGCAAACGCTGTGCGATGGTTTCTGCTCCAACTGGAATCAGGCAAGCAGGGCAAGTAAGCCATGGTTCTTCACGAAAATCTTCAGTTACATTTAACGACCTTTCTAGTGTGAAAGTGTAAATTAAGCTCTAGGTTGTGGTGTAGTGGATTTATACAACGCTGAAAGTAAACGTGCAATCTTCGGTGCAATTTACCTTGCGTTTGCCAGTTGCCTTCGGAAAATAAATGAACAGCGTAGAAATAAAAAAAAAAAAAAGAATATAAAATCCGAATAGTTTTTCTTGAAGCCCAATTGCTTAAAGATTTTTTGAAACCTTGTCTCGTTGATTATTATTATTATCATCCTTGACCATTTAACATGACATGTTTTAGCCAAATATAAGTGAATGAACGCCACTCTTAAAATGTTTCTATATTGGCTTATAACTTGATTTTTTGACTGGAACAGCGACTTGGTTATCAAAAATGGATGTCTCTAAAGGATACTGAATGATAATATTGATGTTTTGCCAATTATTTATTAGTGTTTGACTGAATTATGTAAATCCTGTGGCGCTTGCTACTGCTGGGGGGGCTTTGGGTTCACCAGCTTAGCATCACATGGTGGTTTCGGACAGTACAGTATCCAGAAAGTACTCCCTAGCGAGAAGTGGATGAGGGCGCCAGTACTGAGACTTCTTTGTTGCTGGCATCAGAATTGGTGATTATCTGAGATGTTTAACATTTGAAATCCTAAACATTTGAGATTTACATCAAGGATTCCAATAAATTGTGCACAAAACATTGAACTCACTGAAGTTCAATTTGGAATCAGTTAATAGAAATCTGTAAAGTTAAACATTTTAAAAGAACATTTGACAATTCCACTAATTCTGATTCCAACAGCACAAAATTTTGAGCTCACCCCAAGTCCAATTTAGCATTTTTGTCAGGCCTCTATTGCCTTAAAGGGTGTGTCCCTTTTATTTTTGGGATGCCAAAAATGGCTGCACTGATAAAAATGCAAAGGAAAAGAATAAAGAAATTAAGGGTTTAAAGGGATTTCTATTGCCAGTCTTTTGAATAAATTCCATGCTAAATGCTCAAGAGGTTTTAATTTAGCTTTTATGGTCTACAGGGTCCCCATTATTAGAGGTTGTACTTGAGTGGACCCAAAATTATATATACAATCGAAAGTATGATGGAGAGACCTGTTATAACGCAAATATTTGAGGTTTGACCTTGTTCATGCTGCATGCACTTTGTCCGCTTTGAGGGCTTTTCAAAGTTTTTAAAGTCCATGAGTGACTAATAAATTAGGTGCAACCTAGTATATGGCTGGGCCGCTGAGTGCTGTATGAGAATGTGCGCCCAAGAAAAGGGTGCTAAATGAGGCAAAGCTCATTCTGTTATATGAAGTGCAAGTTTAGTAATGAGCTGGAGTTGATAAATTATTTACAAAGTGGGTGAGGAGAGTGGGAGAGTGAGTGTGAAAGTGTGTTTACATAAAGCGTTATTTGATATTGGTGATGGTTGAATATGGTTAACTATGTGACAAAAAAATTGAAATGCAATTAATTTTAATGAATTGATTACCTATTGAAAGCTCTCAAAAAGGCCTTGTAGTTGACACCAAGATCATGAGAATTGGCCGAGAAATAAGAAAGTTTTGAAATTTTATAGTGCCCCCAAATAGGGAATTGTTTGGCATTAATTTCAGTCGCTGCGGATAAAGAAAAAAAATTGTGTTGCGAAGTGAGCAATTTAGGTCAATTTTACCTCAAATATGGTAGACAGTCAAAGAAATGATATAAGCAATGTTTAAAAAAAATGCAGTAAAATACAAGAATTCAGGAAAGAAAGCATGAACGATTTTGATAAGCGACAGTTACAACCTGACCAAGTATTGCACTTTGTCACATAGCTAATATGATAACAAAAGGTGTATAAAGTACTGGGAAAAAGTTACGAAAAAAGTAAAAGTACCATTACTGAAAGTGACTTTGGTAAGAGTTGAAGTCACCCATAAGAAAATGATTTGAGTAAAAGTCTTAAAGTAGCTCACATTAAATGTGCTTTGTGAAAAAATATGATTAAGTATCAAAAGTGCAAGTACAAAGTATTTTTCATAGCACGCATAGAAAGAAGCAAAGCAACCATGCATTGTTCTCTTCTTGTGCTCTTTAATTTTCAGGTGAATGAAAGATACAGTATTTAAAAAACAAACTGGCAGTCTCCTTTTTACATTTCTTCTTCTTCTTCGAGTTTACTGGCGGATTAAAAAACCAAAATAATTGACTGTAAGTAATAGAATTACATGGTATCAATACCATGTTGAAAAAACTGCTTATTCTGAACTTCTAATTGGGATACCACCATATTTATATATATATATATATATATATATACACACACACACACACACACAATTTTTATTCTTATGATTTTTTTAACTGCTATGGGCAAGTATATTGCGCTGTTTGCACATCAGGCTTAGCAGAGAAGTTAAATTATGGCAAGTCCTGAAAAACAGGTATTGGAGTAAACTTCGTCCATATTCTAAGAGCTCGGCTTGCTTGTGAATATTCAATAACTAGAGGCTGACACGGGAGTGTTTTTTCAATCCTGTCCCGTCCCGCTCCCAGTGGCTCCCCGTCCCGTTCGGTCCCGTAACAAAGTCAAAAAAATAATCCCGTCCCAATCCCGAATAAATCCTCCCGATCCTGTCCGTTACCGTTTTTTTTCTATTTTAGAAAAAAACAGTCGTCGTCTGATCATGTAAACGATTGTGATGACAGACAGATCCTGTTTGCCCCGCACGCATTGCAGGCTGAATGACAGCTCGACAGAGTCGAACTGTATAATATCACAACGTGTACTCAGGTCTACTTTGCAAAGTGAATAAGACTTTGGAACAAGCGACATAACGTAGGCTACTGTAATAGGTTAGGACAACCTTCAGCCCCTTGTGATTACTCATGAAAGAAATACAAAACCACTAAATAATTAAGGCTGAAGTATATGTATAAATAAAATAGTACACAAATGTGTCAACATTTTAAGTGTGTCACAAGTAGAGTTAATTCATTAGGCCCTGGGTCATCTTGATTATTGCAGTCTGCATTCAATGCAGTTTACAGTGTCATGGCCAACTAATAGGAAAGTGAAAGCACTGAAGGTGCTGATGCCTCGGTGCTTACAGCAGTGACAAGTTTGTCCCTTAATGAAGCTATAAAATTCTGTGTGGACATGTCAGAGTGCCCTAGCTGTGCATCTATGCTTGACATAAGCTATGTTTCCATCCACTTGTCAATCGAATCACCTGAAGTTCGCCAAAAATATTCCCTTGAATAAAGGCGGTGAAAATGCATTTCCACCTAACAGCATTAAAAGCGAATAAAAACTCATGCTTAACGACGTTATTTGCTGCTATCTGCGATCAATTCGTGTATCGAATAGATTTGACATTTTAAGCTGTTTCCATTCATTTTCGCACTGAATCTAGAACCTTTGAGTGAACAGAAGTAGTGTGGTGGGCAACAAAATTAACTAGTTAGCAATAATCGCGTCTCCCAACAAATGATAATTGCTCAAGTTGTAATAGTGCTTATGTGCCAGCTATTTGAAACATGCAAACCATTATCAGAAGGCAACGACGGCATCGAAACACCGTCACGATGCAGTCGCAGATTTATTCGGAAAATAACGTTTCCATCAGCAGTTATCGCATAAACCTTTTACCGATCAAGAAGAAAATCCGATGAGATCAACCGTATAAACTTAATGTCGATATCTTGAAAATCAAGGCAAATTTCACCGTTTCCATAAGGCATTTTTTTTTATATGACTTAATTCCCATAAGAACGTGTGGATGGAAACATGGCTATTCTCAAGTATTCACCCACCAGCGGCCGGTTGACATAACGAGTTGATAAGCAACCAGAGGACCGCTTAGCGAGA
The DNA here is from genome assembly GCA_029692085.1 of Gymnothorax javanicus. Taxonomy (NCBI): domain Eukaryota; kingdom Metazoa; phylum Chordata; class Actinopteri; order Anguilliformes; family Muraenidae; genus Gymnothorax; species Gymnothorax javanicus. Next base: position 92,741 of record JAFJMP010000025.1, read on the forward strand.
CTGTGGTTGTTAAACTTAGTGAAGCCCAGCAGTAACTGAAAGCATTGTTCATTTGCGCACTGTTGTTTACTCAGTGGGGGGAGAAATCATTTGTGATGTTTTGTAAAGTTCATACATTGGGTGGTAGTTGACTGCATCAAGGATCGTACATTTTTCTGATCAGAAAATGTTTAAAAACACGCATTTTTGTTTGATTAAAGATAGAAAAAAAAAGTAAAAAAAAAAAAAAAAAAAAAGACCTGTTAATTTTGACTCCCGCTCAATCCGTTTACATTTTTCCTGTCACGTCCCAATCACGTGCCTAATGGGTGAATTGACTCCCGAATCACGGGAATCCCGAGAAAATGTCAGCCTCTATCAATAACTGATCGGGGTGTGTCATCTAGTGATAAAATAGTGTAACTGCGTGCATAAATTTGCAGCTCCATGTCCGTTGGCAAACACATCTGCACAAAGCGGTTAAGATACTCTGCCGAGCACCGTTGTTCTTCTCGAACACGCCAAATCCAGATAATCCATAAATGATGAATTACATTCATATTTTATTGTGTAACGAGAAACGAAGTGGCCAGCGTCAAACGAAGTGAAAGTATACTTTTCTTTTAAATGTGGTAGAGTAAAAGTAAAAGTCCCGGTTTTAAAAAAACTCAAGTACAAATAGGCTTGCTCAAAAAAAAAAAAAAAAAAAAAAAAAATGCAACAAAAAAGGGAATAGAAGCCAGGGAAGAGATCCAAGAACAGTCAGGAGCTCCCCAACTCATGGAGGATTAGCCCACCCAGGAATCCAGTGCTGCCTCCCTCTACAGGGTTTCCCCTACTACAAACACACCACAGAAGTGAATAATCACAGCATCCTTATACAATTCCTACAACATTCCATGCTTTTAAATTACTAAAATACATAGCAAGATGACAGCAATAGAATTGGCGCGGCAAACAGCAAAAAGGTGCAAAACCCAACTATAGGGTGGCTAAATCAGTCCCTGGGGGGAAGCCAGCCCGATCCAGAGGGAGCTAACGCCGTTCCTTTAAAAAGCAAAACATTCCCTACAGGCAACTTTAAAAAAACAGAGTTAAAACACATCCACTCAAACGGGGCACTGTCCTGCTGAATACATTAGTTCGTCCAAGAAAAAAAAATGAAAATTACACCAGCGACTGGATTATGGTCGTACCCAATAGTTACACTGCAACAAACAATCGCCACGGCCACAACACGCTTGAGATTTATATGTGCCTTAAATGATCGCAAGAACCAGGTGCGAAGGAATCAATTATTGTCAGTCGCAATTCCATAAGCATCAGCGATTGCAACACAGTATCCAATTGCACAGCCCCCGATATAAAATTTTTTTTACAAAAACCAGACCTGGTCGATCTACAAATCTCCCGATGAGGGATGCGTGAGGTAGGGAGGACGCTCTCAATGTGAGCACCATTAATCACAGATTTCCTTAAATTATGCCATGGACAATAGGCCACGGGCAAATACGTCGCCAACCAGCTGCAGTTCAGCAAACGTGTACAATACCGTAAACCAGTCTACATTTGTATTTCCAGAGCGTCCACTCCGACCTCTCGCACAAGCAGACAAAAAGCCCCCTTTGCCACAGGTGCACTTCTTTTTAAACTCACGACGGCCACGACTCGCTCTTCCATTGGCGGTGTATCACCGCCAATGGAACACTGCCTCTGCACCTCCAGCCCGCCTCCGCACAGTCACTCAATTACAGGCCCAAATCAATAAAAGATAAATTAGGGCAGAAGTTAATTACAGGGGAGGAAGTTAATATCAAAACATATCCAGGAGGGCAATAACATTTTTGGAGAACATGTTACTACATTCCCCTTGTTACATGTACACCTCTGTATGATAATCCCTTCATTGTACCCGTTTTCTCCCGTATCGGTTGCGAAATTCAATAGAAAAATTAAGGAAATGATTCTGGTACCGGCTGCGAAATTCAATTGGGAGATAGAGGAATGTAACACATCGTACCAATCTAGCGTGAAAGAATCATAACAATGGTCGGAATGTGTTTTTAATTTCCCTATTCAACCTCGCAACCGATACTGTCCTCCATGCTTGTAAACTGTCGTATCGGTTGCGAGATTGAATAGGGAAATTAAAAACACATTCCGACCATTGTGATGATTCTTTCACGCTAGATTGGTGGGATTTGTTACATTCCTCTATCTCCATGGAATCTCGCAGCCGGTGCCAAAGAAAATACGCAGTGTCTACGTGTCCGAAAGTCGGACAGGGTTTTAATGTAACTCCGTGTCCGACAGTCGGATGGTTTCGATATACGCAGCGTCTACGTGTCCGAAAGTCGGACAGGGTTTTAATATAACTCCGTGTCCGACAGTCGGATGTTTCGATATAGGCAGTGTGATACGTGTCCGAAAGTCGGACAGGGGTTTTAATAGAACTCCGTGTCCGACAGTCGATTATTGTTTTAATTTCTTAAAATCTACTGAATCTTTTGGATATTAAACGTGAATGTTTTCATCAGAGGGCTCAGTTCTTCAAGATGAGTACCGAGAATTTCAATCAATGTTTCTGTTTAAGCTCTGCTGAATAAAGTGAGTCGACAGTGGCGCGGGACTTAGTGCATTTATGACGAATTTGGCGACTGTCGAACAGAGATCCTAAAATAGGCTAATCCGTGTCCGAAAGTCATAAAAGTTCTAATTTTTCGAGTATTCCAGCAAATATTAGACGTACAAACTTGGCCATGTTTGTGTTCGACCTTCACAAAATGCAAATTGACAGGTATCGACTTTTCTTGGTCTTTTAATTCGTCTGTTTTCTTCCGTTGAAGATAGACAACAGTCTTTATTCGGTCTCTCTTTTGAAAATTAGTCAGATGGATCGAACAGATTCACGCTTTATTCCCACACCAGAGATAAAATGGTGCTTGTAGTCAGTGAGCAAATCAATTCCATGACCAATTTGGCCGAGTTTCCCAGATTCATTTAAGAAGATCTTAGCGCTAAGAGCTTCTTTAGATCCTTCTTAGGGCTCCAGTAAGAAGCAAACGCGTTTCCCAGATTCCTTCTTAGCCTAAGATGATCTTTTGTTAAGAAGAATTTGAAAGAATGGTCTGGAGCACTCTTAACACCCTTCTTAGCGACGAAACACTGCAGATACAGCCGCGTCAGGCAAATCAATGTGACACTTAGCAAGGAGATATTAGATAGTTTATTATAAAAGACAGAACATAGCAGCCAGGAGGCTGAATTGAGTCTGGTTAATAACAAAGGAAAAATAATCAAATAAAAACAATACACAATATTTACATATTACAAATATTAAAATACTTGCTAATGCTATTAAAAAGTCTAAAATCTAAAATTCTGCAAGTATGATTTGGAAGCGTAATAATTGATAAAACTCTTGTTGTTCTCTTTGTCTTAGTGATAACATTAAATTTACGCGCCCTCTAAGATTATAGTTTTTAATGGCAATAGGCGGCAAGAGTTTGTGCAGTTGATGATTTTCGTCTTGCATAATTGCTTCGAACAAAGAGGTGCATATCTCATCATGATGTTGTTCTAGTGATACTTGGTTAACTTGATCAAGAGCGTCATAGTAACTTACGCCGGGTACTATAATTGAAAGAGCTCTTTTCTGGATACGCTCGAAGTCTGACATTAAATACTTTGGTAACGATATAGAATACTGGGGCAGCATAATCCAGTTCTGTGCTAATACAACTTTTATAAAAAGAAAGTAGGTCGTCCACGGGGACGCCCGCCCTCTTCAATTGTAAGAGAATATATACAATTCAATTCAATTAGCTTTATTGGCATGACTGTATTATATACAATATTGCCAAAGCATTTTTGGACAGACAGGTAACAAAACAGTGAGTGATGATGTACATAAATAATACAAACGATAATTAGTAATTAATAAGTAAATATTGAAATAAATAAAATGGATTTCATTGTGACAATATTCATATTATCTAATATTTTTACAAGCATTTCTATATGTGCATATTAATTTCATATTTACAGTATATCCTATGCATGCATTTGTGTGTGTGTGTGTGTGTGTGTGTGTGAATGCATGCGTGCGTGTGTGTGTGTGTGAATGCATGTGTGTGTGGGGTGTGTATGTGTGTGTGTGTGTGTGTGTGCGTGTGCGTCTAGGTCACTCACTGTCCCCCAGGTGGTGGCATGCTGATATGTACTGGGCAGCAAGATCTCCTTCCCCCAAGAGTATCTTTAGTTTTGAGAGCTCGTTCCACTTTGAAATCTGGGATTTTGAGGCTAAATTTGTTAAAATAGGTGTTTCTTATTTCTTTTTTTTCGGTTTTTTTTTCAGAATTTTTCCTTTATTCGATAGTTATACAGTGTAGAGAGACAGGAAAGTTGGGGAGAATGGGGAAGACATGCAGCAAATGACCCGAGGCGGATTCGAACCCAGGTCGCTATGGGTAGGACACAGCCTTCATGGTATCGCACTTAGACCGATGAGCCACCAGGGTGCCCCGGTGTTTCTTATTTCTTTGAATTTTTCACATTTTAGGAGGAAGTGCATCTCTGTCTTTCCCTCACCTGTCGAGCAGTGGCCGCATATCCTGTTCTCTTTTGGTTGCCATGATTTTTTGTGTCGTCCTTTTTCGATTGCAATTGGTGGTCACTGAGCCTGTACTTGGTGAGGATCTGTCTCTGCTTTCTATCTCTGACAGTGGAGAGATATTCTGCCCGTTCATATTTTCTTTTTAGGGCCAGATAACATTTTGGTCTGCTTTGGTTTTTAGTTTCTTCTTTCCAATGTTCTAAATAGGTTTCTTTACATTGCGTAATAATTAGTTTGACTCTGAATGGTGTTTGGGAAGCAGTGCTGGTGTGAGGCTGGTCAGAGTGTGTCTGAGGGGGGGCAGTGAGTCTCAGCACCAGCTGACATAGGGGACTCTTTTCTGGGCTCAGCTCTTGGGTTTGAAGGGCTTTGGAGTGCAGGGCGTCAGGGGGGCTGGATCTAAGGTGGTTAAAGAATTGAAGTGCTCTCTTTTGGATGTTAATTGTCAGCGGGTATCTGCCTAATTCTGCTCTACATGCGTTTGTTGGTGTTTTTCTGTCTACGAGTAAAATGTATCTGCAGATTTCTGCGTGTAAAGATTCAGTTGGATGTTTGTCCCAGTGGTTATAGCTATGATGACTGAGTGGACCCCAAACTTCACAACCATACAGCGCAATGGGCTGGATGACACTCTCAAATATTTTAAGCCACATTTTTACAGGAATTTGGAAATTATAAAATTTTCTTTTTAATTGCATTTAGAGCTCTTCGGGCTTTTTCTTTTAGTGCATTCACTGCCATGTTGAAACTTCCTGATGCTGTTATGGTTAGACCAAGGTAGGTATAACGCATACTATGTTCAATGATCTGGTTTTTAATGTTGAACTGGTGTTTATTTCCTTGGCATCTGGGGCGTTTTTGAAAAATCATAATATTAGTTTTCTTCATATTTACTACCAGGGCCCGGTTTTGACAATATTTTTCCACTATTTCCAGCTGTTGCTGTAGTCCTTGTTCAGTAGGAGACAGTAGGACAAGGTCATCGGCATAAAACAGACACTTCACCTCTCGATCTAGGAGGGAGAGGCCAGGAGCAGCACATTGGTCCAACTGAACAGCAAGTTCATTTATATAGCTATTGAACAGAGTTGGACTCAAATTGCAGCCCTGACGGACACCTCTTCTCTGGGTGAAGAATTTGGTTCGTTTGTCTCCAATTTTAACAGCACAACTATTTTCTAAATACATTGATTTAACCAGATCATATATTTTGCCCCCTATACCACAATGTAGGAGTCTGTAATAGAGCCCCTCATGCCAGATAGAGTCGAAAGCTTTCTTGAAATCAATAAAGCAAGTGAATATCTTACCATTTTTTGTTTGGTGTACATGTTTGTAAATTAAAGTGCAAAGGGTATATACATGGTCAGTGGTGCGGTGTTTTGGGAGGAAACCAATTTGGTTTTTACTCAAAATAGAGTGTTGTTCTAAGAAATCTAGTTTTCTTTTGTTGAGAATACTACAGAATAATTTACCTTGGCAGCTGCTGACACAGATGCCACAGAAGTTGTTAGGGTCTGATTTGTCCCCACTCTTATGAACTAGGGAAATCAGCCCTTTGCACCAGATGTCAGGAAAATGTCCTGACTATATCACGATGTTGAACAATTTCAACACTGCACCTTGCATATGTGGGGTGCTACATTTAAGCATTTCATTTTTAATGCTGTCTGGACCACAAGCTTTCCTTGGCTGAAGAGTGTTTGTTTGTGTGATCAGTTCTTCCCAAGTAATTGGGAAATCAAGGGGTTTTAGTTTGTCTTTAATTGTTTCCTCTAATGTTTGGAGTTTTTCTTTCATGACGCATTGATCTGAGTTAATTTGATTTATTGGTATGTCTTTTGTACAGATTTTAAAATGTGCTCTCCAAATGTCACCATTTTGGATAGGTAGTGCTGGTGGTTGCTTTGTGCTGAATTTGTTCCAATATATACCATAATTGATTCTGATTTATGGCATTCTCAATATCTTCAAGTTTCATGTGGGTATAATTTTGTTTTTGTTCCTAATTGTACGTTTGTATTTGCTTAAAATTCCGTTATACCTAATGCGCAGGGCTGGGTTGTTTGGTTGCCGATGTTTTTTCCATTTGCTATTTTTCTCAGGTCCTCTCTGATCGTCTTGCACTCTTGATCAAACCATTTTTCTGTGTTTTGCCTTTTAATAGGCTTCCTTTTTTTGTTTAAGGTCAGCTTTAATGGCTGCCTTTTGAAATAGCATATTAATACCATCTATGGCCCTGTTAACACCATTTCTGGTACTCTCTTAGCAGCTTTCTTTGTGACTTCTGATATGTGTTAATTCCAGGATAAGTTATAAACTTATGACTACACCTAGTAATTTTGCTGAGCTGACTGCCTCTAGCTCTTTGCCATTTACTAGCAGTGGCTCAAACTCTGGCTTGCTTTTTTGTAAAAGAGATTCAAGATTTCTTTACATTTGTCACTATTTAGTTTGAATCTATTACATTGTGACCGTTTTGCTACTTGATCTACTATGCCCTGAGCATTAGTACGGCTGCCCTTTACCACAACATCGACACGGTGGTACCATTGACATATTTCCAGCAATTGATGCAGTGCGTGACGGTTCGTCCTTATTTTATCTCCCCCCCTTTCTTTCATGCACCGCTACTACCCATTAAGCATTTAAAATGAGGGAAAACTTACATCTCTCTTCTATGGTTCCATGTGTTTGCAATATTTTACTGTATTTTCTAATATTTTCCCTAATATTTCCTGGAGAACAATGATGACCCACCACCACCACCACCACCATGAACCCCGAGCAGCACTCCACCAAGCCGGGTCTCCAGGTCAGACAGGAGCTCATCAACCTGTTCTGATTCGGACATCCCCACCCTTTCACCTTGCAGTCACCAACCAGTCCACTGAGCACTTTGTACACCACCCACCCCCCAAACACCACCACCACCACCAAATAATAAAAAAAAACACTAAATGAAATAAGCCCACGGCCACCATGCAGTGCGGCAAGCATCATATCAGCTGTTATTTAGGGATAGCAGCAAAGCCTATAACCTTGCTGCTATCCCTAAAATGCTAAAGTAAACTGCATAATTATATGCAGAATTATATCAGAAAAATAAGAATGAAAACATAAAATGAAATAATATGACATTACATGAGGTACAGTATCGTGTAATGTTATATGATTTCACTCATGTAATTTTATGATTTTGTTTTATGTTTTCATTCTTATTTTTCTGATTTCTTATCTGTGTTATTGGTCTTTATTTGCGTCCGTTTGTTTTCAGACATTCTGCTGCGTGCGCAATGGCATTACGCACGTTCATTTTTAACATTATATGCCACTTGTTGCATCAAAACTTCATTTATGTGCACGTAAGTATGTGGAACAATCGGTTACTCTGACATCGATTGATCAATTGAGCTCCAGTTAAGAAGGCAGTTAAGAAGGGCACAAAGACACTTGTTAAGAAGGGCACTAAGAACGCATCTGGGAAACACTCTTATCTTAAGGCTCCCTCTTTGCTGAACTCTTCTTTGGACCCTTCTTATCTCCTTAAGAACGCTCTTAACTGGGAAACGCGGCCAAAGTCAATGGTCATGGAAGTGATTTGCTCACTGACTAGAAGCAGCATATTATCTCTGGTGTGGAAATAAAGCGTGAATCTGTTCGATCCATCTGACTAATTTACAAAAGAGAGACCGAATAAAGACTGTTGTCTATCTTCAACGGAAGAAAACAGACGAATAAAAAGACCAAGAAAAGTCGAAAGCTATCAATTTGCATTTTGTGAAGGTCAAACAAAAAACATGGCCAAGTTTGTAATGTCTAATAATTCCTGGAATACTAAAATTAGAACTTTTATGACTTTTCGACACGGAGTATTTTAGGATCTCTGTCCGACAGTCGCTTAAATTGGCCATAAATGCACAAAGTCCCGCGCCAATGTCGACTCACTTTATTGAGCAGAGCTTAAACAGAAACATTGATTGAAATTCTCGGTACTCATCTTGAAGAACTGAGCCCTCTTATCAAAACATTCACCTTTAATATCTAAAAGACTCCGTAGATTTGAGGAAATTAAAAACAATAATCGACTGTCGGACACGGAGATATAGTAAAACCCTGTCCGACTTTAGGACACGTAGAACTGGGTACATCGCAAATCAATGCAAAGACGCGAATACACGCGTGTATTCGCGTCTTTGCATTGACTTTGACTGTAATCAGTCGTGCGAAAAATTCTTTTCGCGTCCAGTGTGCAAGCGGCTTTACTGAGCATAGAACGCGAGCATTATATATATATATAAGGGATGCACCGATACCACTTTTGTAAAAACCGATACGAGTACGAGTATTTTATTTTGTGTACTTGCCGATACAGAGTACCAATATCGATATTTCTGAAATGCTTTCCAGGAAAATACAATGACAATTTCGGAGACCAGGTTTTATTTTCTTTTTATAACAAGCTTAAAAGAGGCCAATATCAAACGATTCACACATGGCTATTTCCAAAAAAAAAAAAAAGAGTAGGCCTAACTGCTAAAAAATCTTTTCTGTATTTAGGGCCCGATAAAAAAGCCTTTGAACTAGCACTGCCATCAAATGAGGCAAAAAACATTACTGAAGCTTGACAAATGAAAAGTAAATTTGCTGCATAGGCAAGGTAACACACCCAACTTCATAAAAAGTCAGTAGAACTATTAATTGGCGCAGATAGTTTCTACACACATTCATAGGCATTCTCAATCCAACTAAAGTCAATAATAGCTTTCCAAGCAAACAAGGCATCACTTAACGTGTGTGGTATCGCCATATTTCAATTACACAAATGACAAATTAAAAAGATTTAACTTAACCACAACTAAAATGTTTAAGGTAACCATATGTTACTAATATATTTGTAGTAAAATAAGAAGATTCACTATTCTAAGTCTGTGTGTGTGATTGTGGGTGAGTGCTTGTGCGAGCCTCGCTTGCTTGTAAATATTCAATAACTGATCCGGTGTGCCATCTAGTGATAGAATATTGTATTGCGTGCATAAATTTGCAGCTCCATGTCCGCTGGCAGAAACATCTGCACAAAACGCTTTAAGAAACCCCCGCCGAACACCGGTTGTTCTTCTTGAACACGCCGCATCCAGATAATTCTTTAATGATGAATTATGTACATATTTTGATTTTGTAAATGTGTAGTGAAGTGGCCAGTGTCAAAGCAACCAAGAAAAAGTATACTTTTATCTTTTAAATGTAGTAGAGTAGAATTACCGTAAAAAAAAAAAAAAAAAAAACTCAAGTAAAATCCTCAAAAACTACTTAAGTACTGTAAACGGTTGCCTACATGTACTTCTTTACTATACACCTCTAGTGTGTATTGGCGTATGCCTGCATGTGATGTGATGACTATAAAGCTCTCTTTCTCGTATTTTTTTCTAACTCGCTGTCTCCCCTAGACATAGAAGTCTGATAGTACAAAGTACTGTAGCCTATGCGACCGTGAGGAGGCAGTTACCTTCCGTCTTAAGTGGTATCGGTGCGTGGTATCGGCAAATGTGTACGAGTACGAGCATATTAACGCGGTATCGGGCAGATACCCGATACTGGTATCGGTATCGGTGCAACACTAATATATATACACGCACTGCCTGATGCCGAGGCAGTTTGTGGTTGGCTGAGAAAGATGTGAAGTCGTTAGTTTGCATCACAGATTCAGCTGCGTTGATTAAGCCAGGTCGAGTTTCCATTACGCGTGCCAACTGCCTTTAATCTGACATCTGTAGATACTATAATTTATGTCCTGATTCAGATAGTTACATTAAATAGTGGTTGCTGTAATTATTTATTGCATTGAAATGTGCCTGACATTCTGGAAATCTGCCTGTGAGGTTTCGGTGATGTGTGCGCACTGTGCGCCGGTCAGCCAAATTACCACTGCACAGAAAGTAAACCAGGTTGGAGCTGGCGGGCTCTCTGCACAATTTCGGCAGAGCCTTGATCCACAAAATTGTCACTGCGTCATGATGAATATGTGACACCTCCCCCTACTACGCCGCCACAATCCATCTCGGTGCACGTCCGTTCACCAAATTGCCAAAGTGGCTGCGCACGGTGTTGCACCGCACGAAATTACCACTGCGCGGGCTGCACCGGACGAAATTACCACTGCGTGGCCTACTCCACGCTGCGCCAAGAAATTAGAGCCCCCTGTATTTTTTCTTAAACTCGAAAAAATAAAATACCCTCTCAGGGGCTCTGTAGACCGTTTTTATAAGAAGTGGCAGTGCTTGATAGACTACTTTAACAGTCTACGAATGCTTCCCTCTGACTAGGTGAGGTTTATTCTGTTTAACTGTACCATTTTTTTATTCACTCATAAATATGTGTATATACATATGTATATTATTTTATTCATTCTTGGTGCGTTTGCTTGTTTGCCTTTTCTTTTTTTTCGCATGGAATCTTTATCAATGTGTGTTAAACATTCGTGAGGATTTTCAAGGCAATGGTGGGAAGGAGTGGAGGGGTGGAGGGTTGGGTGGGGGGTTGTTGTTTATTGTTAAAAAAAACAGAAGGAAAACATTTCTATAACTGTACAATGCATATCCTGTATTTGTCCTTCAATAAAAAGATTTAACAAAAAAAAAAAAAAAGTTTTATTCCATTCACATTACATGGGTTGTCTTGAGCAAACCTTATCAACTTTTTATTCCAATAACATTACATTGGTTATCTCTCAAACTTTTTCTTTCCCCTGTTGGTTGGCAAGCTCTCTGTGGGATTCTCTGGAAAATATTGGTGGCGCACAGAAGTATTGTTCCCATAAAAAAAGTTAAGAAAATACATTGAAAAATAGAGAAAAAGACAGTCAAAGGGATAGGATACAAATAGATATGTAAACAATTCAACTGATTGTGTTTTCAGTCATAACTGATGATTTTACTGAACAAATACTGATCAAAGCTACAGAAATCAAACACATTTAAATGGTTCAAATGATTGTCTTTTTAGTCATAACTAATGATTTCACTGAACAAATAGTGATCAAAACTACAGGAATCAAATATACTCTGCAACAAAAGTTCCTGTGATGCAATATAAAATTGGATCTTAATTAAGGTACATCCCTAAATCTAAAAATAATTTTTGGTTCCAAGAGATAACAGACTCCTGTTACAAGTTCACAGGTTTAATAAGCCATATCGGTTACAGTTATGACGTCATGACATGGGAAACATGGAAGAGCGTAAATGACAATTCCCACATCAGTAACGCGTGTCCCCCTCTAGCTTCAATGCACGCAGCACATCATCTTCGCATGGAATGAATCAGACGTCTCACTAAATCCTGTGGGATACCATTCTATATCTGTACAAGCCTGTCACTAAGTTCCTGGAGTGTCGCTAGGGCATGTGGTAAACGTCAGAGACGTTGAGCCATCTCATCCCACGTGTGCTCCATTGGAGAGAGATCTGGATAGTGAGCAGGCCAAGGGATCATATTTACGCTGTTCTGTTGAAGTGTTTGTTGCACAACTCGAGCCGCATGCAGTTGGGCGTTGTCATGTTGAAAGAGAACTCCAGGGCCAATGTCGAGGCAAAAACGGCAGAACAACGGGACGGATGATCTTGTCACGGTAACGCTGTCCAGTGAGGTTGCCATCAACCACTAACAAACGGGTTTTCTGTCTAGCTGTAAACCCACCCCATACCATAAGACTGCCATCTCCGAAACGGTCTTGCTCCATAACACAGTGTTCAGCATAACGTTCACCTTGACGTCGGTAAACACATCTGCGTCCACCATTGTGGCTGAGGTGGAAACGAGACTCGTCAGTGAACAGCACCTGTCTCCACTGAATTGCTGTCCAACGTATACGCTGCCTGCACCACTGTAGACGTAATCGTCAGTGATTGTAGGTCAAAATTGGACGTCTGGTGGATCTTCTGGAGACAATCCCAAAACGTCTGAGGCTGCGACAAACAGTCTGTGCCGATATTTGCCAAAGTCCTGGGATGGTTTCTGGCAGTGACTGTTGCAGGTTGGAACCAATTTCGCAGGTGTGTGGTTTGAATCCATCGATCCTGTCTGACGCTTGTAATGGGTGGCCTGCCACATTGAGGACGGTCTCTGACAGCATTTGTTTGTTACCAACGCTGCCATAAAGTCCAAATGGTTTTTATATGGACGGTGAATTGTCTGGCGACATCCTGTTGAGATGATCCTGCTTCAAGCATACCAATGACTCTGAGACGTTCATTTTCAGATAGGTGTGGCATCTTCAAACTTCGAGTAAGGATGAAAACATGTTGTTTTCCCATGTGGCAGTTGTCAACACTAGCAGGAACAATGCATATCGAATCCCTGCGACACACATGCTTTTATACCCAAGTTTAGATCATCAAATGCATGATGTTTGCATATAAGTCACCTTTCATATTCAAGGCATGCTTTTCTGCAGCAGGTTTGTTTCTGTGACTTATTTTCATACTTTCGTAACAGATTTGAACACCAGACATTTTTTTCTTCTAAACAACTCATGGAAATTGGTGTCACAGGAACTTTTGTTGCTGAGTATACATTTAAATGTCTCACCTGATTATGTTTTCAAATCAACTGAACAGAATAGATACTAATCAAAGCTCCAGAAGCCAACTGCTTATGCGTGTGTGAACTGCTCATGCATGTGTGAGCTGCTTGTGTGTGTGTGTGTGTGTGTGTGTGTGTGTGTGTATTACTGCTGCTTACATAATATGGTGACTGATTATGGTCATTGATTTACTGATGAATATGATGAGAAATATAGAAATATAATCCTCAACAACACCAGGCCTGATTTTTGGCTGAGCAGGGAGAACCTGGCAGTGCTGCTGGTCCTCCTCAATCGGGAACAGCAACATGGATGGGGTGCCACAATCGAGACTCTGCTTTTTTTGTTTTGGCTGTCAAGTGTATACTTATAATGATAATTTTAAGACTTTTTTTAAAAGCACTTTGTGGTTTTTGTATGCATTTCGTATGTTTTGTCGTAAATAGTTGTCAGTTATAAATGAATTAAGAATAAACGATGGATTTAACAAAACTTTAATTCTTTATTATTTCTGCACCATTTTCTCTAGTAGAGACAACAGCCTGTCCATCCCATCCCTGCTCCCTTGAGCTCTCCTCTCCTCTCCTCTCTCTGCCATCTCATGTCTTCTTTCAAGAGCTCTTGTTCTTGTTCCCTCCTGCTGTCACTCCTCCTCCTATGCCATCAGGTAACCTGAAGCAAAAACCTCATATCATTATAGGCCACAATGAGCCTCTGCATATTATACTCATGACCATAAAAACAATACCAAGAAATGTATCAATTTTCAGTAATTTAATTTCGTTTGGAACAATTATTTCGTCCACAGCTCTGTGTTCAGCCAACTGAAATCAACTGATTTATAGTGAGGATACTTTATAATGCATAAAGAAAAAACAAAAATATCATCACTCATATCGTGTTGCGTTTTTTTTATGGTCACGAATATACTTCCTGTGCATAAAAAAGCTATAAAATCGCCACAATATAGCTATGATAAATAAAAATCAACATTTGAACCTTAAAGTTTAAAACTGAAGGCTTTTAGGGCTTTACAGCAGTGGAGCTGCTGAACAGAAAACAGGAGGGGCAGAAGATTTCCCTTGAAGCGTTTGATTATTGACCCATTTGTTTGGCTTTGATTAACATGTTTTCTGATATCAATGATCCATTGGCAGTCACACATGCAGCCAGGCACGTAGGAAGCAGTTTGACATTGAGGGGGACCAAATCTGCACGGGGGGCGGGTCCCAAAATTCGCTGACTGCCTCATCAAGTCTATGGGCCATTCATAAATAGGTGTAATAACTCATTGAATCCTGAAACAATTTTAAAAATATTTAAAATCTGCAACAGTCTCCATCACTGTAGGCTATCCATCATTGTATCACTATCAGGGATGTCATCTACTGACATTCATGATGCACTGACGGGTTACTTTCAGCACCAACAGCGCACAAAGAAATTACGAATTGGATACAGTTTTTACTGACAATTCAAAGAGCAAATGTTAATACAGAAAAGCCTAGCCCCCAGATGTTCACGACCGTAATGATCTGATATCAGGAACAGTTGATGAATGATCTTGCTTCCTATCACGCCAGGTTGGAGGAATAAAAGATAGGGCTAATTTGGGTATGAAATCAATGCTGTCTATTCGAAATGTCATAGGACCCTGGCTATTAGGCTATGATTTATTTTGGGGGCATTATAATGTCAATAAAAGCTTGGCCTAAATTAAATCTCGCAAGTAGCCTAGATGAAAAGAATCGTAAGGTGTAGCCCCGACTCCCTAGTTATATTGCAACCCAGGCTACAACAACGAATCATATGATTGAGCCTAAGATGCGTCATGTTGGTGACTTGAATGAAGAGGTGAATAGGAAGCACTGAGCTGGCATTCGAGCTCCGTGGTAGCAAGTTGCTAGCAGAAGCATAAATTTGTCACCTACTGG
Organism: Gymnothorax javanicus; assembly: GCA_029692085.1. Lineage (NCBI taxonomy): Eukaryota > Metazoa > Chordata > Actinopteri > Anguilliformes > Muraenidae > Gymnothorax > Gymnothorax javanicus. The sequence continues at coordinate 107,850 of JAFJMP010000025.1, forward strand.
CTGTCATTATACTCTGCCATCAGGTTAAAAGTTAGACAGATATAAATAATGTTGTATAGACATCGATTTATTAAGAAAATGCAAGATTAACTTTTAAACTGTGATAATCAGACTTTCACGTTGAGGGCTAACGTAGCGTTGCATATTATCTCAAACATTTAACACTGTGCGGCTAACCAAGAGCCAAGTAGAGAGGCTCTGAACACTACATGACATTAACCCCATCTTGATGGATGCACGGCCCTACGATGGACATTGACATTCTACTTGATCTTTTTGGATATCCTGTTTTGGATTACGATGTATCTATGTGGACAATGGCAAGATCCAACAAGGTAGCCTAATGATGCAAATATTTTCTGATCTTTGCTCAATTCTGGTGCTGGAACGAGATTAGGCTTGGCAGCTGCTGTGACTGCACAGTCAACATAATTTACCAGTATGTGGTTTCGGAAACGTAGATTAGAATTTGTAAAGGTGCAGCCTATGGTGCTGTTAGTGTTTGGTCAATTTTTCGGTTCTGTTTTCCACCGAAAAGGGGCATGCATGATGACCGCTACATAGGGTACAACATGTCGGAGTGATGCTCTGCTCCAGTCATTCATCACAACAACAGCTAGCTACCTCAGTGTCTGGGCACTCTCCATCTGTGCAGCATAGCACGTCTTCCTCAGCAGTCATGATCTCATCAGGATCAGGGGCCGCTTCTGCCCTGCATTGTTTGCAACACCGTTATGCTGGCCAATGGCCATGATGCTTATACTGGTAATTGGTTAATATGTGGAATTACTGTTTATGAGAGACTTGTTGCTCACTCGTTGTATCTGCACTGCTCCTACTTGTTCATATCATCTACCGTTAGGCTTACATGCTCCTCGTTTCTGGGGGGCTGCTGACCACGCTGCTGATTCTGAAATGCAGCTAGCACATTCAGTGATGCAGTCCCTAACATTCTGTAAAACCAATAGGCCTATAATTTTAACATCGTCATTCATTGTGCGCATTGTTTTACCAGTGCATTGTTCCAGCATAAAAGCGCTTTTCTCTCCGGCTATGCAGTTAGCATTAGCATTGCATTTGTTGCCAGCATTCCGTCGCGTTAGTTAAAGCTATCTTTAAGCTTTAGGAACCAGCAGCAAATACTTTTATGAAGGTTGTCCATGCTCAAAAGCTACTCGTAGGTTTTTAAAAGCTTGACGGGAACCCTACACTTACATTCTTGAATGAAGAATGTACGAATGTCTCGCTTCTTAAGGGGGGGAGCATCCATGATCAAGCCGGCTCATGTGAGTCGTCGGGCAAGAAGCAGACATTGCTTGACACATGCGTGTAAAGTGGGGATGGGGGGCGTAAATCTCTTGGCAGGATGTGTACTTTGCGAGAATAGTTTAGATTAGAAGTTTGTACTTTACGGGTCGTTTTTTTTTTTTTTTTGGGGGGTGTCAACATTGGGGGTGTCACGTTCCCCGCAACCCCCCCACTTCCGACGCGCATGCATGCAGCTAAGTGCAATGTTCAGGTGAATAAATAATCAATGCAATAAAAAAAAATTGGCCTCTCCTAACAACATAATATAAACTCCTCTGGATTATCGTTAATTTGCCATGTCCTGCGAAGAAGCCGACCAAACCTGCGCTTCATGATTTACATAACAAAAGCAGTCGCATCCAAATAGTTTCTTAATTTAGGCGAGTTAACTCAAAGCAAACAAGTTAGCCACACCTGAAATAGCTGAATGTTCAAATAGTTAACATGGCTATCTTTAATCAACGAAAATGACGGAAAACAGATCAGAGCTAGTAACCAATTTAAGTGAATGCTTTACGCTCTCCCGAATTTCTGTTCAGCTGTCATCACTGCTTTTTAGAGTCAAAGGCTAAAGCACAGGTCAGATGCAAGCAGCAGAGCTGTAGCCGCAGCGGCTCCCAGTAGTTAGCTAGCTCGCTAATAACGTAGCTAAACCAAAACAAGTCGCTAACTTTTTTCCACTTTTAACATCCCTTGGTTTTAGTATTTTTCGCTATTTTACCGAGCTAAAACCAAAGATGTAACAGAGTAACTTTGCTAAAATCCAGTATTTACATTTATAAGTAAACTCTTCACCTCCTGCAGCCGCCATTATTCGATTCGATTAACCATCGCGCAATGAATCTTGGGAAAGATTGGACCGCAAAGGATCCACCTGCGGCAGCCTTCGTTGCCCTCGAAAAGGGCCACATTTGAAGGAGCCTTCGAAATGAGACAGCCGAGTCGCACCACTGTGACGCAACCGGTCTTCATTTGTAGCCTTCGAAGGATGCAGCCGATGAATCGAGTACTAAAGTGATGCTACTTTATGATGACAGCTACTTAGCTATTGGTGTCGGAAGTAAAATCCCTATGGGAATTTATAATGGGGTTTGGATACTTTTCAGCACTGCTCGAATTCATATTAATTTTATGAGATGCTTTGCTCCGAGATTAGCCTATGGGGTATACAGATACAAATGATCACATCAAGTTCATTTTTTATTGCCAAAAATTATACGCCTTGCACTTGTAGTCCAGTTTGTTACTCCACTTCTGCAAACTACATATCCATTGCATAAGTGGGCGAGTACCCCGTGAAGATATCTGGGTCAGGCTGTGAAGATATCTGGGTCAGGCTCATTGGCAAACACGAGACTGGTTTGAACATAGGAATATGCTATCGACCGCCAGCTTTGGACAGTATTGTCAATGAAATGCTCTTTAAGAGGATTACGCAAGCTTGTAGAGGAGGAGGGACTATTATTATGGGAGACTTAAATTATCCTGGAATCGATTGGGAAATGGTGAAAGGACAGGGTAGGGGGGAGGAAGAATTTCTAGATGTTATAAATGATAATTTTTTGGTGCAGTATGTTAATGAACCTACAAGAGAGAAGGCAATTTTAGACTTAGTGCTCTGCAATGTTGAGGTACTGGAGCCACTTGGGACAAGTGATCACCCTACTGCTAATTTTGATGTTTCATGGGAAGTTAAAAAGGTGTCTTCAAAAACAAAAATTTTCAATTTTAGGCGAGCAAACTTTGACAGGATGCGCTCATATCTAAGTGAAATAAAATGGGAGACACCTCTGGACTGTGAGTCTGTAAATGAGATATGGGAAAGATTTAAGGGGGTTTTACTTGATTCACAATGCAAATTCATTCCAAAGGTGTCCAAAAGTAAGCTGAAAAAGCAGAATCCTCAGTGGATGACCACAGTTATTCGTAGGAGTTTGAGGGAAAAGAGGAATCTTTATAAGATGTACATTAACGATAACAATGAGAACACTAAGGCTGAATACTGTAAAATGCGGGCTGTGGTCAAAAAAGAGCTGAGGAATGCTGGAAGACTGTATGAAAGACAAATTGCAGAGGGGGCAAAAACTAACCCTAAGCGCTTCTTTCAGTACTGTCGCAGAAAAAGGAAAGTCAAAGAGGAGGTTAGGTGCATAAAGAATAAATATGGATCGCTGCTATATGATAACAAGGATATTGCGGATACCTTAAACCGTTACTTTGTTAAGAATTTTACCTCAGAGCGGGTTTTTATTCGGCCAGAGGGCATGTCAAATGCTCAAGATTATTTAGCGGAAATTAAGGTTAGGGATAACGAAGTATTACACAAGTCGCATAAACTAAAGGCAGATAAGGCGACGGGTCCTGATGGCTTATATCCTAGAGTGCTCAGAGAAGTTAGTGAGATCATCTTTAAGCCGCAATCCGCCATCTTCAGACGGTCTTTAGAAACTGGAGAAATACCAAATGATTGGAAACAGGGCAATATAATACCAATATATAAGAAAGGGGACCGTACTGAGCCAGGAAATTACAGGCCAGTCAGTTTAACTTGCATTGCGTGCAAAATACTGGAATCTATCATAAAAGATGAGCTGGACTTAGTTCTTGAACATAATAATATCTTGAGGGATAGCCAACATGGTTTCCGTAAGGGAAGGTCATGCCTGACAAACCTTCTGGAATTTTTTGAAGAGGCCACCAAGACTTATGACCAGAGCAGGGCTTATGACATCATATACTTGGATTTTCAGAAAGCATTTGATACAGTACCGCATAAGAGACTAATTTTTAAAATGAGATCTATTGGAGTTACAGGAGGTATTCCGAAGTGGATTCAAAACTGGTTACAGGACAGAACACAAAGAGTGGTGGTCAGTGGTATCTCATCTGAGCTAGGTATGGTGGGGAGTGGCGTCCCACAGGGATCGGTGTTGGGACCCCTGCTGTTCCTCATCTGCATTAATGACCTTGATAGGAATATTGAGAGCAACTTAGTTAAATTTGCAGATGATACTAAATTGGGAAGTTTGGTAAATAGTTTAGAGTCCACTAAAGTGATTCAGGATGATTTGGATAGAATCCAGAATTGGGCAGAAATGTGGCAAATGAAATTTAATGTAGTGAAATGTAAAGTTGTACATGTAGGTAATAAAAACATTAGGCAGGATTACTTCATGGAAGGTTGAAAAATGGAATGTGCTCCACACGAAAAAGATCTGGGAGTGATTGTTGACGAAACCCTCAAAGGCTCTAGCCATTGTGCCGTAGCAGTTAAAAAAGCCAATCGGATGCTGGGATACATTGCCAATAGTATTGAGTACAAATCCAAGGAGGTGATGCTTCTTTTGTACAACACATTCGTCAGACCACATCTGGAGTATTGTGTACAGTTCTGGGGACCATACTTTAACAAAGATATAGAGGGTCTAGAAAAAGTTCAGAGAAGAGCCACTAAGCTAATTCCGGGTATAAAAGATGAAAGCTATGAGAAGAGGCTGAAGATCTTTAATCTCTTCAGTCTTAGGAAAAGGAGACTTAGGGGTGATCTGATTGAGGTCTTTAAATATGTTAAAGGGATTCACGAAGTGAATTATGTAGGATTTCTTTGAGCAAGTGTTGTTAGTAGAACTCGGGGTCACAAATGGAAGTTGATCAAAGGTGAATTTAGCACTGATATTCCAAAATATTTCTTCACCCAAAGAGTAATTTCGATGTGGAATAGCTTGCCTGACCATATTGTTGAGGCAGAGACCTTGGGAGTTTTCAAGAGCAGGCTTGACTTAAAGCTAGATACCATTGAGTCATTGAGTATCTGAAGTGATATATTCACAATAGAATAAAGAAACTGGCGAGCATAGTTGGGCTGAACGGCCTGTTCTTGCCATTTATGTTATGTTATTTTATGTTATGTTATTTGTTCCCAGCCAATGGGGTACCTCAGTTTCAGCAAACATTCACAACGTACCACGATGGTAGCCGATCAGTGCCTTAAATTGCTGTTGTCTATGTCCGTGAAACCGTAACTACATAGCGGGTGTTAAAGGGTAGATGTGATGTAAGCGGTCGAAGCTAGATGGAAATACTCAGAAGGAAGCGGAGATTAGGTATAGAAGATGGGTTTTTCTTTATTTAGACCCAATTAAGGCCTATTTAGGCACTAAAGCAATCAAAAAAAAAACAAAAAAAAATAACAGGGAAAAAAAAATATTTTTCAAAAAGGAAAACAAAATGACATCATAGTCAAAACATAACTTAAACTTAATTTTAGACCATCAAACTGGCCAAATAGTCATTAAACAATGACCAGAGCCAAGACTATGTCTGTTCACCACCAGCTCCCCTTCAGAATGAAGCTGCCATAGTAAAGTAGACCTAGAACGCGCCCTGCAAATTGGGCCGTACCACCCATACATGAGCTGACAGGGGTGTTCTAGGAGGGGTTAACATTAAAAACTTAAACAGCACAAATACAAATTTCTACATGGCGAGAAAAATCTGAAAACATATTAGGCACATTGCTAACTTGCTTTGGCATAGCCAAGATAAGTAAAAACAGCAGAAAAAATATTTTTTAAGTACACATTATGACACTTCCGCTGCCCAGCAGCACTCTGGGTGCTGATCGCGTGTCTGCAAGTAAGCCAGCTGCTTGAGATTCGAAAATTGCCGCCGAGAATCTTTGCGAGATTTTGGCGATAAACCCTCAAACCATGCGATAGCTGCAGGATCTTGCAGCTATCGCAGGGTTTTGAGGGCTTCTCGCGCAACTTCAGCAAGATTCTCGTAATTTTTTCGGAATGTCGCCGCAACCGGCTTATTTGCACACGCCTTCGAAACGCACCCAGAATTTAAACTAGGCGGAAGTGCCGGTCGCTCTTTTACACAACTAGGAGACGAGACGCTGGTAAGACATGACATTCGCTATGATAATTAAGTCATTTTAACTTAAATAAACGGAACATTGATGAGACAAGACATTGTGTAGCGTGATTATTATAACCGAATAGACTATGAATGGTAAAGGTTCTAAACAGTAAGCGTTTGAAATAATGATGGTTTTAAGCGAGCGAAATCACCATAGTGTTTGATGGTAAACTGTGCACAAACGAAACAACTACCAGATCATAACAGAGGTGGATGATTTGACAGAAATGGTTTTGAGACAGTATAACGTTTAACAGACTACGTGAACACAATAGACAAACACACACAGGCAACATTTGCTTTTAGACTCTGCCTGCGAAATGTAGGTAGCCTATTGCTACCGTGACGGTAGCTCTGCGCCCCGTCACAGCGGGCCACTACTAGCGAGCTACATGCCTAGAAATGAATGGATCACAATGAATAGTTACTTTGCCATTTACCTAGCTAGCTAGCATTTAGCTATGCTAGTGAACCACCTACCTAGCCAGCTAGTGAGCTTATTACATCTTCTGCGCATAGTTAAATGGATAGAAACAGCAAAGGGGTAGTTTAATGTCACTTACTGTTATTTAGCAAGCTCGCTCGCATTAAAATTCACCGTCTATAAATGGCTAAGCTAGAGAAATAGCTAGCTAACTAGTTAAGTCAATAAAAATGGTGAATAGCCTTTATTTGGCTACTTGGCTAGCATCAAGCCGGGAACATTTTGTGAGCTGGCATTTATATATTGCTGCCAAATATGACATTAGTCAGCTACCGAAGTCGGTAAACTAGCTCGCTGGCTAAGTTAGCCAACTAACAGTCAGTTCGCTTGCTCAGCTAGCCTCACATGGTGAATATTAATCGCTAAAAGCAGTGAATTGCAATTATTTTGGCACTTAACTAGCGTTAGATGAGCAAGCTGACCTGAATTAGCTACGTAGCTCGGTCAATTATGCATTGAAAAAGCTGATTAGCTTGTTCGCTAACAAGCAAACAAATGTAGGCCAAAGATACTTAGCTATTAAAGTAAATTGGCGTTAGTTGTAAAACTTATTCTAGCAAGTAAACATAACAAAGTAGAGTGTAGAGTGGCTGACTAATTCACAGTCTCACCAGGCTAAGCAAACAAATAGCTATGGCAAGGTACAGGTAATTTGTAACACATTTTGAACTTGTTCTGCCCGGGAATCAGGAGGATCATGGGACGTGTACTTTTTATACTACAAATAGGATTAGCATGGTCGCAAAAAATTAAAATGATTTAAATCATAGCTGACTCTGGTCAAGAAAAACAAAATTTGTTGTTACTCAGAACTATGGCACAAAATCTCGAAATCGATGGAGGCTTGAAAACAACGGAGAGTGCTTCGAAAGTGGACTGGAAAAAAAAGTCTATGGGTAAAATGAATGGGAAATTTTACTTCCGACACCAGCGTGACGTCATCACTTTACTATTCTATAAGTCTTAATCGGCTAGGCGTGGTGGTATAATTATGCATGCCTGAGCCAAACAATGTTGATGTTTTACCAATAGCAGGGCTCGAAATTACGACCGTTTTGGTCGCATAATTAACACTGTGCGACCCAGTGACATGCGGTCGGAGGTTAGTTTGGTGAGGCAGAATCCTCCCCTTTGCTTGATTAGCAATCAGACGATTAACTAGTTTAGTAAGACTATTCGGCAGAATGACGGGCCAGTTTAAGTTGCCGCAAGGTTATTACTCAGTACATTGAACCTAAAATGCTCACTACACAGCACATTTGCGCGTGCTTGCTTCCAGGAAGCCGAAGCAATGTCATCAACAAATATTAAAACAGTTCGACTTATGCAGAGTTCAACGCTTTATCAATATACAATGTATTCTCCTTTAAATACGCACTTTTACCCCCCCCAAAAAAAGCGGTCGTTTGTTAATCGGATTATGAAAAAGACTGAAAATAAAGTGTTTAAACGATATAGTACAGAATTACCGAGAGCCGAGAATTTTTCCTAATTGATTATTCAGATTTCCATCCTTGCAGTCTCGAATTGAAGCGTATCGTGAATGAATCTTTTTTGTCATTATGTCCTCTATCAGTATACGGGCTTCCTATAGGCTTGGTCTTAATTGTTTTGATTGTCAATCAGGAATAGTATGTGGGAACAGGTTCACAAAATCCTGTGATAAAAGTTTGGGTCACTGCCTCAGTTCACCGCACGTCTCTGGCTTCCTGTAAGCAAGTACGCGCAAATCGGCAGTTTTGTGAGCATTTCAGGTTCGATGTACTGAATAATAACGCCACGGAAACTTAAACTGGCCCGTCATTCTGCCGAATAGTCTTACTAAACTAGTTAATATCGTCTGATAGCTAATCAAGCAAAGAGGAGGATTCTGCCTCACCAAACTAACCTCCGACCGCACGTCACTGGTTCACACAGTGTAAAATGGTCGCAATTTCGAGCCCTGCAATAGACCCTTTTGGTTTAAAGGTAACCAATTCGTTCTTTATCCTCAACTTTTTTTTTCACATAATTTGCCGGGCTGTTCCAATAAATAGATTTCTGTGTAAGTTTTAATGTCGTCCTCGACCCCTAACAAGGATCAATTCCGAAGGAAAGCAATCACTCGACCGGTAAGATCAGCCATTGCGGCTGCCGGACCGCGGCCATTTCGACGTGCCTACTACTTAATATGCATAAGCGATTTGCATGAAAAGTCGCGTCAGATCAGTCATCAGATTCGACTGCTAGTAAATAAATTACGTTTACGCATTCAAACCTCATTACTACAAATATGTCAAGTTACAAATATGGGACGATTTCAAGTACAGGGAAATCGGGCATTTTGCACCAGGCATCAAGTTTACTTACGTATCCAGCAAATGTTTGGCCACATCTTCATCGGAAATATCTCAAAACCTGGCTTAAAAAGTTTGCCGGCGACCACTTTGGCCGTTTATATTTATCCTGGTCTTCAATCGGTCTTCTTCCTAGCCTTTTCTAGCACTTTTACGTGTCGAATCAGTCAGATATTTCTTTGGCCGCGGCATTTTGGTGTTGGCAAACTTCTCTTCATTTCTGCATCCACCGCGCAAATCCGCTTTTGGTGACATAATTTTTGCATACCCGTGAATACTAATGAGGTATTTCCAATGGTACAAGTACATTTTCGCATTCAATATTCGGGGGATTGCAAGCATTCTCCGAGAAAAAAAATTATTTATTCCCGTTTGTTTTGGTCACATCAATTAAATTATATCAAAAAAAAAAAAAAAAAACACATTGGTTACCTTTAAGGGCGAGAAAAAGCGAGATTTGGAGTGTGCATGCTCTTTGCAGACTATGAGGGGCAGAAGATGAACAAATCGTATTGACCGGGGGGGCGGGGAGAGATTATACGTTGTTACGCTTTCCCCGTGGTAAAAGACAGCTTACAGTGTGGATTCGGACTATAAACAGGAACCGATTTACAACCCCAATTCCGAAATAGTTGGGACAAAGTGTAAATTGTGAATAAAATCAAAACGCAATGACTTTCAAATCACACCAGCCTGTATTCACAATAGAACAGAAATAACATAGCAAATGTTGAAACTGAGAAATTTTACAATTTTGTCCACAAAATGAGCTCATTTCAAAATTGGCTGCTACAGGTCTCAAAAAAGTTGGGACAGGGGCCTGTTTACCATGGTGTAGCATCCCCTCTTCTTCTTAACACAGAGTGGAGGTGTCTGGGCATTGAGGAGACAAGTTTCTTGAGTTTAGCCATTGGCATTTGATCCCACTCTTGTTTAATACAGGCTTCCAGCTGCTGGAGAGTTTTGGGTCTCCTTTGACGGACTTTTCGTTCAATTATGTGCCAAATGTTCTCAATCAGTTAAAGATCAGGACTGCAGGCAGGCCAGTTCAGCACACAGACTCTTCTACTACGAAGCCATGCTGTTGTAATAGCTGCAGTATGTGGTTTTGCATTGTCCTGCTGAAATACACAAGGCCTTCCCTGGAATAGATGTCATCTGGAAGGGAGCATATGTTGCTCTAAAACCTTTATATACCTTTCAGCGTTCATGGTGCTTTTTAAAACATGCAAGTGTCCCACAACATATTCACTAATGCATCCCCATACCATCAGAGATGCTGGCTTTTGAACTGAACGCTGATAACAGGAGGGGTGGTCTTTCTCCTCTTCAGCCCAGAGGACACGACGCCCATGATTTCCAACAAGAATGTCAAATTTGGAATTGTCTGACCCCAGGACACTTTGCTACAGTCCATTTTAAATGAGCCTTGGCCCACAAAACATGGCAGCGCTTCTGGATCATGCTCATTAATGGCTTCCTTTTTTGCATGATAGAGTTTTAGGTGGCATCTGTGGATGGTACGGCAGACTGTGTTTACAGACAGTCGTTTCTTGAAGTATTCCTAGGCCCATTTAGTAATATCAATGACAGAATCATGCCGGTGAGTGATGCAGTGGCGTCTGAGGGCCCGAAGATCATGGGCATCCAGTAAAGGTTTTCAGCCTTGTCCCTTATGCACAGAGATTTTTCCAGTTTCCCTGAATCTTTTGATGATGTTATTCACTGTCGATGATGAGACCTTCAAAGCCTTTGCAATTTGACGTTGAGAACATTGTTTTTAAAGTATTCCACAATTTTTTTTCAAGCCTTCACAGGTTGGAGAGCCTCCGGCCATCTTTACCTCTGAGAGACTCAGCCTCTCTAAGACATCCTTTATAGCCGATCATGTTACACACCTGATGCCAGTTAACTTAATTACTTGCTAAATGTTCTTTCAGCTGATTCTCTTATATATTAATTGCTTTTTACAGCCCTTTTTTTGCCTGTGTCCCAATTTTTTGAGACCTGTTGCAGCCAGAAAATTTGAAATAAGCTCATTTTGTGGATAAAAATGTAAAATGTCTCAGTTTCAACATTTGAAACGTTATCTATGTTCTATTGTAAATGACATCTTGGCTCTTGTGATCTGAAAGTCATTGCATTTTGATTTCATTCACAATTTGCACTTCGTCCCAACTATTTCAGAATTGGGGTCGTATATATATTCCGATTTATAGCTCGAATCCACGCCTGCCATTGTCTCTCGCCACGGGGAACAGGAAAAAACCTTATGCCTCAGTCTTTACGATACCAGTTTGTGCACCCCACCACGCAACAAGTAGCCACTATATTTCCTTTTGCCCCACATCAGCTCTATTGCGCATGTGCGCTTGGACTTCCGGCCCTAAACCAAACTCGTCGTCGTCCGGACGCAAAATGTATGCTGCAAACCCTAGAATGTTCCTGAACAAAAAATATTCCTGTTCATAGTCCGAATCCACGCTGCAAGCTGCCTTTTTACCACGGGAAAGCAAAAGAACTTATAATTCCCCACCTTTTCAATAAGATTTGTGGATCTTCTGCCCCACATAGTCTGCAAAGAGCATGTGCACTCAAAATCTCGCTTTTTCACGTCCTTAAACTGAAAGGGTCCATTCAACCTACGCCAATATCAATTGGTGTGGGTACCCAGAGAAATATTAGGATATGTAAACACGTCAAGCGTACATCCAGTGAAGGAAATTTAGAGTTTAGTGTCAAGTGCAGCTATTCGTGTAAGTAGCATATCGTAACGGCGGCTGCCATGTTACTGATGACACACCGGGTTGCTGAGGCAGGTGCAGCATATGCATTTGCGATATTAAATATTAATTTTAAATTCTAAACCCCCTTCTCACTAATAAAAAAACCCCCTAAAATATTTTGCTACCCCCTTTTAAAATCATTCTGGCAAATAAAAAGCTGGAAAAGGAGGAGGTTGGATACGAAATTCTTTCCCCCTGACAATATAGCTAGACTAAGCTTTCTCCTACAAACTGAAAGCATTGACTCCTTCAGCGCAATGTAGACTTGAAAGACTATATCGGCGAGATACTGTCAAGGTAAGTCCTCGACGTTATTTTCAGCACAAATGAAAATCTGAAATCAAATGTGCAGCATTCAGTCAAACAGAAATGACATGGCCTTGTATTTTACATGTGTACCTGTGAACGTATCCATGTTGAGAGGAGATTAGGATCACGTGTGCTTGCCGGTAGTCCTTGTTCAAGGAGTACTGCCCCAATGATCCCAGATGGCCATATTTATGAAAAAACCCCAATCAAACTTTGTTCCAATCACAATACATGGATTTTCTTGAGAAAACCTTACCAAATTTTAATTCCAATCATATTACATTGGTTATCTCTTGAGCCTTTTCTTTCCCCTATTGGTTAGCAAGCTCTCTATGGGATTCTCCGGAAAACATTGGTGGCACATAGAAGTATTGTTCCCATTAAAAAAAAGGAAAGATAATACATTAAAAAATAGAGAAAAATACAGTCAAAGGGATAGGATACAAATAGATACGTAAATGATTCAACTGATTGTGTTTTCAGTAATAACTAATGATTTTACGGAACAAATATTGATCAAAGCAAGAGAAATCAAATACATTTAAATGTCTCACCTGATTACGTTTTCAAATCAACTGAACAGAACAGATACTAATCAAAGCTCCAGAAGCCAACTGCTTATGTGTGTGTGAACTGCTTGTGTGTGTGTGTGTGTGTGTGTGTATTACTGCTGCTTACATAATATGGTTACTGATTATGATGGTTATTAATTATGGTCAATGATGTAATGATGAATTTGATGAGAAAAATTGAAATACAATCCTCAACACTATTAGCTGACTTTTGGCGTGGGACCCAATCATAGCAGTGTTAATGACATTATTTTGCGTCCGCAAAAACTAACCGGCAAGCAAATTCAACTTTGTTGGCTATATATAGCAAGTAATTATGAAATCGAAATCACAAGGAAACCAAATGATTATTTCAAGCAGCCAAATGAAAACCACACCTACACTTAGCTCTGAGGGGCTAAGTTTTTCAATGTAAGCCCAATGTAAGAGCTGACCTAGACTGTAAACGTCGTATGGCACTAACATTCCCCCTTTGGCTTGATATTTGTTTGCGTAGAGTTTAACATCTACTTAACATCACATATAGTCTATAGGATCGAACAAAGCCAGTCCCTTTTCAAAATGTGGATATAAAAACTGGACACTGCAACAAAAATAACAGCTTGAAACAACAACAGAAGAAATAATTCTTAGTCAGAGGGCCAACTTTAATATCAACCTTAACTATTAATACCTTAGAACCTTAACTATATTTCTCCGATCGGATCTTTCCTTTTAGCTTGTGTCGGTGTGAACTCTTTTCGTTTGTAGGGAAACACAAACGGAGCTAAGTCAACATCATTTAGGTCGACGAAGTCAGGCCAGCCGCTGACAAAATGAGTCCTGCAGACTCTAGTGTGATCATTCTAGACAAATTCCTTCCGATTTATAGCTCGAATCCACGCCTGTCGTTGTCTCTTGCCACGGGGAACAGGAAAAAACCTTATGCCCCCATCTTTCCGATACCGGTTTGTGCACCCCACTACGCAACAAGTAGCCACCATATTTCCTTTTGCCCCACATCAGCTCTACTGTGCATGCCCGAACAGACTTCAAAGCAACCGTGACATCACCCATTATTTTCAGCATACCATTTAGGAAGCCTCAATTTTGGCACTTTGAACAGTGCCACTTTGTAATTTTGAAACCGGATGTGATTCCTATTGGACGAGAGCGTGAATTGAAGATCCAGGGAGGAGCGAGGGGTGGATCTATGGGTGGATCTGACCGTATCTGACGAGGACCAGAGGATAGCTACGCCCCTAAAGCATATTCTGGCTTTATCCTTTATTCGTCTATTTGGGACCAGAATTTACAAAAATGAACATCATGATATATCGAAGGAGACCTGAAACTTGCGATAGATACCATAAAATACTGTGGAAAATCATTATTGAAATAATAAATTCGGTAGGAAAGTAGGGTCATTTTCTCATGGACTTCTATGGGATTGAACTTCTTTCTGCAACCACCGACGTCGCCATCTGAAGGCCATTGAATAGAATGCAATTTGTAGATACTTCCGCATTGGCCTCACTTTTCAGACCCGGGCGCTGCGTCCATCTTTTTATACAGTGTATGTTATATATTAGTGTTGTAAACCCCGTGGCGCTCGCTACTGCTAGGGGGGTTTGGGTTCACCAGCTTAGCATCACATGGTGGTTTCGGATGGTGCAGTAGCCAGAAACACTCCCCAGCGAGAAGTGGATGAGGGAACCAGTACTGAGGCTTGTTAGTTGTTGGCATCAGAATTATTGATAATCTGAAATGTTTAAAAATTTAAACCCCAAACATTTGAGATTTAAATTAAGGATTTCGACAAATTGTGCACAAAACATTGAGCTCACCCAAAGTTCAATTTAGAATCAGTTAATGGAAATCTTAAAAGTTAAACATTTTAAATAAACATTTGACAATTCCACTAATTCAGATTCCAACAGCACAAAATTTTGAGCTCACCCCAAGTCCAATTTAGCATTTTTGTCAGGCCTCTCAACTGACCTTAAAGGGTGTGTCCCTTTTTAGCCCACAGCCGTAAGGCCCAAGGGGCTTACGCTATGCGCGGGGTCTTTAGTGGTGGTCTGTCGTGCGTGCGTCCGTGCGTGCATGAACTTTTGGCTTATCTGCACTCTAGCATCTTCAGTTTTTGACCAATCCTTTTCATACTTCATTTGTGTATATCCGGTCATAAGGTCTAGACCAGGGGTCTCCAACCCTGTTCCTGGAGAGCTACCATCCTGAAGGTTATCACTCCAACCAAAGCAAACCACACCTGCTTTGCCATTTAGAGATCTTGACGAGCTGCTAATGAGCCGAATCAGGTGTGTTGAATTAGTGTTGTAGTAGAAACCTACAGGACGGTAGCTCTCCAGGAACAGGGTTGGAGACCCCTGGTCTAGACCAAGTTCGATTTTGAGCCGAATTGGACTGATGCTTTGACCAATAGGGGGCGTTCCATTTTGGCCATGTTTGGCCAAGCGGGCGCAATGGCTTTGCCACTATTTTTAATTTTGGGATGCCCAAAATGGCTGTATTGATAAAAATATAAAGAATAAAATAAAGAAATAAAGAGTTTAAAGGGATTTCTATTGGCAGTCTTTTGAATAAATTCCATGCTATCTGGTCAAGAGGTTTTAATTCAGCTTTTATGGTGCACAAGGTCCCCATTATTAGAGGCTGGACTTGAGTGGACCCAAAATTATATCGAAGTATCATGGAGAGACCTGTTTTTATGCAAATATTTGAGGTTTGACCTTTCAGTCCATGAGTGACTAATAAAAATTGATGACTATGATAAAGTGAAGAATATTTTTTTTTTTTTACTCTATTACTCGGGGCAGAAAGTGAAGAATATTTTTCAAAACCCAGGGGGAACCCTGGTTGAACTGCAAGCATTTGCGTTATACCAAATATAACTGGTAGCTAGCTAGCTCACTGACGTTAGTTCGCTTGCTTAGCTAGCTAGCTTGCTAGCCTAGTTAGCCAACAGTTTGGTGCACAGAAGTCAATAAAAAAAAATGAATAAAAATTATCCATTATTTCGCTATCCCACTTAGCGAGAGTTGAACCGCGAACATTTATGTTATACCAAATATAACTGTCAGCTAGCTAGGCTAGCGCACCAGTTAGCTAAGCAAGCGAACGAACGTTAGCTCTCTAGAAATCCTTTTTGCTGACTTAGCCATTGCGGCTCGGACTACTTCCGTTGTATTGATGTCTAAATGTAGCGTTTTTCTCTTGCATTTGCTTTTGTGATTTTTGGCTTTACCTCGTTTCTGTTTTTACAGCATGTTTCTCCGACTGGAGACGTTTTGGGCCGTTGCAGCACATTTGTGTTGACATGTATTTGTAGCATTTTTCTCTTGCATTTGCTTTTGCAGGTTGCATGTTTTTGAATTTGTATCTTTTCTGTTTTGCAGCGTGTTTCTCCAATTGGAGATGTTTTGGGCTGTTGCAGCACGTGTGCCCCTGTCGGCCACAGTAGGATTCCTTTAGTAATAGAGGAAATCAGGAAGAGGTCACATACTTTCACACAGTACAAAACACTTACCGTTTGTGCATCTTCTGTTTCTGTACTTTTTTTTTTTTTTCACCTTCAACAAAAATACAATAGATCAACTTTAGCAAGAACAGGAAAACCAGTTATTGTTGAAACTGTAATATAACTTACCCCAAGGCAACAAAATCACAGTATTTTATGCTGACCCTGGACAAAATCTTTTTTAATACATAAAACATAGGTAATGAGATCAGGCTATTTAGTCCAAGGCTTGCCATTTTCCAGACACTGAAGTAACAATAAATATATTTCAGTCACATTTCTCAACTACAAAAAAAAAAAAAACCAAACAAATAAAGGAGAGTCAACAAATAGACAGCCACAGTAATGATGTCTTTTTGCGGGCCAACCCAAAGTTACATGGGTTTCCTTGCCAAATGCTCATTTACCATCCAAGTTTTACGACTAAAAACACTGGCTCTCTATAAATCTATAGAGTTAAATATATAATGTTCTAACTTGTCTTGAGTTGAGCTATCGTGGCTTGTTTTTTTTTTTTTTTAATAAAAATATGTAGCTCCATCTGCTGTAGTTTGGAGTTCAGTGCTCCAAAAATTTACACTAACATCTCTGCAGTTCTAGCACCACACTGATTCTGCAGCTCAAAATTAGAAAGGGTCTTTCAGGATTTGTTTGTTTTATACTATCACAGCTCAAAGCAATGTAATTGACACTTACCACACACTTAACTAAAAAACCAGCAACGATAATGGCAAGGAAAACAATGACGGCAATCAATATGCCGGTGACACCTGAGGACCCAAAAACAGAGACATTTAAAAATTTGCCAAACCACACAATAACAGCAGGTATCCCATATTTCTGAACATGTTTTAGACAGCAAATACACTCATTAGTGCACAATAGTCAACAGATCGTTAGCCTCAGCATAATTACCCATCTTATTTTTTAAGGTTTATTTTTTTAAATGTTTTTTCATTACTTCAGAGAACGGATTTTTAAGGTCTTGAGAAAAAAGAAAAAAAGCTTTTTTTTCACCAACATGAAAGAACAGGCAGCCAATATCTCAACTGGGCAAAAATATGTCTAAGCCAATTATACTATGAGGCTAACAAGATAATAAATACATCCCCAAATAATATAATATTTGTTACTGTATATTATTGAGTGATTATATCACAGTCTCCAGTTTGTAGCTGTGGGCAGACCAGGATTATAGGAATAACTTTCTGAAAGAACTGCTCATGTGGGAGAAGGTCCAGGGCCAAATGGTAAAATAATCCCAAGGAACCTTTAATGAATTCTCCGCCATATCTCATATAGATTTCCATTGACAATCACCTACACAATGTTCATCCCTACCATTTATATGCACAGTTTTGTCAGAAGTTGCAGAGCAACAACGACATGGAGAGTACACGGTTTGGTGGAGTTTGTTTCATAAAGTTTTAGCGAGTTTAAAAGGTTGAAGTACGAGATGAATGAAGTTGCTGCATACATTCACTTTCATTTTGTAATACGACTATGGGCTGCGAACCATACAGCGAGATGGGAATGAAAATTTTAGTGTATGTAACCAGTGGGGTTTATGTTAAAAAGAAATGGTCAAATCTGTAGGCAGAAAAATGGAAAATCACCACTTTGATAAGCAAAGAAGAGTTCATTTCAATAGCCCAATAGAAACCACTATCTCTATGAATGAATCTCAGATCAAGCTAAAAATCCGGACAAATACCAGTTCTAACATCAACCCAGTTGACTGCCTTTACCTAGTCTCGTCTTAGCTCGTTGTCAGCCAGGAAGCGTAACATTCGGAATGGTGGACAGCAATCACATGCGCCTTGACCAAACAGGCCAGCATGTTTTAGACAGATCTTCCTTTTCCACTAACAAAGACAGTATGTGCCATTTGAACAGCCCTTGACAGCACACCATATAGTTGGCATCTAATTAAGAGAGACAAGATAATCTTTACTGCTATGAATTTGTATATGTACTGCCAGCCTGGACAGTTTCAAATAAAAGGAAAGAAAAACTTAAACTTTTTTGCTTTTCGAAGTGGTTATTTTCCATTTTTCTGCCGACAGTCGTGACAATTTCTTTTTAACGTAAGCCCCACTGGTTCTATTTCGTATGAGCTTCGCTTTAAGCCTGTCGCTATTGGCTTTATCCACGGAGGTAATATAATAGAACTGGAGAGAGCAAGGAAGTCCCACCCCTATTACATTTAATGGGAGATGCTAGGCTAGCTACTTCAGCCCAGGAAGTATGGAATTGACCGACGCCATCTATAAAAATGGCATTCCATGGGTGCTTATTTCTGGCACCATTTCATAAGATTGCCAATCTGATCACACAGCACAAATGGCCAAGAAAATGTGTTGTCTGTGCGGATTGGCGAATGTGTTTGAGGGGAAATGACGAGCAACGCTGTTGATCTGGGACGCGCACGCACTATACACTCATTGGCTGAACTGCTGCATTCAGAGCTACAGCTGGACAACCAAACTCGTGCATGAGCTGTCATCAAGCTCTAAGTAGTAGTTCTTATTTTACAGGCCCTCTTGAAAACATCGAATAGTTGCGTCAGACAAAGAGCAAAATAATGAAGGATTACTGAATACATTTTCTTTTGATTTCGCTTTATTTGGCAAGAAAAAAATGCGCATTTTTCAATTGGTGTCTATGGATCTCGCGCGTCTTTGGCCACAAAATTGCATCCTTGGGAAATGCGGAAGTAGGAAGCTAACATGCTAACTGGCTGAAGCAAAGGTACTTCCTCGTTCTCTCTGGTTCTATTATATATCTCCATGGGTTTATCCCTCTGCGCATGCGCAGCTCTGAGGATTTTCTTTCCCGCCATTGTCCTGCACGATGGCCCCAATCAGGTCCGCATCCACCGTATATTATATTCGCGTGACGTGAGTTCGGCTCCCACTTTTTCTTCAGCGCGAACACTAAACTGCGTAGTTCTGAAGATGAAGACAACGAAGTTTGCGAGAGCTGTTTGTCTCTGCCCCGCGTGCCGCACTGGCTTCATACTGCAGAGTGATCTGTATCCCCGCTGCGAGGCGTGCCTTGGAGCGACCCATGCCGGCCTCGCCCTGACTCCTCAAGCTGCCTGCCCGTACTGTGCCCTCCTGCCAATGCAGGAGCTGCAGAGACGGGACGACGCTTATGCCGTGACGCAGGAAGAGGATTGCGAAGACTCCTGGGCAGGTCGGGAGTCTTTCGCCACTGAAGAGGCTACGGGGCTTGCAGACCAGTCGTCACCCAGGGCAGAGGATTATGGGCTAGAGTCTTCTGACTCTCCTCCCTTTTCCGTTCCGCTCGCGGTTTCTCCCTTCCCCCTGCTGGGGGATATGGATGTCGAGTGTGGTGACGAGGAAGTGTCGCTACAGCGGCCTTCTTCCTCTACCCCTTACGACCAACCGACGTGCGCTGCATTACTGAAAGATTTGCCGGAGATCATTCAGAAGGCGGCAAGGATGAAGAATACTCCAGTACCAGTGGAGCGTCTAGCTACACCCAGCAACACGCTCTTTGGTGACTACAACACTCAAGGGGAGGAGGTTAAGAAGAAGAATCCTGTCTGGCCACGTGTTCCTGAGAGGCGCCTCTTAAACACAGCGATCTTCGCTGATCCTGGGAAGCTAAGGGCGTCGGTAACGCGGTACGTGCCCTTCACAGTCCTCGAGGGCGCGTCTCAGCAGGGATTCCCTTCTGTGCCTCCTTTAGAGCAGAGCCTAGCCACTATCCTGCTCCCGAAGGCTTCGTTTTTTGGACGATGTAAGCCTACGCCCCCGTCGCAGAGGGATCAGGTGACTGTGCATCTAACTGACCGGTCCCACCAGTGCGCTGCCCAATCTGCTGCAGCCATGAATAATGTTGTGTTGTTAGCTTCCTATTTATCTACCTTGGCAACACAACCTAACTCCTTGCCACCGGAGTTAGCAGCTGACATAGGGAAGACGACAGCTGCTATTCTGACCCTGTGCACGACCACCGCTGTAGCGCAGGGGAGGATTATGGCCTTGCAGACAGTTTTGCAGCGCAACATGTGGCTGAATATCTCTAATCTGCCGGAACAGATGGCCAGATGGGTTGCTGGATGGCCCCATCAGCTCTGATGGGCGTTTTGGGCCTCTGCTTCAAGAGGCTACCACCCATCTGCAGGAGGCGACGGAGGAAGCCGAGAGAGTCAAGAAGCACACTCAGTGGGGACGTGCTGAGTCTTGCCCACAGTGCGACCGCAGCTCTTGGCGTGATCGGAGAGACGCCCGAAGTCGGCACAGGCGCCCAGCAGCCACTGCTGCTCCTGCGCCTTAGGCCGCTCCCCTCCAACCTGCCACTGCACGCCCTCCCCCCTCCATCGCTACGACTCATCACCCCTTCCGCCGCGCAGCTTGTACATGGACGAATCCTCCACCTGAGCCACCATGGAAGCAGAGAAGACAGTGACTGTCAGCCAGGTTATGTGTCCGCCAACTTACAATGGCCCTTTTCAGGGCCACCTCCCTGTTCATGAGAAGCAATTCCATTTTAACCAGTTTGCCTTTGTCTCTTCTGAGCTTTTTTGCAACTGATTGGACACATAATCCCCAAACGCGAATATTCTCGGCCGCACATTCATACAATGCGGAATCCGCTGGTTTACCTACAAACGGTGGTCTTGGCTCAGTGGAAAGTGCAGTGCCTCATTCACTCAAGACCACAAGTTCGGTCTTCAGTGACAATGGTTTATTTTCACGAGCTAAAGAAAGCAAGCTTAACTCACTCGCAACTTTAGCCGCACACTCTACGCTCATCCCCACTGTCCACTTAGAAGTGCAGGCTAGTGTGGGCTCCTCTAGAGGGCAAAATACTGCTTCTAATCGCGGTTGTAACAGCAATGCGGCTCTGCCCATGTCTCCTGTATGCTGTGCCTCGCGCACAGCGGCAGAGAAGGCCCTACTTTGGCCGTCGGAAATTTCTGCGAAATCGCCTCAGACGTTTGCTCGCTGCTCTCTGAGCGTTACTCAGCGTGGCAAAGCTTGTTCTCCTTGAAAGGATGGCTGAGGAGAACAATAGAAAAGGGCTATACTCTTCAGTCCGCGTCTCCACCTCTGCCGTTTAGCGGAATGATTGAATCTGTCATGCCATCTCGATCGGAGACGGTGGCTCTGACGTCAGAGCTAAACGAACTGTTAAGGAAGGGAGTAATATCCACAGTTTCCCCGGGCGAGGAAAACAAAGGATTTTACTCTCGCTACTTTCTAGTGCCCAAGAAGTCAGGCGGAATGAGACCGATTCTCAACCTGTCTTTTTTCAACAAAACAATTGCAAGAAAACCTTTTCACATGCTCACAGTAAAGAATGTACTGGAGTGTGTGCGTCAATACGATTGGTTCACATCCATCGACTTAAAAGATGGCTATTTTCATGTCCCTATCATTCCTTAACAGAAAATTTTTGCGTTTCTCCTTCAAAGGGGTACGCTTCCAATACAATCGCCTACCCTTCGGTTATTCGTTGGCGCCATGCACTTTTTCTAAACGCGTGGAGGCGGCGTTAGAATCGCTACGCAGGAAGGGCATTAGAGTCCTTTTCTACTTGGATGATTTGATTGTTATGGCATCTTCCAAGGAGGAGGCAGCACTCCATACAGTAGAACTGATCGGTCACATGACTCATCTGGGTTTTGCTGTAAACTGGCAAAAGAGCACCCCCTTCCCCTCCCAATCGATAACTTACTTAGGAGTACACATGGATTCCATCTCCATGAGAGCGAAGTTGTCCCCAGCCAGACTGGAGGCACTTTGCTTCCGCCTATCTCGCATAAAGCCTCACAGGGTGGGAACAGCTAGCCTGACTCCGCCAGCCTTCGTACTTCCGCTTAATTTCATTTCGCTTCAGTACTCAGTCTGATCACTCGGAGCTCTGCCTCGTTTCCCATCCGCAGAAAATACGCCGGACCAACCAACGAACAGAAGGCGTGGCCGAGAGCCATGATGTAGCCGCTGTGCCGAGTTTGAAATTGTAGTCTCCGAAATCAACAATGGCTACGGACATAGATACATTGGAGGCCATTCGCTCTGTCGTGGAGAAAATCCGGGCTATCAGCGACTTATAGCCACAACAAGATGAATGTTTGGTTAGTTTTTTGAATGGAAATGATATTGTAGCGCGACTCCCTACAGATTGTCATATCTACTTAATAGCCATCATGAAATAGGCACCCTGTTCATCTCTGTGAGAGACAGCCGAACCACCTCAGCTAGCTTGTAGCTTCAAGTGTTACATTGCCCGCGAATTTCACACTATTTAAGTCAGCAGCGAACTTTTTAAAAGAGGTGATTTTGTTGATGTCACAAGACCAATTCACTGTCTCAGTGTAATGTTGTCATTATCCATGAATTAAATGGCTGTCTGAGACAGCCAAATGGTTATAGCCAAACTGTGTTGCTATAAAGTTAGATAGCGAGCTGGGTATGATGTTCGTGCAAGAATGGTTAATAGTTCAATTTTCGTGTCAACGCAGATTTCATCCTGATGTAAATAATGCGTTATTCTCGCAGATTCTGCTGTTGGTTTCAGGTCTCTTACGTTTATTTTTTTTAACAGCAGCAGTATCTGCAGGACAAAAGATAGCTCAACAGTTTGTTTCTTGTAAGGCGAACAGAAAGAGCACCTTTGGTTCTTTTAAGTGAATAAGTGAAGGCTAAAATTTGGTAGATGGGCATATGCATGGGTACAGTATTAACTTTAATGTACTGATCAGTTTGTTTTCGCTGCATTCCTGGTATGAAGGACTGTAGTTTCCAGCGGAAGTACTAGGCGGCTGAGCCGGCGCATAACATTCGTCATCGCCAAACGTTAGTGATTAGTTTACGGGTACACTAATGATTTTAAACTTCTGACAAGCACCCACCCGCCAAGAAGTAAACACTTGTCAATGACGACTACCCAGACTCTGTGTGTGAAGCAAAGCGAAGTAGCAGAGTCTGGTTTTACCAGGCTAGGTAACAGCTCTATCTGTGATGCGCTTACTGGGTATGATGTCAGCTAGCCATGTGACCGTCCCTCTGGGACTTCTTCACATGAGAAAAGTCTAGAGGTGGTTCAGTCGCCTTCGCCTCAACCCAGTTTGGCAGAAAAGGCGCCTGCTATTTATTCCCCCATCTGTGCAATCAGATTTGGCCTACTGGAATAACCACCGAGTTCTACAGAGAAGGGTTCCCCTGGGGAGAGTCACATCACACATCTCGGTGTTCACGGATGCGTCTCTTACAGGCCAGGGCGGAATGTGTCAGTCACATGTTGTGGGGAGGGAAAGGGCCGCAGTCCTGATCCCAGCACATAAACTGCCTCGAATTGCCCACGGTGCTCAAAGTGCTCAAACACTTTGCTCCGATGTTGACAGATAAGCACGTTGTAATAAGGACAGAGAATATGACGGCTACTGCCTACATAAACCGCCAAGGCGGCGTTCGCTCAGCCCGGCTTCTGGAAATTGCTATAAGCATTTTATTATGGTATCACGCAAATCTGCGCTCAATAAGGACACATTATATTCCTGGAAAACAGAACCGGGTCGCAGATCTGATGTCACGCGGAGGGCCTTCTCAGAACGAGTGGAGGCTGAACCCCACTCTAGTTCAGAGATTATGGCACCGGTTCGGAGAAGCAAAAGTGGACTTGTTTGCTTCAAGGGAGGATGCTCAGTGTGCGTTATGGTTTTCCATAAGCACTAAGGACGACCCCCCGCTAGGAGTAGACGCCTTCTCCCACAGACCGTGGCCCAAAGCTTGACTTCCCCCCAATTTCTCTGATTCCTCAAAATTTGACATGGATTCAAGAGGAAGACTTGTCAGTTACACTTGTGGCCCCAGAGCGCACGAGCGCGTCAAGGTTCCCCATACTGATACAGTTGCTCAATGGTGCACCTTAGCCGATTCCGTGGTACGCGGATGCCCTTACGCAGCTGTATGGTGCGATCAGTCATTTCCCTGTGATAGGTTAAAGAATATAGGCTTGGCCACTGGGAAGGGCTGCAGTTTTTCAGCGTATCACGGCGCTTTAGGAGGCAACGACCAATTGTGCGCCTCCCAACAGCGTAACCATTGCTGATACGTGCACCAAAAGAAGCTCCTCTTAAGCAATATCTCTAACGGAGTTTTCGTCCACATTAACGAGGGTTTGTCCACCCCCACTTTTCTACTCAGAGGAGCAGCAGAGGCTGACATCTGCATGTTCCTTCATTTATGTCTATCTATACAACGATTTGATTTCTCAACGCACAGTGATGTTTTTCGTTGGCTGCGCTTCGTAAGTAGCAGATGTTCAGGTTCTCCCGTCACACTTAATTGTTGAGCTCATGGGACTGTCACAATATGTGACGTTCATCCTCGCTCTTTCCCCAATATAAGCTGTTTATCAGGGAAGGTTGGACAGGAATCCTCGCATCCCGGCTCTGTTCCTTGGGACTAGTTACAATGCATAACTTTCGTCCTGCTTTATCACAGCAGCAGGGATGTCGTGTGGATGTATTCATTACAACGCAGTAGGTCAAACAAATTGACTAGTCGACCGTCTCTCGAATGCGAGAACTTTGGTCACGTCCGGGCTGAATCCTATGCGTCATTCTTTTTTCGCTACAGGGGACCAGCGCAGTCAAGTTTGAAATTATTTTGACTTCTGCACGTGTGGTGTAAGTCGGATGTGTGCTTTTACGCTGGTGACTCAGTGGGGCAAAGACTACATCCGGCTTCGCCCTTTATCCCAATAGCGACAGCCTTAAAGGGCGAAGCTCATACGAAATAGAACGTTGGTTACATATTGTAACCCCAGATTCTATGAGTATGAGCATAGCCCTTTAAGTTTTTCGCCCCATGAGCTCCACCATCGTCAGCTGAAGAAAAAGCTGTCTTTTATTGGGAGCCGAACTCAGGTCACGCGAATATAATATAGGGTGGATGAGGACCTGATTGAGGCCATTGTGCAGGACAATGGCGGGAAAGAAAATCTTTAGAGCTGCGCATGTGCAGAGGGATAAACCCAATAGTGACAGCCTTAAAGAGCTATGCTCATACTCATAGAATCTGGGGTTACAATACGTAACCAACGTTACATACTGTGGCGTTCGTACCAACATTGTTGCTTCGTATTCCTAGGCCGCTGTGATTGGCTGGGTGCGGTTACATTAAAAGAGCCAATCACGGGACTCGGAATTCCTCCCAGCCGCTGTGATTGGCTGGTTGCATCTGCATCGAGGGATCCAATCACTGCAGACCAATGGGTTTATAAGGGAAGGCAGCATCCAGTTTGTGTGTGTTTCTATGCGCTCGGGAGCAAAGTTCTCCTGGGTTTTGCCGTGTTGAGCTGTGTTGTGCTGTAAAATGCAGAGAACGTCCGAAGATCCAATAAACCGAAGCTCCCTGGGAGGGATTCGTAGAACCCCTGTCCCGCCTCTGCGTCCGCCTCCTTTGGAAATCGCTACAATACGCTAAAATTTTAATTCCCATCTCGTTGTATGGTTCGCAGTCCATAGTCGTATTACAAAATGAAAGTGAATGTATGCAGCCACTTCATTCATCTCGTACTTCAACCCTTTAAACTCCCTAAAACTTTATAAAACATACACCACCAAATTATGCACTTTCCATGTCGTTGCTGCTCTGCAACTGACAAAAGTGTGCAAATATCGCGTATAAATGGTAGGGATGATCATGGTGTAGGTGGTTGTCAATGGAAATCCATATGAGATACGGCGGACTTAATACCCACAGCCGAGAATGCGTGATGTCATGCGCAATGGATAATGGGTATTGCTGGCTAACCCCGATGTTGTCGATTGAGTAGTAAAGTGATGACGTCACGCTGGTGTCGGAAGTAAAATTTCCCATTCATTTTACCAATAGACTTTTTTTAAAGTTCACTTTTGAAGTATTTTCCGTTGTTTTCAAGCCTCCATCGATTTCGAGATTTTACGTCATATTTCTGAGTAACAAGAAATGTCGTTTTTCTTGACCAGTCACCTATAATTTAAATAATTTAAATATTTCGCCAACATGCTAATCCTATGTGTAGTCTAAAAACGACACGTCCCATGATCCTCCTGATTCCCGGGCAGAACAAGTTCAAAATCCATTTCAAATTACCTGTACCTTGCCATAGCTATTTGTTGGCTTAGCCAGGTCAGCCACTCTGCATTTTACTTAGTTATGTTTACTTGCTAGATATTAAGTTTTACAACTAGCACCAATTTACTTTAATAGCCAAGCATCTTTGGCCAACGTTTGTTCGCTTAAAATCTCGGTAGCTAGCCAGTGAATGAGCTAATCAGCTTTGTCAACGCAAAACTGACCGAGCTACGTAGCTAATTCAGGTCTGCTTGCTCATCTAACGCTAGTTTAGTGCCGAAATAATCGCGATTCACTGTTTTTAGCGATTAATATTCACCATGTGAAGCTAGCCGAGCAAGCGAACTGACTGTTAGCTGGCTAACTTAGCCAGCGAGCTAGTTTACCGACTTTGGTAGCTGACTAACGTCATATTAGGCAGCAATATGTAAATACCAGCTCGCGAAATGTTCCCAACTCAACACTAGATAAGTAGCCAAATAATGGCTATCCTCCCTTTTTATTGATTTAACTAGCTAGCTAGCAATTTCGCTTGCTTAGCCATTTATAGTTGGCAAATTTTAATGCTAGTGAGCTTGCTAAATAACAGTAAGTGACATTAAACTACCCATTTGCTGTTTCTATCGATTTAACTATGTGCACAAGATGTAATAAGCTCAATAGCTGGCTAGCTAGGTGGTTTGCTAGCATAGCTAAATACGAGCTAGCTAAATGGTGAAGTAACTATTCATTGTAATCCATTCATTTCTAGGCATGTAGCTAGCTAATAGTGGCCTGCTATGCAGTGACGGGCACATGGACATAGACAACGGCAATTTGAGGCACTGATCGGCCACTGTCATGACATGTTGTGAACGTTTGCTGAAACTGAGGCACCCCATTGGCTGGGAACAAATCACGTGGTACTTGCCCGCTTGTGCAATGGATATGTAGTTCGCAGAAGTGGACTACAAACTGGACTACAAGTGCAAAAGCATATAATTTTTTTGCAATAAAAAACAAATATGATGTGATCATTTGTATCTGTATACCCCATAGGCTAATCTCGGAGCAAGGCGGTCCATAAAATTAATAGGAGTTCAAGCAATGCCAGAAAGTGTACAAATGCCATTATAATTTCCCATAGGGATTTTACTTCCGACACTAGAAGCTAAGTAGCTGTGACGTCATCACTTTAGTACTCTAATAGGCAACAGAATTTTCCCTGTTGCATTTAAGTAGAGTACACTAATAAACAGTTTATTCTTATATTTCTGCAAAATTTCACAGGGGTTATATTATACACATATTCCTTAAAGTCATTGAAAAAATGCACAAAATAACATTGTCTTTTTTGTTGATGTATTCGTACAGTTGCCACTCTAGCCAAGCACACGAGTTACCCTGTCATTCAGATGTTTTAAAAAAGAAGCACTTAATGATACGGCCTATAAGATAGACAACTTTCTGGCAATTTTCTGGACTTGAATTCCAGTTCCAATATCCATTCAGTTTGCAGACCTGCACCTTCGAAAGCCTAAATTCATCCATGAATTCGTACGCTAATTAAAAGCCTATGCCACCGCTATAATAAAAATATTCTGCACTTCCATACAGTATGGTTCTGTCTTGTGCAGTACTACAACGGCATTCGAACTTAAAACTCAGGATTTAATTTTATTATTGGTCCTGACAAGTTACGTTTGGGATAAATTTACAATTCCGAAATAGTTGGGACAAAGTATAAATTGTAAATAAAATCAAAACGCAACAATTTTCAAATCACACCAGCCAGTATTTTATTCACAATAGAACAGAGATAACATGGCAAATGTTGAAACTGAAAAATTGTGCAATTTTATCCACAAAATTAGCTCATTTCAAATTTGATGGCTGCTACAGGTCTCAAAAAAGTTGGGACAGGGGCCTGTTTACCATGGTGTAGCATCCCCTCTTCTTTTTAACACAGACTGGAGGCGTCTGGGCATTGAGGAGACGAGTTTCTTGAGTTTAGCCATTGGAATTTGATCCCACTCTTGTTTTATACAGGCTTTCAGCTGCTGGAGAGTTTTGGGTCTCCTTTGACAAACTTTTCGTTTCATTATGCGCCAAATGTTCTCAATCGGTGAAAGATTAGGACTGCAGACAGGCCAGTCCAGCACACAGACTCTTCTACTACAAAGCCATGCTCTTGTAATAGCTGCAGTATGTGGTTTTGCATTGACCTGCTGAAATACACAAGGCCTTCCCTGGAATAGATGTCATCTGGAGGGGAGCATATGTTGCTCTAAAACCTTTATATACCTTTCAGCATTCATGGTGCTTTTTAAAACATGCAAGTGTCCCACACCATATGCACTAATGCATCCCCATACCATCAGAGATCCTGACTTTTGAACTGAACGCTGATATCAGGAGGGGTGGTCTTTCTCCTCTTTAGACCGGAGGACAAGACACCCATGATTTCCAACAAGAATGTCAAATTTGGACTCGTCTGACCACTAGACACTTTGCCACTTTGCTACAGTCCATTTTAAATGAGCCTTGGCCCACAGAACACGGCGGCGTTTCTGGATCACGCACAACAATGGCTTCCGTTTTGCATTATAGAGTTTTAGGTGGCATCTGTGGATGGCACGGCGGACTGTGTTTACTGACGGTGGTTTCTTGAAGTATTCCTGGGCCCATTTAGTAATGTCAATGACAGAATAATGCCGGTGAGTGATGTAGTAGCGTCTGAGGGCCTGAAGATCACGGGCATCCAGTAAAGGTCTTCGGCCTTGTCCCTTACGCACAGAGATATTTCCAGGTTCTCTGAATCTTTTGATGATGTTATGCACTGTCAATGATGAGATCTTTCAAAGTCTTCAAAGTCTGCACTGTCGATGAAGCCTTTGCTATATGACGTTGAGGAACATTGTTTTTGAAGTATTCCACAATTCTTTTACGCAAGCCTTCACGGGTTGGAGAGCCTCTGGCCATCTTTACTTCTGAGAGACTCAGCCTCTCTAAGACATCCCTTTTATAGCCAATCATGTTATACACCTGATGCCAGTTAACTTAATTACTTGCTAGATGTTCTTTTAGCTGATTCTGTTATATATTAATTGCTTTTTCAGCCGTTTTTTTAACCTGTGTTCCAACTTTTTTGAGACCTGTGGCAGCCGGAAAATTTGAAATGAGCTCATTTTGTGGATAAAAATGTAAAATGTCTCAGTTTCAACGTTTGAAATGTTATCTATGTTCTATTGTAAATAATGTTGGCTCATGTGATCTGAAAGTCATTGCATTTTGATTTTATTCACAATTTTCACTTCGTCCCAACTATTTCGGAATTGGGCTTGTAGAATCTTACAGTCTAATTTCCCCTATAAAATTAAAACTTAGTAGAATTAAAAGCATATTGCGTTAAGTACATAGGCCTAATGTAGCCTATTTTATCCCCGCACAATCTCACGTCCACATTATATGCATACGCAAGGCTGGATTAATACCCCCAGGGGCCCCAGGGCACTGAAGCTCAGTGGGCCTCCCCTTGGTGGGCCCCAAAACCGCAGGCACCTGATGGAGCCTACGCCCCGCCAGACTGACTCAACAAACAAACACACACACCGAACTAAAGCCCACCTTAACTACAAGAACGTCCAACCAAGCTTTGATGTCAAATCACACACCAATCGGTCAAAGCCTGAACAACAAAGTCCAGCTGAGTGCAATTATGCCTGTCCATTCAGGGTGCTACAAAAATGATTTTTCCTGTGTGTCACTTCAGAAAAGCGAGTCAAAAAACTGGTCGCCCAAATTCAAGTCACTTGCCCGGAGAGGAAAAAACAAAAGACTTTTACAGTATTCTCTCTCTCTCTCTCTCTCTCTCTCCTCTCTCTCTCTTTTTTTAAAAAGAGATATCAATGTTTTGTTTATTATGCAGACTGAATGCATTAAACAGTCGTGTAGACAAATCTATACACCAAATGACATTACACTACAAACATATCCTTCCGTGGCAGTTAAAAAATGACGGACCATGCAACAAGATAAAATTCACCAATATTTCTGGTGATCTTAACTTGCTTGTGCTGCGTAACTTTCATATAATATACAGTTAAACCAACCAAACAAACACATACCAAATGAAAGTATATGGCACTGCAAGTTTGAACCGATCCCGCCAAAACATAATGTTCAAGATGATAACTGGATTCTGAAGCACAGAAACCATTAAAGGGATATTTGAACATGCTGGCAAATTGGCCTATTGTCATAATCCCTATATGAGCAGGTACATTACATTAGTTATCCGTGCCCGTTGTTTTGAGATTTGGGGGGGGGGAGATGCGAGCTGCTCAGCGAACATAACGAAAGTGAACGGTACAGGTCCCTCCCTCCTTCAAAACTCCCTTCGAAACTCATCAAATACGCAATCCAGCAGCTCCAAAACGCTCTCGTGGACAAGTTATGACCTGCACATTCACCACGCTATGAAATAATAATGTATAATTATGAAACATTACGACACATGAAGCAAATAGTCGGAACTACTTTCTTGAGTAACCCGCTGGGCGGATTATCACAGTGCGCAGTGCGCACCTCAGACGTTGCGAGTAGAGTCCCTTTATACTGAGAGTAGCGACAACTCCGTATTTGAATGCCATCTTGTTTCCGTCTTTCAGTGCGCGCACATATGGAACAGTGAGCCGTCAGCTTTTTCCAACGCCCTTTAACCGTGACTACATTCAGAACATAGAACCGATTCTGGTGTCTTATTGCTAAATGAGCCTCGCAAACTAATTTACCCAAATCTGTGCTGCTTCACGAGCTAAACAGGCGCAGAATTTAACTAAAGGCACTCTTAGAGTGCAAACCTCCACCAAGGCAGCACAGTCGTAATCTTGCTCAGTGAACATGGCTCTTCAGGAATTTAAAGGTCATCGCATTGCTGAAATACTTCTCCCATAGCCCAGCTCATGACATATTTTTTATATTACCCCATATATCGCTTTTGCAAAAATCGTACGGGCTGAGAGCGTGGGGGGAAAGAAATCGCTTAGCGTTACGTCTCGCTGTTTCTATTAAGCCAAACTGAATGCCGAGAGTAACTTTGCTTGAAACGGTATGGCTCAGCGCTGCAGGATGCTAGTTAAGCGCCTCTCACATTTAAGTTGACATGACTTAGCTAGACAGCGTGCACATAATACTTTTTCAAAACCAATATTTAATATTAGTTTGTTACTCAACAAGCTCACATTAGCTAGCTCCTCAGTTGACTGAATGTACAAAGCGTTGCTTGTTCAGCCATGAATGTCTGACTCAGAGACTGAGTAAGCAGAGCGATTTAATTAGCGCAGTTCTAACATACATTGGGCGCTGAGGAAAATTACATTTGCTTTCTATGAAATTATGTGATTCAGTTTTGTGATAAACAGAATGAGAAAGTTATGACAGTGGCTGAGTAAATTTTGGATCACTCGCATACGAGAATCTGTTCCATCGTCAAGGCAACTCACCTGACACAAAAGCGAAGATGAAGTGGGTTTCCAGCCGGCTCTGCTAACCTTCATTTCCCAGATCTGTCGTCTTTTTAGATCAGAAGGAAATCTGATCATCTTAAACCCCTTCTCAGATCTATTGGTACACCCGCAGCCACTACCAGTCATTTTTTCAGTTTTCAAAACACGAAATGCAGGGACGTAGTAGAATTCCGTTGGAAGTAGTATAAGTTAACTCCTTCAACCCCACAGCCCTCTACAGAGGGCTGACCAACATATTCCCTTCAACCCCAAATTCCTGTAGGGAAAATTCAAACAATCTGACTAATTGATTGGAACATATCAGGTTACATTTAATGGGATTCCAGAGATAACAGTAAGATACAATGTCCAGATAATGACCAGCCCTCTACAGAGGGCTGTGGGGTTGAAGGGTATAGTGATGCTAGAATATCTGGGGTTGAAAGAGTTAATCAACCTGATGGATACAAAATGGATCCACGGCTCACGTGACCAACTTTTTTTGGTACCCCCTATGTCGTTACTCTCAGTATAAAGGGACTCTAGTTGCCAGTAGTTGCAGTAAACATACGCTTTTGAAATCACTCCGCCCAGCCGGTATGTCTGGAATGTAGTTCCGGTTATGCATTTACCTTGAAAATAACTCTGTCTCGTAATTATACATTACTAGTGCAGTGCCTGTAGGAAGTATGTATTCCTATAGAAAAGTGGGAGCTTAAGTAGCTTTTTCATGGATGGCCAAATGAGGCTGTGTTAGCTTCTGAGACCAGCGTTTATTTGTCAGAGGAAGATGGGGACAAAATAAACTGCTAACGCAGCATTTCGAATGGTATCTAGCAATAGGTTAGAAATACTAGCCAGTGAAATCACAGGGAAGAGAATGGACAGTGGTCTCAAAATAAATGCGATAAAGCAACGAATAGTCTATCCACAAGCGCATGCTATAAAAAACTCTGAGAGTATCAATCGAGACTGCACATACGCAGTACTCTGAATCGTAAAGAAGATCTGGACATGAAAATGAAATATTGAAAACATGCTTTGGTATGGGACCTTTAGGCAATGTTTTCGTCAATCAGCCCATGTTCTAGCCATGTCAGCAAGCACGATGAGCAGATGAGAACAGCGTGGTCAAACTTAAGAAATAGCCTACTTACAGATGAGAATGCCATAAGCCTACGCAAACTTTCCAGTGAGCAAGAGCGGTATAGCAGTAGGATATGGGATTCTTTTAACTTTTTTTCCTGAGGCGTGGCTATAGCTGAGAGCGAGAGCGCGAACTTTTTTTCCTGAGGCGTGGCTATAGCTGAGAGCGAGAGCGCAACAGGCTAGATAGGTTACACAGACATATGGGATTGTAACTTTTTGAATATTAATCGAAAAAGCTTCAAAATGAAGGATGCACACCATCGTGCCATGCGCAATCCATATCCGTAAGCTTAGTCCGATCTGAAAGTCAGAGAGATATGCAAGCCACAGACCAACAGACACACAGACAGACGCTTCTTGCTTTATAGATAGTTTATTTTATAGCGTGGTGAATGTGCAGGTCACAAGTTGTCCACGAGAGCGTTTTGGAGCTGCTGGATTGCTATTTGATGAGTTTTTAAGGGAGTTTTGAAGGAGGGAGGGACCTGTACCGTTCACTTTCGTTATGTTCGCTGAGCAGCTCGCGGTTGAGCAGCTCAACTCATTTTTGGGTAATTTGTGTTTTGAGCTGATTTTGAGGCTTTACCATACAAAAGTGGATCAAGATACACAGAATAGGGCCATTTTCAGATTCTAGGGGATAAACATGGTTAGTATACCCAATTTCAGCCTTGTATAAGCAATCAATTTGGAGCAATAAGTTGCCAAAGTTGGCTGAAAATGGGTTCGCCAAAAAACTTAAAGTATTATTCAAATTTCAAAGGGCTATAACTTGATAACTATTTGAGATACTGGCCTAATATTTGGCATTTTTTCATTTTGTGTGAATATTTACTTGTGAATTCTTTCAAAGAATTTTGAGGAGGTGACCTGGCACCCCCTGGATTATTTGACATGGAATGACCCTTAAATCCCGAGTGTAGCTCTACTTACCATTGTTCTCTTTGCCCTCTATGCACGGTGGTCCAAAGTATTTCCGAGCACATGCGTGAAAGAGAAATGATAATGTATTAGCACAGTTATGAATAAAAATTACACACAACATTTTCATCACACATGGGGAAAGTCTGAGTATGTTTTATTTTACAAAGCGAAATGACATTTGACCTTGTAATTGCACTATGTGACCTCTCAGAAAGCTGAGTTATACCGTACATTTTCAGCATTTCAGACTATTGCTCCAAAAGCAATTCGGCTGAAACCTCCAGGCGGAAGATGGGAAGTCCTGTCCTCTATTCAGTTGTTAGGTGATAGATATGAGTCACTGTTCAGTCCCCTGAGTTTTGACTCCTGGTCCCTATAATATGTTTTTATTGTAGTTCTGTCATAATGGGCTATAATGGTAATGCACAGAACTAAAGAATTGTGGTGGTCATCTAAAATGTGCAATCAAAACTACTACAACTACTACTTCTACTGCTACTACAACTAGTAGTAGCACCACATTTTATGACTAATACTATAATGAATGCTACCACTTATTTGAATTAAGAACAATCACTGTACATGAAAAAGGCAGTATTTGCACTCAGATTATTCCAAAAATTTCCCAGCATATTTCTCACATCACATATGTATCCTTACCAACTCTCACATTAAACTTACACCTGCGGATCACAGAGTCAGCCAACCGCCACTGATTCCTGGCCAGGTACACTGATCGGCCTGCCACCACATGCTGCTAGAAGGCTCTGTCCCTCATCTTCATCTGCTTCATCCCTAAAGCAAATTTAGCCTAGCTTTTTACTCTTAGCTATCTTAGTAACATCGAGCTAGGTTTTCAGCAGCCAGGCTTCATTCGACCCACCTATGCTCAAACAACGCTCCACCTCTTTGCCCATTTCTGGATTTGTCGGGAGTAAGGCCAAGTCAGGCACTACCAATATGGCGACACAGCCAAGAGCCCTATGTGAACTTCATAATGAATCTTCAGAACTCGATGGGTGATGTCACAGAGACAACATCCATTGTTTTACATATTCTCTATATGTTAGTCTGTCTTTAAATTTTCGCGACAACCTTTCATCCAATCAACTTCACACTTGATTCGTGTGCTGCTGAACGGGTACAGCACTAGAAATAATTTATTAATGCTTTGTAAAGTTAGCTTTCATATTGACCAAGTAAAATTTGATTTACTACAGTCTACGTAGGGCTGCACACAAGAATATGTGACTATGTACAACTAATACAGGACGTTTGACAGAGCTATGTGTGTAACCGTATGGTAGGCCACACTTACCACACATCAAAAGCAGTGTTTTCTGCTGTAGGAATCTCCAACATTAGCACCATATGTCAGTCAGTGTTATTTTAACCCCATCCACTCTCCATGCTCTCACCTGTCATTCATCTGCTGTGGATGCTGAAATGATGTCACCCTGATCAGAAATGCTCTCTGGT
The DNA here is from genome assembly GCA_029692085.1 of Gymnothorax javanicus. Taxonomy (NCBI): domain Eukaryota; kingdom Metazoa; phylum Chordata; class Actinopteri; order Anguilliformes; family Muraenidae; genus Gymnothorax; species Gymnothorax javanicus. The sequence goes on from JAFJMP010000025.1 coordinate 143,226, forward strand.
GTCACTAGGCATTCAAGCTCAGACGTACGCTCCACTTTTATCGGATAAATCTCAATTCCCTTATTTAATATTTCCTCGCGCCTCTACTGAACCGAAAGTTGTTCTGGATCCTAAATTTTTCTGGTCATCTCAAAGCTCTTGTTTCTGCTGCAAGGAGCGAGGAAAGAGCTCTGAGGGGCCATGAGTGAGATTATACGAGAGCAGTCTTCCCGGAGGACTTTCAGCTAAAAATAATGACATCAATCCGTAACGACAGACATTGGCAGCAGATCCAGGTGTGCGCCATTATCAGAAATGGATGCGACTTCACTTATCGCTTCAAGAGGAAAGGAGTGCTTATTTCTCAAAAAAAAACTTTTCTTTGTTTTTCAGTTGGAGGGACTAAGATGCAAGTGAGGGAATCGAGGAAGCAACTTCAGAGAATTGAGATGCACCCAATAACAGCAAGAGATTCACCCATAAGGTGCTTTTCATGATGCTAAATTTTGCTTCCTTGAATCCTCTTTCTCTCCATGACCCGAAAGTCGTTCCCCCTTCACTGTCATAGAGGATCATCCAATCCCTTAAATGCACCTCTAAGAGACGTGGAGTGAGGAGAGAGGAACCTTCTGGAGGAGTTTAGAGCAAGAAAACGCAGGTGTATCCTATGCAGAAGCCTTTAATCGAGTAGTATGAGTGATATGGTTTTTCTGCCATCTGACTAGCTCCTAAAGGCTAACTGTAGGCTATTATTGGGTAAATCGGCCAAGTTTATATTTTTTCAATTAGAAGGAAATGTCATTCCTTTTTTTAAAGCACTGTTTCTTTTTTTACTTCTTTTATTTTGAGCTTAAAGTTGTGAACCATCAGAGTTACCCTCAAAGGTAAGTAAAAACTAGATAGTGACTTTTTCTCACAAAAAGACATTATTGTAGCCCCAGACGGAGTGTCCTGGGGTACTATGGATTTGCGGTCGTCACGTGTCCGCGTCCTGGCCCAGAAGTACGTGTGCATGAGGGAAACGATAGAAGATAGATGATAGTGATAGAAGTACAACGTCAATATTATGCCAAATTTTTTGCTTCAGAAAACCTGAACTACAAATTTGAATACTATTGGCTCTGTAGATGAGATGAAGTGGTTGCTACAGAGGACAACAAATTTTTCAGTCACAAGAAAGCATTTTTGGAATTGCTGGATGGATAGTGTATATTGAGCAGTTTGCACATGAGGCTTAGCTGAGGAGTTTAATTTATGCAACTGCTGAAAAACAGGGTTGGGACTGAACTCACCAATATTCTGAACTGTGTTCGAGGTCGGCTTGCTGGTGAATATTCAATAACTGATCCGGATGTGCCATCTAGTGAGAGAATAGTGTAACTGCGTGCATAAATAGAGCAGCTCCATGTCCGCTGGCATGAACATCTGCACAGACGGGTTATAGGTTGGACCAGAACGTAAACACTCGCACGTACGAAGTGAAGACATAAAAACCACCGTTGAAACTAGTGACCACAAAAATTGTGAAACGGTACAAATCTTATTTCAATTGTATTTGATTGTGATTCCACATTAGTTCTTTGTAAATTTTCTTGATGCAAATAAAATTAGGCTACTTCAGTTAATGTATTCATGCACTCATTATTGTTGGTAAATTATGTACGGCACGACAGGCTAAGCCATAAAGTTATGTACGCGAATATTCCTCTGAGGTTTAGCGTATCTTAATGGTAAGGCTGGCAAATAGATGCTGATGACCCTGCGAGCCTGTAGGCCTATTGTAGTGAAGGCATAACGTTTGCTAATGAACATCGCATTAGGCAAACACTAGCTTTGCTAAGCAGTAATTCCATTTAAGGTAGACTGCAAACAGTGGCATATCACATTCATGAACATATGTTTGTCTTTTTAACGTTACATTTCTATCAAACGCTTCTGCAAACAGCGGCATATTGCATTCATGAACATATGTTTTTCTTTTTGACGTTACATTTCTATCAAACGCTTCTTTGTGCGATTGTTTCACAAAGAGAACAACGTTTTAAAATAGTTCCAATTAGCTTAGACCTGCCAGTAAAAATGAATAGCCTGGAAAATTAGCAAGGTTACCTTTTTAAGATTGGGAAATCGTACCATGGGGCGAATTTCAATAACCGCAAAATCACTGGCTAGTTGAACTTCGTTCTGATGGTGACACACGGAATGCACACTTGTCCACTCGCATACTCACTGTCTTCATATTGTTTTCAATGTAGAAAATTCATAATGCCCTACATAGTGGGTGAGTGTACATTTGGAACGCGGCCGTATTGTTACCAAATCATCTCCATGGGAACTCAGCTGAGCTGTTAGATATCAAATCAGCCAATCACAGAGGGCCAAGCCAGGACTGGTTCCCCACGCACAGAGAATCGCTGAGTCACCTAGTCAAAGAAATCCTTGCTTGCGCACACCTCAAACTCCTGTTTCTCACGCAAGAAACATTCATCCTGCCACCAATGTAACCACATCATTCAAGGCACGAGACTTTGCTGAGTACCTGGATGTCTTTTTTTTATTTCTCTGAGCGATATAATGTTGGAATTACAGCGATCTAAAAACTCGGTATGTTTGCTGTTCTCCCAAGAATGTCTGGGTGATTTTTGAATGGAAAAGATAGAGAAATCCGACGTGCTTCATGTCCTTTGACTGTTCCCTGAGGCAAAACGTTGCACTTCTGTGCGATAAAAACTATAGTCCTGTGACAACAAATTTTCCTACGTTTTTTTGTGAAATTTCATGAAGAGGGATTCAAATTTATGGAAGTTAGAGCGATTTAAAAAGTATTTTTTCATTCTGTCTGCTCTCAGCTCCCACTCTAGATGTGACATCACGCACTCTAGCTTTCGCCATTCATTCCAAAGGGAAAATTTTTGTCCCTTTTTTTTGGAATTATACGGACACCACACAACGAAACTCAACCAAAATCGATAGGCTTAATCCTCTGACCACTGTCAACGAGCATGTGAAATATGAAAAGGAGCGGATCAGAATTGCAGTCTATAGAGCATTCACAAGAAAATCTCTGCGTCCGTGCGATGACCGCAAATCCATAGTACACCCAGACACTCCGTCCAGGGCTACAATTACTATGCTTGTTGCCACATAGTAGAGATGCTTAAAGCTCAAACCAAATTAATTTCAGGAAGTATTATTCTGAAATTACCTGATTTTTTTTTTTTTTTTTTTTTAATTTGGTATAAGTGCAATAGAGCCTGAATTTGTCTGTAGCTCCCACAGAAGTGTCCAGAAGCATTTTCTTCAATAAAAGAATAAATGTGTCCTCACCGTAAGACATGTCTCTCCTGGGGCCCAGACTGCAGCTACACTAAGTCCACATGGGGGCCACTTTCATATAATCACAGAAAAGACCCATCATTAGCTCAATCTGATGAGAGCACACAGTGAAAAAACTGCTTTTGATCCTCTCAAGGAAGATTGGTCCCAGTATGAATTTTGCAGTCAAAAGAAGTGCCATTCTGAAAACTCAGAAGAGATCAAAGTTTAATTTCAGAGATCAGGAAAGTGAATGAGCATCATGGGATTTTGCAGTAGTACAATGAATTAGACCACAAATTACTCATTCAACAGTCCTTCCCTAAAAAGCAAAATAAACTAGCATTCCCATTTAAAGTTCACCCTATCAAAGACGAGGGTGCCTGAGTATACTGATACACTTCAGCAGGTGTGGTTGAGGTGCAGTAGCAGTAAGCTCACCTGTGCAGTGCTCTCCAACAGTGATTGAAGTGTTCAAATTACTGACAGAGTTTTTTGCCACGCAGGAGTATGTACCGCCCCCAACAACAGACAGACTCAGAGAAGCGGCATCAAGGGAACGAGACCTACTGTAGTCCTTCTTCTCACCCTCTCTGTACCAGGACAGGGTCACTTCAGTCCCTCTGTCCACTGTGCACAATAATTGGCATGGATATTCATCACTGGTGATACTGACATTGGGCTTTGATACAGGAACTGTGCAAAGAGAAGGGAGAAACATAGTTAACACAGGGTTAAATGTGACTAATGTAGTACAATTTTGAGTAAAGTATGAATTTTAATGATACAGCTCACAGTTGAGCCAAAGTACACAAAGTTTCTATTCATGATAAAAAAATTTTGTGTAATTTTGAAGGTGCTAGCTTTTGTTTATTTATATTGTATTTATTTATTTATTTATTTAATATTCTCCATGCCATATACATCGACTCATAAATGAATTTGGCAGTGGAACAAAAGAAAAACACAGATACAACTATTCCATCTTAAAGCATTACGACAAAAATAAAATAAAACAATGGAACAAAGACACAAATCGAATAAGATTTATATATGGCACAGAAGGGATAGCGTTTAGGCAAAAATATTGCCTCTTAAGGGGCCACCCAGATAAAATACATGATATGCATGAGGTAAAAATATGTTCAGCTCTGACGACAAGCTGTACACAGACATATACTAACCTAGGTGCACGTATTATGAACATTAAAATGTGATAAAAAATTTCTTATTATAAAACTCAATCACTTTTGTTTTTAAATTATGGCCATTACCAATGGCTCTAACGTGATACACTAATATATTCCAAAGTGTTATAATTCTATTAAAATATGATGCATAAAATCGCTCAGTACGGCACCTAAAACTTTTGACAAGAAGATCATCACCCCGCCGCGAATGGAACTCAATGTATAAGTCAATCGGGACTGCAAATTTCCCCGTCAAACAACTGACCTATGGCTAAGCCCCGGCCCCTCCACTGACTTGGACAAACAGTCAACATTTTAGAACAGGCGCTAATGGCTGGTATCACAGTCGGACATATTTTTCGGGATGCTATCGATGTTTTTTGGTGATGGAAGGCTCAAATATCATCAAGAAGTCAGCAAAAAGCTGACTACGCATTGGAGGGATACAATAATGAATTTAGTAGGTATGTTACTAAAATTTTCAAAATGGTTCTATGCTGAAATGAATTATTTTTCCTGAAAGAGCTTGAAATAAACTTTCCAATGATACCAAGATCAATATGATAGGTTAAGAACTGACAAAGTTATTAAACTTGGAAATTGGGAAATGAGGGGTAAAAAATGTCCTTAGTTTTCTATAGAAAAAATGAGAAATCTGTGACCGAAAACATGGTTTGCATAAAATGCTATACCTTTCTTAATTCTTTAGATATTCCTATGAAATTTTCAGATAATGTTCATTGGAATATTATCTGCCTATTCCAAAATGATGAATGAAACAGAATTGAATTTCGTTGTGCAACCCGCAATGGGGGCGCCATTTCTGGAATTTTTACCACAGACGGTTTTTTTTGCGGACGGTAGAAACAGACTGCTGGCACTCCGAATGTCATAATTTTTTGTCTGTTGGATCTTGAATACTTAATCTAATAGTCTGTGCAGTTTTTTATTAGAATTCCTGCTTAGCTTCTATAAAATTAAAGGGTGTTTTTGTCACCTCAAACTTTGAACCGCTCAGACGGCCATCTGGGAAATCGGAAATTGAAAACAAGGTAACAAGGGGAATTCGGGGTCATTTTTATCCACGCCTTCAGCGGGATTTCCAGGAATTCCCCTCCTTTTGCCCATAAAAGGCGGTTTTGATGGGTATACCTCTGCCACTTCGGGAAATTACGCAACGCGCTATCGGAACCAATATCGCGCGGCCGATGCACTGATAGTAACATACCTACAATAATGAATTTAGAGTGGAGAAGGTCAACGAAAAGTTTAAATTAGAAGCTAAAATTTTCAGGTCAAGGAGCAAACGCGATCAACCGCATCTTGTTTCCGTCACCCTCTCACACAACAAGATAGAGGATCAGCATTGTTTGTGCATTGCAGGGTAATAAATTTAATTTACGTATTATTATTGCTACCAAATTTAAGAAATCAAACCTTGCGTAACTGAACTCCTTCTAAGTAAACAAGGTGACATGGTGAACAACGCAGCCAGGAGCTCATGTTAAGCCAATGTCCGTCAGCACTGAAGTTAGCCATAGAATTGACTAACTTTAGCTAACGTTAGCTAACTTAGCGATATAAAAGATGACTTTGCATTAATCTCCAGCGAAGTGACAAGATGTCACCTTAAACACAATGTTGACTTAGCTTGGAACAAATGTAGACATCCTTGTTGACCTTTTTTAGCTACGTAAAGCTTCCACAAAGCTTTATCCAGAGGAGACACTTCTCTCGGTTATGATGTGGCTTTGGGAAGGGTATAAAATACACCCCATTGCCCAGCCTCTCGGGATACCTCGTATCGGAGTTACATTTACCCCAAGCACAGCGCTTGACCATTTTTTTTTTACTTAGAAACATTTTAAAACCCCATAAAAGCGAACATTCGGAGTTTCCGTAATGCATTTCAATGGAAGTTCAGGCTCAGAATGTCCGAGTATATGGGGAGAGAATACGCACTGTAATTGGCTCATTGCATTTGAGGGCGGAACTTAGCCATCGGCCAAATGTGAAAAAAAGGTGAGATCTTGTATTTCTCTACAGTATGACAGAGGCAATATATTTAAATCTTTTAACCTGCCTAGTTAATCTAAATCGTTTCCCAATATGTGTCGAGTTGCCCTTCTTCGAACACCTTCTAAACGACACAGGTTTCATATTGATAAGGAGTCCCAGGCAACAGTATAATATTCCAATTTGCTATGCACTTCACTTGTGTACGTCATCTTTAAAATATTGACATCTCGGCAGTTTCCGGTCACTTGTCTTACTGTGAACCATGATCTACTGGCACTACTAATAAATTGATCATCATGCTTGTTCCAACACAAATTTGACTCAATATTTAAACCAAAATCATTTACTGAATCGACCCTCTCTACCACAAATCCTTCCAAATTATAGTGAAATATAACAGGGTTCACCTTTCTTGTAATTGACATAACCTGGCATTTATTCAACAAACAATCTAGGTCTTCCTGCAATGACAGACAATCGGCCATACTGTAAATAGTTCTAAAACATTTCCCACTGTCAGCATACAGACCAGGGCCCGCATTCACAAAGCATCTTAGCGCTAAAAGTAGGTCCTAACTGAAGGATTTAGGAGAAACTCCTAAAAAAAAATGGGCGTGTCAGTCGTAAATTTAGGACTCCTAATTATTTTTACTAAGTGCTATTCTTTTTAGGCCTAAAAGTAGCTCCTAAGTCTGGGAAAGCTTAAAAATAGTCAAGAGGACTCCTAACTCGCTAAAACCTATTCATCATCGGTGCTATTGACGAGACCGATATTCAAATTTTTCTCCGACCCAAGATAAATAGAAAAAAAGTTCATTCCATCAACACCCAGATAGTAGCCTATTTGATGCCGAATATTTGGACATTGTTGCGAAATGGCCAGGATCCACGCATGACTCGCATTTTAATGGCAAGCAGCTTATGCCAATTATTTGACAAGCATTATGTGCCTGTGGGATGCCACTTGCTCGGGACAGTGGCTTTGGTGCTAAACCTCTTCCTGCTATGTATGAATTATTTTATTAGGCTATTGAGCGAGGGTTACATTTAATATATCATCATAATAATACCAGCCTATGTCATATTTTGTATGCATATTTAAATTGCAGGCTGTAAATTACAAACCAAGCTTTGTATGCTTCCCTGTTTGAATGATAGCCCGTTTATAGGCTGCAATCTCGGACCTCCCCTGCGATTGCAGCCCATACCACCGCTTCTCGCAGTCGTCTGCCGTCCGAGACACCGGGGGGAATGTAGCGTTGATCTGTAGGCTGATATTATCCCACGCATCCCGCTCGGATTTGCTGTTCACCCCCAAGCCAAATTTCCCTTTGATTACATGCTTTCGCTCCAGCACCAACTGGGCCAGCAGCAGTAACTGGTCGTGGCTCCAGTTGGGATTTCACGCCCTTTTTGAACTTTCATCCACGATAGTTTAGGGCAAACAAACTTGAACAGCCTGACATTTAAATGATCGCAACATATTCTCATTGGGAAATAAATTGCTAATTATTTGAAGCAAATGACGCGTTTTATTATTGACTCATTTTATGCTCTTGGCATTTTTACAACTATCTCTTTCCTATGTATGTTTGTTTGCCAAGAGCGTGATATGTGGGGACTGCGCATAGTGCATTTTCAGGAGTGCTCAACATGTTATTTTATGGGACAAACCAGCTGCTTGCACTATTTCCTCACTTTTCCCTCCATGAGTTGTATGTGGGATATTTTTTTTCAATGAGCCGCCCTGTCACTAAACTACCAATCACCGTGCTCATTGTCCCAAGACTCATGCATGAGAATTGACGTTATCCAAAGCAACGGAGATTTACTCCCACCTATCTCAGAGCTACTCCTAGTCTAGGAGTTACCAGTTTTCTTCACTAAAAGTCGCTCTCAGCGGCTTTGTGAATAACTTTTAAGATTTTACTCCTACATAAAATGTTTTAGCGCGACTTAGGAGTACTCCTAGCGGTAAGATAAGATGCTTTGTGAATACGGGCCCAAATTCAGTCCTACTACTCAAAACAGAGGGTAAATCGTTCACATACATTGAAAAAAGAGGAGGGCCAAGGATCAAGCCCTGAGGTACTCCGGAGGTTACTGGCAATAAGCATGACTCCTCATCCTCTATAACAACCCTTTGGTACCGACCCTTCAAATAGGATCAAAACCACTTTAAAGGTTGCCATGGATACCAAAGGAACGCATTTTGTGACATAACAAATCATGAGGCACAGAGTCAAATGCCTTCGAAAAATCAAGATATAGCATGTCGACCTGATTGCCATCATACAACTCATTACCTATTTTATAGAGGAACTCAACCAACTGCATGCTGGTTGAACAGCTGACATGAAAATCATGCTGAGCAGGGTTCAACAGTGGATCAACATGTGAGTAAATATGATCTCTCCGTCACCTTCGAAACTGTGGAAAGGAGAGATACGCCGCAGTAGTTCGTAACAAACTCCCTATCATTTTATTCTTAAAGATAGGAACGACATTAGTGGTTTTCCAATCTGATGGCACCATGCCAGTTTGCATAGACATATTAAATACAAAGGACAAAGATTGACTCAAAATGCCAGATCTGTTTTGGGCATGTTCAATACTGATGGTATCAACACAGGTTCAAAACACCATTCCCGATCTTCAGTCATGCGACTGAGTAGCGTCCACCCCAGAAAGTACCGCAGGAAGGTTTGAATGCAAGTTGACTTAATGGCGTTAATGATTTAGTGATTGACTGAGACAGCTGATAATTGGTGATAAAATTGAGATATATATATATATATATATATATATATATAATGTGTGTGTGTGTGTGTGTAAATGATTAAAAATTGGTGTAATACAGCCATGTCAAGGGGCCTATTGCACAAAGGCGGGATAAGGGATTAGCCCAGGAGCAGCACGGGATTAGCCTGATCTCAAGCCCCATTTCAGTTACACAGAGCATGTGGGCTAAGCCTTGGCACTAGTTTCTTTGGAAACCAAGTCTGTGGAGCTGGCCAGCTCCAGAGCTAGCTCACCAACTGGATAAGTTCCTTGCTCCAGCCAATTTCACCTCACCTCAGTCAGCAGTCACCCAAACTGAAAATCATTGTCCTCAATAGTCATTCTAAATGGTCCACTACACATTGCTATCTCAATTACAGTAGGTCCAGAGTAATTATCTTAAAAACTTGTGACCATTGATGTCAGTAAAATAGCCAATATTCAATCATTATATTCAAGTATCCGTGTGACAGTCACCGTCACAGTCAACCCCCCTTCCATGTCACATTTCAACCATATTAAGAATCTTTCATTATCAGATTTGTCCTTATTCCCCAAGTTGAGACTTCCATCTGAGTAGATGAGCAGTGCTGTATGAAGGGGGTTACCATGTTTCAACGCGGTCTTAAATCGCTACGGTAACCCCATTCATACAGCACTGCTGCTACTTTTCTCCATCTATACTCAGACCGTGACGGGTAAGGTAGAGTTGTTACCTTAGCGCCGGATACGTGTGCCATGTCGCTGGCTCCTTGAAGTTATTTTCTGATGTTAACATTTTACTTTTTAACTCGAATATGCCTCCATCAGAAGTGATTAAAAGCAGAAAATAAAGTCAGCTAGTCTGAAACTGTCTTCTAAATCGGACTATCATTTCAGAGTTTGAGCATGACAGAAAAGGGGCTTGAAGCTAAATTGTGGTATATCGGAAAAAATATGCTTGTAAAAATTTGTAAGCACTTGGCAGTTCACCTGTGCATTTTATGCACAATCACATCTGCCTGTTTTCATGTCTCGATGTTATATCTTAAATGTCTAGCAACGACGGCTTATCCCATTCACACAGGCGCCGAAGTGCATCAGCAACTCCTTTTCGACGGCGCTGAAACACTTCTCTAGTTTACTTTATCTTGAGTGTAGCTCACTTTAATACTCCTCTCAAATGCCTTGCACCATTCAGACAGAAACGGAGGGAGTAGCGAGCAGAGGCATTTCAGAGACGGCGTCGTCACTCTGTCTGAATGCGATCTTTGAGTGAAAGCTGGCGCATCTACTGAGTATCCATGGTGATGATCAGTGATTCTGTGATCAATTCTCGGGGCCTATTTGAGATACCCGTGTGCGCGCACTCAGCAGGATCAGCTGCAGCGGGCTTCACTTAGCCCATCTTCCTCCACCCGCTGTTAGCTTTGTGCAATCAATTAAGCCAGCGATGCGCTGTTTGGGATACGGCAATCCCTGCTTTGACGTTTATTCAGGATCTCAGGACCTGACTTTCATGCAGTAGGTCCAAGGTTTGATACCACATGTTTATAATACAGCGTTCTTGTGTCACTATTGGTCTGATTAAGTTCGTTGGAAAACTTCAACCAATACCTTCGCAACGGTAACGTTTCCAATCCTGCTGGTAACTGTTAATCATCGCTAGCTTCTAGTTGGTGGTCTATTCAAGTCAATGGGATGAATAATTCACTAGCTAACACAATATTGCTTTTCACATGGACGTAGCATCCATGCTTTCCAAAAAGAACTTCACATTTTGATTAGTCAAACCACAGGGCAGTTTTCCACTTCGCCTCAGTACATTTTAAATGAGCTCAGGCCCAGAGATGAAGGCAGTGTCTCCGGATCTTGTTTAATGTTTATATGGCTGAGTTTTAGCTTGCATTTGCGCATGCAGTGACTGTCAGGTCTGTGAAGGGTATGTTGTGTCTTCCCAACAAGATGTTTTCGTATTTTTTAGGTCCCCTTGTCCGTAAATAATTGGAGAGAGACAAATCCTCAGAAGTTATCAAATTTTATTCCAGCCTTGAATCGTACAATAATCCAAACCCGGAGAGTAGCCCTTGCGTGAGAAATACTACCCCAATGATCCCAGATGGCCATATTTATGAAAAAATCTTATCAAGTTTTATTCCACTCACATTACATGGGTTACTTCGAGCAAGCCTTAACAAATTTTTATTCCAATCACATTACATTGTTTATCTCATAAGCTTTTTCTTTCCCTTATTGGTTGGCATGCTCTCTGTGGGATTTTCTGGAAAATATTGGTGGCGCACAGCAGTATTATTCTCATAAAAAAAAGGAAAGAAAATACATTAAAAATAGTAATAATTAAAATAGTCAATTGTCAAAATAGTCAAAAATAGTCAAAGGGATAGGATACAAATAGATACATAAATGATTCAACAGATTGTCTTTTCGGTCATAACTAATGATTTCACTGAGCAAATATTGATCAAAACTACAGGGATCAAATACATTTAAATCTCTCAACTGATTATGTTTTCAAGCCAACTGAACAGAACAGATACTAATCAAATCAACTAAAATCAACAGAACAGATATTGATTAAATCAACTGAAATCAACAAATATTGATGAAATTAACTGAAGTCGACTTCTTATGTAACATGGTTACTGATTATGGTCTTTTGATTATGGTTACTAATTATGATCATTGATTTACAGATTACTGTTGAATATGAATAACAGTGATAAAATATAATCCTCAAAAGGTACAGGAAGACTCGGAACGAGGAACCAATTGCAATCCACTTATTGACAGACTTGAAATCAACAGGCAAACTCAGAATCCACAGTTCCAGGCAAGGGTTTGGTAACCGGAAATTTCACTCTGAGAAGTGACAGTACAAAGGGGCTAGACAGATCTCAAAAATCCAGGGGGCAGAACCAAAGGTCAAAAAATTCACAGGAGATCAGAGTAGTTGAAGTACCAGGGAAGATACAAAATCGAAAATCCAGAGCACAGTCCAGTCGTAACCAGAATATCAGTACTAGGCAATCCAAAATTGTAATCCAGAAAAACAAAAGGGTCAGGACACCAGCCGAAGAAAATATCACAGGCAAAGCCAAACGCTGAGGTCAACGAAGGCAGTGACGTGCAGTCGGAGGCTAGTTTGGTGAGGCAGAAACCTCCCCTTTGCTTGATTAGCAATCAGACGATTAACTAGTTTAGTAAGACTATTCGGCAGAATGACGGGCCAGTTTAAGTTTCCGCGGCGTTATTACTCAGTAGGCTACATCGAACTTGAAATGCTCATGAAACTGCAGATTTGCGAGTACTTTCTTACAGGAAGCCAGAGACGTGCAGTGAGGTAAGGCAGTGACCCAAACTTTTATCACAGGATTTTGTGAACCTGTTCCCTCGTACTATTCCTGATTGACAATCAAAACAATTAAGACCAAGCCTATAGGAAGCCCGTATACTGATAGGAGATAATGACAAAGATTAATTCACGTATACGCTTCAATTCGAGACTGCAAGGATGGAAATCTGAATAATCAATTAGGAAAAATTCTCGGCTCTCGGTAATTCTGTATATCGTTTAAACATTTGCTAATCGGATTATGAAAGAAGACTGAAAATAAGCGCCCGCTTTTTGTTTGGGTGTGAAAGCGCGTATTTAAAGGGGAATACATTGTATATTGATCAAGCATTGAACCCTGCATAAGTCGAACTGTTTTAATATTTTTTAATTACATTGCTTCGGCTTCCAGGAAGCAAGTACGCGCAAATCTGCTGTCTAGTGAGCATTTCAGGTTCGATGTACTGAGTAATAACGCCGCGGAAACTTAAACTGGCCCGTCATTCGGCCGAATAGTCTTACTGAACTAGTTAATCGTCTGATTGCTAGTCAAGCAAAGGGAAGGTTTCTGCCTCACCAAACTGACCTCCGACAGCACGTCTCTGAACGAAGATAGGTAATACACGTGGAGGTAACCACGAGGGTGACCGCAGGATTGTAAGAATAGAATCTTACACAACCTAGCAAAGAATGGCTACGCAGGGGACTCTATAAATGCACAGAGGGTGATGACACACAGGTGGAGAACATCACGAAATTAACTGGGAAGAACTACAGGGGCTTGGTTAAGGTAAAGCAAACAATAATGCAATAAACATGAAAATAAGGAAAACAACACTGAACGTACAGAAACAAACCTGGTGACTACAAAGTACAACCCCAATTCTGAAATAGTTGGGACAAAGTGTAAATTGTGAATAAAATCAAAACGCAATGACTTTCAAATCACACCAGTCAGTATTTTATTCACAATAGAACAGAGATAACATAGCAAATGTTGAAACTGAAAAATTTTACAATTTTATCCACAAAATTAGCTCATTTCAAATTTGATGGCTGCTACAGGTCTCAAAAAAGTTGGGACAGAGGCCTGCTTACCATGGTGTAGCATCCCCTCTTCTTTTTAACACAGAGTGGAGGCGTCTGGGCATTGAGGAGACAAGTTTCTTGAGCTTAGCCATTGGGATTTGATCCCACTCTTGTTTAATACAGGCTTCCAGCTGCTGGAGAGTTTTGGGTCTCCTTTGATGGATTTTTCGTTTAATTATGCGCCAAATGTTCTCAATCGGTGAAAGATCAGGACTGCAGGCAGGCCAGTTCAGCACACGGACTCTTCTATTACGAAGCCATACTGTTGTAATAGCTGCAGTATGTGGTTTTGCATTGTCCTGCTGAAATACACAAGGCCTTCCCTGGAATAGATGTCGTTTGGAGGTGAGCAAATGTTGCTCTTAAACCTTGATATACCTTTCAGCATTCATGATGCTTTTTAAAACATGCAAGTGTCCCACACCATATGCACTAATGCATCCCCATACCATCAGAGATGCTGGCTTTTGAACTGAACGCTGATAACAGGTGGAGTGATCTTTCTCCTCTTTAGCCCGGAGGACACGACGCCCATGATTTCCAACAAGAATGTCAAATTTGGACTCCTCTGACCACAGGACACTTTGCCACTTTGCTGCAGTCCATTTTAAATGTGCCTTGGCCCACAGAACACGGCGGTGCTTCGGGATCATGCTCAACAATGGCTTCCTTTTTGCATGATAGAGTTTTAGGTGGCATCTGTGGATGGCACGGCAGACTGTGTTTACTGACAGTGGTTTCTTGAAGTATTCCTGGGCCCATTTGGTAATGTCAGTCAATGACAGAATCATGCCAGTGAGTGATGCCGTGGCGTCTGAGGGTCTGAAGATCATGGGCCTCCAGTAAAGGTCTTCGGCCTTGTCCCTTATGCACAGAGATTTTTCCAGTTTCTCTGAATCTTTTGATGACGTTACGCACTGTCAATGATGAGACCTTTCAAAGTCTTTGCAATTTGACGTTGAGGAACATTGTTTTTGAAGTATTCCACATTTTTTTACACAAGCCTTCACAAGTTGGAGAGCCTCTGGCCATCTTTACTTCTGAGAGACTCAGCCTCTCTAAGACATCCCTTTTATCGCCAATCATGTTACACACCTGATGCCAGTTAACTTAATTACTTGCTAAAAGTTCTTTCGGCTGATTCTCTTTTGTATTAATTAATTTTTCAGCCCTTTTTTGCCTGTGTCCCAACTATTTTGAGACCTGTTGCAGCCAGAAAATTTGAAATAAGTTCATTTTGTGGATAAAAATGTAAAATGTCTCAGTTTCAACATTTGAAATCTTATCTATGTTCTATTGTAAATAACATATTGGCTCGTGATCTGAAAGTCATTGCATTTTGATTTTATTCACATTTTACACTTCGTCCCAACTACTTCAGAATTGGGGTTGTACATAAAATAACAAACACATCAATGTACGGATTGTAATAAATGACCCAGTGTAAACAGAGAATGAACTCAAACTAAATACATACAGAAACAGACTCAAAACTGAGGGCATGAAACAAAACACGGGGTGGAATCTACAGAAAATTGACAAGGACTAGGGGTCTGTTGCACGAAAGCAGAATTCAGAAATCGAGGATGACTGAGAAAGTGAGGCTTGACCTATTCTCAGTGCATCCTAGCTTAAAGGGTACCTCCGGTTCAATTTGATTTCAAAATATTTGATTTCCTTGCAGAAATCGAAATTTAAAATCAGTTTTGCAGTGCTTTATGTTAACACGGTGACGAAATATAGCTGAAATTGAAACGCCGGCTGAGCCCGCAAATTTTGCCTCGTGAGCGCCATACTGGGGCAGGCTCTGACATCAGCGAGTTGATTGTGTTCACTTCAGTCAAACACTGGTCAAAGGTGGTCATAGGCATTCCGCTGTGATTACATTCGAACAACTGCGAAATATGGAAGATTCTGACTATGATCATGGTTCCTCTGGCTATATGTGTGAACTTGATAAATCAGATTATCCAAATCTTGTGCAAGACAAAGAGAATAGTGATGAATCCGACGACAGCAAATTATTTGTCAATACAATTTTCAAAGGAAGCGCCAATATATTTTGGGGGGTTTTATAAGTGCACAAGAAACGAGAACGATAAATTGAACTCTAAATTTTCTAAACTTTTATGCTTGATGTTTTTACTCACCGGAATCTTTCTCTGGGTACCCAAACATCAAGGTAAGCAGAAAAAGTACTGATTACATTATTGGCGGATGAAGAATGCGGAATTCTTTCGCCCTTCCATTTTTGGCAGAACATGCTGTCCACTGCCTCATATCCATAGACTGTATAAAAAGATGGACGCAGCGCCCGGGTCTGAAAACTGAAGCTGGATTAATGGTTCTGCGTCGAACCGACGCCGTCGCTACGCAGAGCCTCTGCGGCGACGCGAACCCCCACCGCACAGCCTCTGCGTCGCCTGCCCTGCACCTCGAAAATTTTCTAACTGCACGTCAAAGCGAAGGAGACCACAAGGGCACTGATTGGTCCACTCTACTCGAGGCTCACGTGATTTCACTACAGGTCCTTTGGAAACCTGATGCCGCCTAGCAGTTTGTCGGTGAATTGCTTTGCGGCACAGCACGATGCAAACGACCTCAACGCAGAACTTGTAAAGGTCCACGACGGCGTCAAGGCAACGGCGTGGCCTTTGCGTGGAGTCGACGCAGAACCATAAATCCAGCTTGAGGCCGACGCGGAAATCTCTAAAATTTACATTCTATTTAATGGCCTGCACAGGGCGACGACGGTGGTTGCAGAAAGAAGTTCAATCCTATAGAAGTCTATGAGAAAATGACCCTACTTTCCCACCTGATTTATTATTTCAATAATGATTTTCCACATTACTTTATGGGATCTATCGCAAGTTTCAAGTCTCCTTTGATATATCATGATGTTCATTTTTGTAAATTATGGTCCCAAATAGACTAGAATAAAGAATAAAGCCAGAATATGCTTTAGGGGCGTGGCTATCCTCGGGTTATCGTCTGATACAGTCAGATCCACCCCTCGCTCCTCCCTGGATATTCAATTCACGCTCTCGTCCAATAGGAATCACATCCGGTTGCAAAATGACAAAATGGCGCAATTCAAATTGCCAAAATCGAGGCTTCCTAAATGGTATGCTGAAACCAATGGGTGACGTCACGGTGGCTTCGTCCATCTTTTTATACAGTCATTGCTCATACCACAAAAAATTATCTTCCTCATAACTTGAGGCGCCAGACTTTTGCAACGCGTCCCGCACTTGGAAATATCGCAGCCGCATTTTCTTTAGTTTTTCACGGCACTGTTCTATTGTTCTGTGATAACCACGCGAATTTAACTACTCACAAATTATTCAATAAATCTTCGAGTATCAGACATGTATCAGACAGCGCAGGTGGGGAGTAATCGGCGGATGGCAAGGCTGGGCGAACTAGATTAGAAGCTGACATGTTTCATAACAGGATGTAAAATGCTCCGATATTTTCTTTTAAATGATGATCTGATTAAAAATTGAAGTTTACCATTGTCGTAAATGGCAAATGAAGCTAGCTAGCTAGAGCAGCAAATTGTCAAGCAACGTTGCCACTTTCAGGACGTTCATGGTTTGAGCAAAATATTGAAGCTGCTCAAGTTATACTATGACCATAGGTATTGCAGGCTATTTTTACTATTTCCCAGCTATGAAATGAATTAATGAAAAGTAACAAGATTTTAGTTTTTGTCTGGCCTCACAGGAACAACACTTCATTAAATGTGTGCATATTGCAGGGTTGCCAATTCTCACGCATTTTATGTGAGACATATTAATTATGTCCTGAGTCATGTCAGCATGAAAAATTAATTCTGTTCACTTGAATGCATCTTCAGGATCCGGGCTCAAGGGCACCGTGTAGCCTACAGCATCCATACAGCCTAGAATCCTGACCGATAAGAGTACTAGGAAGGGTTACAGGCAGGAATCAACTTGCTGATGTCACGTAGTGCCCAGATCAGGTCCATCATGGTGAATTTCTAATTTGACACAAGCTATGTTTACCATCCTTGTGTGGCTTTGATAAAACTTTTTGTAATTAAGTAAAACAAAAAAATATGTTTTGGCACGACAGAGGTTGTGTTGAGATATGCATGTACCTTCAACCTGTTGCACGTTTGCCAAGGCTGGCTGAGGAGAAGCGGTTAAGTCAAGCCAGGGGCGTATTCGAGATCACAAGCGCCCGGATTAGTGTTCGCGCGCGCCTTTTACTATGATCTTGAACAACAGCGGGCGGCAACACAAGAATACTGTGATTAGCTCTCACTGAACATTCCTTTAGAGCCAATCAGAATCGAGAATCCTGTTCCTTTACAGCCAAACAAACGTTGGTTTCAAATTGTAACCCCAGATTCCATGAGTATGAGCGTAGCCCTTGTGACGACCAGAGGTTCGTCAGCTGGGATTTTTTTTTCCACCCCTTGATTGGTTAATTGGGGGGTGGGTATCTGGTTTCTTTTGATTGGGCTTTGGGGTTTTAAAAGGCGGCCTTAATCTATGTCTGGGGCAGCCAGTTTGGGGTTTTTTGGTTTAGTGGCGGTCTTTGTGATGTGTTTTTAATTGTTTTAGGGTCCTGTGAAGTTGGTATTGGTTTTGGAGTGAATAAACTTGTAAGATTTCTTATAAATGGTGCGTGTTCCCTCTTTTTGTTGCTTCCCTCTGAGCCAGGGTCGTAACACCCTTTAAGGCTGTCGCTATTGGGTTTATCCCTCTGCGCATGCGCAGCTCTGAAGATTTTCTTTCCCGCCATTGTCCTGCACGATGGCCCCACTTAGGTCCGCATCCACGGTATATTACATTCGCGTGACCTGAGTTCGGCTCCCAAACAAACAGCTTTTTCTTCAGCTGACGATGGAGGAGCACGTGGGATGGAAACTTAAAGGGCTACGCTCATATTCAGAGAATCTGGGGTTACAATAGGTAACCAACATTCTATTTCGTATGAGCTTCACCCTTTGGAATACTTTTAAATAAAATTGTCGCGTTTGTACTGAATACTTTTCCCAAAAATTATACAATATAAAGTATTGAAGGACAGGTGGCCCATCACCGCGATCGTCAACTGATTTCGTGTTTTCATCGGACTGCGAATGGTCATCCACGCCGCTGGCACCGGCTTACCGTAGGGAATGGTCGAATTTGCCACGCCGTTGGCAGCGGCTTGCTGTAGGGGATGAGTTAAGGCTGTCGCTATTGCAATAAAGGGCGAAGCCGGATGTAGTCTTTGACCCACTGTGACACCAGCGTAAAAGCATTTACACATCCGACTTACACCGCAAGCGCAGTCAAAATAAATTACAACTTCACTGTGCTAGACCCCTTTAGCGAAAGAATATGACGCAGTGGTTTCAGCATGGACGCTAACCGGAGTTCTCACGTTCAAGAAACGATCGATTCATCAGCTGGGCAGACCTACTGCACTGTAATGAAAAGATTACATCCACAATCATTCCATTCAGGTTACAGACCTGCTGCTGTGACAGAGGGGGACGAAAGTTACGCATTGTAACTAGTTCCAAAGAGAGCAGAGCAGGTTCCAGAGGCCGCCTGTCCGACTTCCCATGCTAACCAACTTATTCTGGGGAGCGAGCGGGGAGGAACGTAACGTTTTGTGACAGTCCCTCGAGCGCATACAAACAATTGTAATGGGAGAGTCTGAACATCTGCTAGCTGCGTAGTGAAGACAACACAGAACATCACTGCCCATCAATTACACTTAACACAGAGTGAGTCATTGAAAACTCAGATGCATCACATAGAAGCAAATAAAAGAACATGGAGGTGTCCATGATGCTGCAGCACAGATGTCGGCCACTGCAACTTGTCTATGGAGAGCTGTGGAGAAGGACACGGCCCGTGTAGAATGTGCTTGAAGGTCTGGCGGGAGATCTACTCCTGCACTAACATACGCTTGTGCGATAGCATCACATAGCCAATGAGCCAGGCGCTGTCTTGTCAGCGGCTTCCCTTGAGAATGCGCCCTATGGTGTACAAATAAAAGTTGAGTCTGTCTGATGCTCGCTGTGCGTGCCACATAATGGGATAACACATGTACTGGGCAGAGGCAATGCGATATTTCTTCCTCCTCATTCTTATGTAGGGGAGGGGAAAAACCCTCCAGAGAGATCATTCTTGAACTAAAAGCACTAGTAATGCTCTTCGGCATGAATGAAGGATTTGGCCGTAGAGAAATGGCGCTTCCATCTCCTCTGATGAAGAGACAAGACGAGGAGACTGAAAGTGCACATAAATCGCTCACTCTCTTAGCTGTGGTTAACGCTTAGAGGAGCGCTGTCTTCCAGGACAGAAACGTAAGCGAGATTTGGGATATAGGCTCAAAAGGAGCTTCTCTTAGAGCGCATAATACCAGTGGTAAATCCCATTATGGTGTTAAGTGGCGCGTGATAGGCCGTTGCTTCCTGACTCCCTTCAGAAAACGCTTAACTAATGTGTGCGCAAAAACAAATATATCTCCCCGAAACCTTTATGGCACAAAGAAATGACCATGGCGTATGTTTTAATAGTCTAAAGGGACAGATTTCTATCTACTAGTAGCTGGAGGAAAGACAGTATGTGTGGCAGAGAGGAGGATGTTGGATCCATATGCCTCTCCATACACCAGCGCTGAAAAGCAGACCATTTTGCAGAGTAACAAGCAGTGGTTGAAGGGGCCCTTGCCCCTTGAATGGTTCGTACCACCTCAGGGCTAATCCTAATCTCTCCAAGCGTTCCCTCTCAGGGGCCGAGCCCATAATTGTTGACCTATTACATTGAAATGACTGATCGCACCATCAGGTCGTCCGCGCACCATGGGATTCGCCACGGTTCCCTGGATAGCAGTTGTATCAGTACCGGGAAGCATGTCGCGCTTGTGCGCTCTGGAACCAACAGTATGACAAGTCCTCCTCCTGAATCCGTGTCAGGAGGGGAGGAATTAGAGGGACCGGGGGAAAAGCGTAAAGTTGGTTCCCGTGAAACGAATACAGAATGCTTCTGGCAATTTCCAGAAGCTGGGCTGATCGATCGCCGCCCTGGTGGTTCATGAAGACTGCCGCCGTCATGTTGCCTGTTCTCACTACATGTTTGTCTGTCAGCACTGGGACTGGCGTTGGAGCACTTTCAGCATTGTGGACATTTCAAGGCAGTTTATGTGTTGGGAGGGGGGCTGAGGCCATTGGCCCCCTAACATAGGAGACTGACACAGTCCCCCCCAGCCTTTGAGAGACACATCTGTGAACACTGTGATATGCAATATGACTCTCCTCAGTGGAACTCCCCCCATCAGAATTCGGGGGTTTTCTCAATAAGCCAAGACTGGCTGCACAGATGGAGGAATAAATAACAGGCACCTTCCCTATCGAACTGGGTTAAGGCCAAGGCGACCAAACCACCTCTGGATTTTTCTCATGTGAGGAAGCCCCGGGGGGCGATCACATCACTGGCTGACATCATGCCCAGTAGGCGCATCACAGTCAGTGCTGTATTCACTCTGTGAGGCTTGATACGAGGCAGGAAAGGGCTGAGTGTTAGCAGTTTGGTTTTGGACAGCTTCAGATTCATATAAATTGAACCCATGTGCACTCCCAAGTAAATTCGTAATTTGTAGGGGAGGGCGGCGCTCTTTTGCCAGTTTATAGCAAAACCCAGATGAGTCAGGTGATTGATCAGTTAGATAGTGCGAAGCGCTGCTACCTCCTTTGAGGATGTTATCAAAATCAGATTGTCCAGATAAAAAAGGACTCTGATGCTTTCTCTGCGTCGCGGACCTAACGCCGCCTCCATTTAATTGGAAAAATGCATGGCACCAGCAAATAGCCTAAAAAAAGTTGGCGACTGTAATGAAACCGCACCTTTCTCACAAAGAAACGCGGGAATTTCTTGTGTCTGGGAGTGATGGGGACATGTAAAAATGCATCTTTTAAGTTGATGGATTTAAGCCAATCGATGTGACGCACACACTCCGATGCATGCTTTACAGTGTGTATGTGAATCGGTCTTTTCATAATTGTTTTGTTGAAAAGGAGCAGGCCGTGAATCGGTCTCATTCTGCCTGTCTTTTTTGGCACAAGAGAGCAGCAAGAGTAAAATCCTTCACTCTCTTTGCCTGGGAGAGCTGCAAATATTGCTCCCTTCCTCAACAGTTCGGTTAGGTCTGAAGTCAGAGCCTCTAACTCTGTCTGAGATGCCCTGACAATTGACATCACTCCACTGAACAACGGAGGCGGGAACGCGAACTGGAAAATACGGCACCTTTATATTATTCTCCTCAGCCATCCTTTTTAAAAAAACAGACTTTGAGAAGTGCCCTGAAAGTGGGCATGCAAATGTTAGATGAGCTTTTACTGATGTTTCTGTTGGTCAGAGCAGTCCTCTCCACCGTAGCGTGTAATAGCACAGCTGACGGGATGGCAGGATATAAAGGGCTAGGAGATGGGAGGAGCAGCGTTGCCAACCTCCCCAGACTCAGTAACAATATTGTGCCATATAGGTGAGCTCCCACTAGCCTGCACTGCTGTGTGGGTAGCATGGGTGGGCATGGAGTGTGCGGTTGCTGTTGCAACAGCAGCATAGTTAAGTTCGCCCACATTAGTCCGTGAAATTAAATCACCATCACTGAGGATCGGACTTGCGATCTTCAGCATAGGGGCTTCTCAGCTTACCTCTGAGCTAGGACTGTTGTTTAAATGCAGACTGGCGGGTTTGCTTTTTGTTTGCGAGTGGCAGAGGATTCCAGTGTGTGGGGAATACGTGTCAGAACAGTTGCAGAGAACTCAGTGGAGACAGGGGCAAACTGGTTTAAAAGGAACTGCTTCTTAACAAAAGGGCAGTGGCCCTGAAAAGGACCGTTGTGAGAAGTCGGACACATATCCCCTGCTGGCAGTAATTGCCTCCTCTGCTTCTGCGGCGACTCGGCTGGGGGGTTCGACCACTTGCATGCTGGGCGAAGATTACGCGTGCCTGGACGAGAGGCGCGGCGAGGCGTAGTAGCAGGAGGTGTGGGCTGTACGATGGGGGATGGTGGGAAGCTGAAACACGGGGGCAGCAGGGGCTGCCGGGCGCTGCTTTGCCGGGCGCAGGGGCTCCCCTCCGCTTTGTCAACTGAGTGCATTTTCTCACCCTCTCCGCTTTGCCTCTCTTCCGGCGGGAAATATTGGTGGGTGGAGAGTGTGCAGAGAAACAGCTGCAGAAAGTTCAGGGGAGTCAGAGGAAAACTGCTTTCTCTGAAGCTGCTTCTTAATGGTGAGGTGGCCCACACTTACAATATAGAAGCTGAACACTCATTTCCCACGGCTCCTCATAGCTTCCTGTGTTTCATCGGAGGTTCGGTTGGTGGGCTCGACCGGGAGCATGCTGGCCGGCGTAGCGGGGTGCAGCCAAGTTGAGCCAGTGCTGTGTCAAGCTTCTGCGTGGCGAAGTCCGCCATTTGCAGGACACGGAGTCCCGGAACGTGGGCTTGAGGCAGCGTTTCACTTGCAACACGTTGATGAAGCAGCGAGGAAGGAGATATCAGCAAAAGTGGGGCCCCTTGCTCATTGATCTCCAAGTCTTCGAGTGGGAAGAGGGAAGCACTAGTACAAGCGGTAATGAAGAGAGTGGAATTAGTGAATTCTTGCCCTTCATAATCATCTGCTTCTCCAACGTACGATGGACCCAATCTCACATTAGCTTCCTCAGCATCTTCAAGACTTGTAATACGCGACGTAAAAGCGTCAGCCCGCCGTTGCAGCTCCCACGAAGGCAGGAGGGCACAAAGTGAGCCGAAAGCTTGAAAAAGCCAGCCCAGCATGTTTGGCACTAAGGCACATTTCGCAGCTTGAGTGAGGGTCGTACGGCATAATGTAGCAGTTGCTACATTCTGGGCAGAGGCGTACCATTCTTTAAGAAGTAAACATCTTCAAAACAGCGTAATTCACAATCTTGCGCTGAAGAATAACTGGGAGCCGAACTCAGGTCGCAGGAATGTAATATACCGTTGATGCGGACCTGAGTGGGGCCATCGTGCAGGACAATAGCAGGAAAGAAAATCTTCAGAGCTGCGCATGCACAGAGGGATAAACCCAATAGCGACAGCCTTAAAGGGCGAAGCTCATACGAAATAGAACGTAAACCATCATTTCCTCACTACTTTGTATCAGCTTTCGCAACAACTTCTCAGCAAAACTATGTTTACCTTAACGACATGTGCCCTGGGGACAAACAAAGTGTATTTTGTGGACAAATCCGCATTCATCAAAACCAAATTCTCGAGACATGTTCCTGGACGCCATCTTTACTCCCTTAGGGAAACACCTCCGAGTAGGTAACGCGTGAGCTTGTGGGCACTCGGCGGGGCACCTCCTTTCAGGAGACGTGCGCACGCAAGCTCGTGCGGGCTCATGCCATCTTGAAGACGCCCCAGGTGTAACAAATTCGAATCCGTGCGCATTCACGGTTTTCATCAATAGACCGCGTGGTCGATCACAGATTTACTGATGCAGAAAGGGAGAGGGCGTGTGCCGCATACTTCTCCCCAAGTGAGCAAGGACTTATAATGCAAACCTACGAGGAAGTTAAACATATGATATGTAAAAAAAGGTCCTATGGTAAAAACAAAAATACGGTGAGTGAGAGGAGACTGCTGATCGTCCCCATGTATTTTTTTTCTTGTATTGTAAAGTATGTGGTCAGGGTGGCGATTTAAAAAAAGGAGTTTGTCTGCTCTCTTCCCAAACTTTTCTGCTCCTGTTATAATGGCTGTCTATGGGGCAGTTGGTCTGCGCTCCTGTCGCTTGAGGGGCCCTAGATTCTCAACCCTTTGTCTGTTTTGTTCCAACCTGACATTTTTCAGGCCTGCACAAATATTCCTATGTTTTGATGTATAATTTGTGTGTGTACGTTGGAAATTGTGACCAGGGGAGCGATTTCAAAATTTTTTTCCAAGTCCTTTTTTTGCCTTTCTCCACTCTTAATCCTAGAGTGAGCGAACATTGATGCGAACATTCCTCCCATTGACTTGTTTGGGAAAAAAGAAGGGATGAAAAATAGGGATTGCGAAAGAATGAAAAGGGGTTATGCAACCGTGTATACAAGGCCGAGGGACACGGTCGAGCCGGACGTCTTGGGATTTGAACCGCGTCTCTATAACAAACGCTCGGGCAATTGATACGGGACAACCGAATTGTTGAAATGGAAAAATAAAAATAAAGAAAGATAGAAAGAAAGAGAGAAACGCGCTGAGGAAGAACAATATGTGGCTTATACACACAGAACAAACATGACGGTCAGAGGAGGAATTGGCAACAAGTCAAGGTCAAGTACAAGAACATTTTGCAGGCTGGTAAGTGCTTTGATTGTTGATAATGATAGACAAATGAGGGGTATTAATTACTCACAAGCTGCCTGCTCACGTATTTTGTTTGGTATGATTATGAGCTGTTAAGAGAAAGGCTCATTTATCTGGCACGGGGGGTGGCTGACCAATGTGTGGTGGGAAACATATTCTTAAATACTCTAAAATCAAGGTATTACCATAATCACAGTTCAACAGAAAGAATTGAGCCAGGCCTTTTAAACCGCTGTAAGAGTGTGGAGCTGAGAAAAGGCAAAAACTCATAAATCTGTTGAAAAACCTGATAAAGAAGCTCCTGCAAGCCGCTCAAGGTCGGCTAGATGAGCTAATCTTCCGGAATGACCATATTGACAGTCAACCAACAGGCGGTGTCATTATTTGGGCATGCATACTCGAGTGTTCGGGAACCATCCATGGCCCCAGATAACTTACTGAACTTTAGGTGAACCCAAGGTTTGGGAGGCTAATATGTTGTCTTTGAGTGTCCCCGGAGGCCTAAAATGAATTTACACATGGTATAATGGCAAACTTGTTACGAAGGGTGAAGGGTTGCTCTATGACAATGTACCAATCAGAATTAATAATGTTGGATAAGGTAGAGAGAGTCACGTTTAATTCCACTAAAAGGAACGTGCCAAAAGGACAATAAATATGAGGGTTCGGACAATCGGTGGTCAGTCGGCGTGGGGTGATTGATGAAGAATGAATGCTACGTGATTTGCGACACCAGCCTGGTTTTTTGTATTTTACTTTGAGCAGGAATACAATAAACCCAATTACATCAGACTGGGTCGATTTTTTGGAGATAGCTTTACAAGGGTCAGTGGAACACTTTGTCCCCTTGCTCGGACAAAGTTTTGTTTTCCTACAACACCAACACAGGACTTCAGTCCAGCAGAGGAGCTGGCCCTTGACACTAACCAAGGGAGGCCTGTAATGGAAGGGATCCAGGGGGGAACAGCCACTTGTTGTCACTACAACAGAAATTGCCCCCTTCATACAAGGTACATTATTCCTGTACTGCACATGGAACTCAACGAACCATTTACATGGTTGTTTGGCAGACTTTCTGACTTTGCTTTGCTTTGCAGTGTCTGGCAACACTCATTCTTCCGGGGCCACCAGATGATGATCCAGTGCGTATTATTCATTAAAAGCAAAGGCTTGGTATGTCTTGTCAACACTAGGTCAATACAAGTTCTATTGTGTATGGCAGGAGGAAGGTACTTCTGCTGCAGCAGACGACAAGGAAACTGTGTTGCTGGACTCCAGAAGGCTTGAGGTATTGCGTCAATCTTGTGGAAATACTCATTTTTTCCATGATAGCTATAAGGTCAGTGATGGACCCAGATGCTGTGCAACCTGTAGGCCAGCCTGGCAACATAGTGAGTATTGCCTATAGGGAAACCACATTATGCACATTTCCTGCGGTGCTAATTATCTCCGCCAACAAAGTTGGGACGGAGGTTATGTTTTCGCCCCTGTTTTTTTTTGTCTGTCTGTCTGTTTGTAAACAACATAACTCAAAAAGTAATGCATGGATTTGTCTGAAATTTTATGGGTGCATTGCTATTACATCAAGGATGGACCCTATTGATTTTCATCGCGATCAGTGAAACAATATGGCCGCCATGGCAGCCATCTTGAAATCATATGACACGCGATAACTCAACTTTGCTCCCACTCACGAAGATTTGGATTGTGCTGCCTTGGCGGAGGTTTGCGCTCTACGAGTGCCTCTAGTTGATAGAGGTTTTACCGAGTTCACAAACTCAGACATCTCTACACACAATGCCTCAAAAGACAAATAGAGCCGGCAGATGTGAAAATGAACATGCAAAAGAAACTCCAGGACATGGGCCTGGACCAGGAAATTACAAAAGGACACAAAAAACTGGACCTTGAAATCTTCAAACTTGAAAGAGAAGTGATTTCAATGCGCACTATAAGCATGACTGTAGCACAATGTATTCATCATCGTTTTTCTCTCTCCCAAGCTCCAAGCTGACAAGTGACGACCACAGAATAAAAGGTCAAAAACCATTGGTGTCCTCCCTGTTTCATAAGTGTTCAGTTAACTACAACCCCAATTCCGAAATAGTTGGGACCAAGTGTAAATTGTGAATAAAATCAAAACGCAATGACTTTCAAATCACACCAGCCAGTATTTTATTCACAATAGAACAGAGATAACATAGCAAATGTTGAAACTGATAAATTTTACAATTCTATCCACAAAATGAGCTCATTTCAAATTTGATGGCTGCTACAGGTCTCAAAAAAGTTGGGACAAGGGCCTGTTTACCATGGTGTACCATCCCCTCTTCTTTTCTACACAGAGTGGAGGCATCTGGGCATTGAGGAGACACGTTTCTTGAGTTTAGCCATTGGAATTTGATCCCACTCTTAGTTAATACAGGCTTCCAGCTGCTGGAGAGTTTTGGGTCTCCTTTGACGGGCTTTTCGTTTAATTATGCGCCAAGTGTTCTCAATCGGTGAAAGATCAGGACTGCAGGCAGGCCAGTTCAGCACACGGATTCTTCTACTACGAAGCTATGCTATAGTAATAGCCGCAATATGTGGTTTTGCATTGTCCTGCTGAAATACACAAGGGCTTCCCTGGAATTGATGTCGTCTGGAGGGGAGCATATGTTGCTCTAAAACCTTTATATACCTTTCAGCATTCATGGTGCTTTTTAAAACATGCAAGTGTCCCACACCATATGCACTAATGCATCCCCATACCATCAGAGATGCTGGCTTTTGAACCGAACGCTGATAACAGGAGGGGTGGTCTTTCTCCTCTTCAGCCCAGAGGACACAACGCCCATGATATCCAACAAGAATGTCAAATTTGGACTCGTCTGACCACAGGACACTTTGCTACAGTCCATTTTAAATGAGCCTTGGCCCACAGAACACAGCGGCGCTTCTGGATCATGCTCAACAATGGTTTCCTTTTTGCATGATAGAGTTTTAGGTGGCATCTGTGGATTGCACGGCTGACTGTGTTTACAGATCGTGGTTTCTTGAAGCATTCCTGGGCCCATTTAGTAATGTCAATGACAGAATCATGCCGGTGAGTGATGCAGTGGCGTCTGAGGGCCCGAAGATCATGGGCATCCAGTAAAGGTCTTCGGCCTTGTCCCTTATGCACAGAGATTTTTCCAGTTTCTCTGAATCTTTTGATGATGTTATGCACTGTCGATGATGAGACCTTCAAAGCGTTTGCAATTTGATGTTGAGGCACATTAATTTTAAAGTATTCCACAATTTTTTTACCCAAGCCTTCACAGGTTGGAGAGCCTCTGGCCATCTTTACTTCTGAGAGACCCAGCCTCTCTAAGACATCCCTTTTATAGCCAATCATGTTACCCACTTGATGCCAGTTAACTTAATTACTTGCTAAATGTTTTTTCAGCTGATTCTCTTATATATTAATTGCTTTTTCAGCCATTTTTTTAACCTGTGTTCCAACTTTTTTGAGACCTGTTGCAGCCAGAAAATTTGAAATAAGATCATTTTGTAGATGAAAATGTAAAATATCTCAGTTTCAACATTTGAAATGTTATCTATGTTCTATTGTAAATAACATAATGGCTCATGTGATCTGAAAGTCATTGCATTTTGATTTTATTCACAATTTACACTTCGTCCCAACTATTTCGGAATTGGGGTTGTATATGGTAACTGGATCCAGTAAAGGGAGAGTAATTTTGGAAGATCATACAACAATGAAACCTAACCACCACAATCTGTGTGCTCCGAATGGCAAATAAAATACACAAACATATGGAAGAGTGACAAATATGCTTTATTATTAAAGGATAGGCTACATCAAATGGAAAGTCAAGTAAAATAATTAACAATTTATTGATCTCTGTCCAGTCTGACATTAACAATGTCCTCAGTACTGACTTTATTGAAACCACTTTCGCAACTTCATCTGCTATTTCTGATCATCTCATCAGCTGTATTATGTATTCATCAGAACTCCGTCAGCAATATGAAGAGCAGTCTTCATAACAGTTTGCTGCCAAACACTAAAAAATGACTCGCGTGAATGATCATTACAATTAAAATAACTTTAGGCATTCTTAACTGAATGATATTGCATCTTTGTTTTTGATTTTTTTTTAATGCAGGCTAATAAAAATGAGGCAAAATACAGAGGACCATGGAATAACTGTAAAACACATTTATTCCCACTCAGAGTGATTGCTGACTGAACAGGTAAGGCACCAGGATTAGTGAAGCCTGGCTGTTAGCCTGGTCTAGAGCAGGCTAGCTGCACAGAATAAATCTCCATGGTAACTAATGTGCCCCTGCTTTCATCCAACCGAGTCAGGGCTAAATTAAGCCGGAATAACTGGAAAATCCCAGCTTAATCCCTTTTCTTGGTTTTGTGCAATAGCCCTCAGGTAACTGCTGATGGCGTGACAGTGACAAACTGTGTTTACTGACAATAGTTTACAGAAGTGTTCCTCAGTCCATGCTGTGATTTGCACCACAGAATCCTGGGTCATCCCATGTCAAATGTCCTAATTCCAGAGAAACTTCCTACTTGACCATCTCAGATTTGGCTGAAAAAAATTCCAGCGGATGCATTCACCTCCTAATAGGATAAATCCAAAATTTTAGCTCTCAGCTCCTAATAGTTTTGTCATAAAGAAATAGTTTTGCAAATGAACAGCGATTTCTTAGGAGCCACTTTCACATGGCTATATCTAGACAAGTATTTCAGATAGGCCCTTCAAATTTTCAGGGGTGAAAATCTGCTACTCTAACTTAGTACATCATATATTTCTGGGTGGTTAAATTTGCTCGAAAATTTTACCCTGCGCTCTGCGGTAGTATATTTGAAGGACTGTAAAAAGCCTAATGTCAAAGATAGGGATTTGGTATTGCACATACAGCTTCCCATGTATGTTGTGTATTTTGTATTCAAATTCTTCCCCTCTCTTATGCATAATCTAGAAAATATTAAGGCTTGAAAATGAAAAAAAAAAATAAAAATTTGTGGTATTTTTAACATTTTATACCAAAAAAATGACACCATCCACTAACATCAAATTGTCTGTTTTAGAAAGATTAGATGCCTGTTATTTTTATTATTTTTGTGGACACGCAGCATTTAATTGCATCAAAGGCATATTCAAACATTATTTTATAAAATGCATATTGTTGAGTTTAAGCTTTCTATCATTAACTAAGTGCTTTATCTCATAAATGTTAACTTACACTTGAAGAATAACCCATATGCAGTGTTTAGACATTGAAATATTACAACCTTAACAGGGCCAAAAATTCAAGTTTGTTATGAATTCGGAAGTGTTACAATAATTAATTATCAAATATAATATAGCTATCTTACAGAAGATGTGTTGAGAATGCCATTTTATTTGATCAGAGATTAAATGATCATATATATACACTTTGTATTAATTTATTTATTGATAAATCAACCTATAAAATAAAAAATAATTGTAAAAGTAAGTTTAGAAATGTGCTTTGTCATGCAGAAGCTATAACTTGTCTGAACAGTTCATGCATCCGCACGGCCCAGCAAAAAGTTTTTTCGGCCCAGGAGGGAAGACCTATGCTGGCTACATGCGCAACATATCATTGCCAAGATTGAAGTCCCAAGCACTACAACTGGATGTAGATATGCACTCAAGGAGCAGGACACCAAAGTAGCTGAAAACTTCATGAAAGAGTTCAAATAATTTGTGTAGTATCTGTGCTAACTGCTATCAACTGGTCATTTAAAATGTTCCATTATTTGCAATGATGCAGCACTGTCAAAAACTCTTTTTAACACTGGTTATTACTAATTGAAGCATATAGGTTAATTTTTTCTACTTGGATGTAAATGTTCATTGATACAATAATTTTAAGTAATGATTTGTAACAAGTTTGATCTTCCACTGATATTGGGACTACAGTACAGTATTTCATCTGAAAACTATATATGGGTTATAATTCAAGTGTAAGTTAACATTTATGAAATAAAGCACTTTGTTGAATTTAAGCTTTCATCATTAACTATGTGCATTTTATAAAATAATGTTTGAATATGCCTTTGATGCAATTAAATGCTGTGTCCACAAAAATACCATATTTTCAAATATTTATTTTGAGAAAATAAAGCAGAACCCCATCACAAATTTTTGATTTATTAAGAACAGGCATCTAATCTTTCTAAAAAAGTCAATTTGATGTTGGTGGATGGCATCATTTTTTTGGTAGAAAATGTTAAAAATAGCACAATTTTTTTTTTTTTCATTTTCAAGCCTTAATATTTCCTAGATTATTCATAAGAGAGGGGCAGAATTAGAATATAAAATACAAGACAAACATGGGAAGCTGTATGTACAATACCAAATCCCTGTCTTTGACATTAAGCTTTTTACAGTCCTTCACATATGCAACCGCAGAGTAAAATTTTCGAGCAACTTTAAGCACGCAGAAATATATGATGAACTAAAGGGACACATTCATAAGTCCATATTCCTCAAGTTAGAGTAGCAGATTTTCACCCCTGAAAATTTGAAGGACCTAGCTGAAATACTTTTCTAGATATAGCCATGTGAAAGTGGCTCCTCAGAAATCGCTGTTCAAAAAGGGCCAGAACTTAGTTGCAAAACTATTTTTTTATGACAAAACTATTAGGAATTGAGAGCTAAAATTTTGGATTTCTCCTAGTAGGAGGTGAATGCACTCGCTGCAATTGTTTCAGCCAAATCTGAGATGGTCAAGTGGGAGCCATTTGGACATTTGACATGGAATGACCCTCCTGTCTGTTTCTATTGGAGTGCTACCTGAGGACCTGAAAATCACAGCCATTCAAAATTGGAGTTTCGCCTCGTCCTATGCACACTGCGATTTTTCTGGATTCTCAGAATCTTTGAATGATATTATGTGCCATAGAGGATAAAATCTCAATCTCCAAATTCTTTGCAATTTTAAGTTGAAGTTGAAAACATTATTCCTAAATTGTTGAACAGATTTTCGAGCTGCCGGATAGCTGCCGGAAGTGACTATCATGGCGCGGGTTCGATCACCGGCTCGTGCCACCCGGCAGCGGTCGGCAGTTCTTTTCAGAGTAGTGCGCAACCATTGACTGTATAAAACATGGACGTAGCCTCCGTGACGTCACCCATAGGTTTCTGAATATCCATTTTGAAGCAAATTTGGTCGCCATCTTGGCACTTACTTGACTCCGCCTACCTCTTGGCTAACCCAAAAATGGGCAAAAAGGTGGGGCCGTTGCTGGAGCAGAGGCGGGCCCAATGGGCGGGGCCGAAGGAGCCTGTTTGCTGAAACACACCCTCTAAGCTTGCAGCTACCAAGCTAGCTACGGCTTCCATACTAGACTAAAAAGCTAACTCATCTCGATGCTTCATGGTTCGCCAAGGCCGAGATCCCTGCAAAAAATGTGCTATAGGAATTCCTATAAATGTGTCATAGGAATCCAGTATAATTCTATAGAACTTTAATACCTCAAGTCCTTTAGAAAAATAGTTCTATAGAAAATCTCTGGAGGACTTTTTTTTTCAGTTTGGCATCTTAAATCCCACCCAAATTTGGAAGGCAAGCACAAACAAAGCAACCATTTTAGATGACATTTCCCAGCAATCGTTTCCTAACTTGCATCTCTGTAGCACAATGACCTCTCATGTGCTCCTCTGACCGGGGCTCAAACCCATACCCTTCTGCTCCATAATGCCATGCTTTAACCAAGTGAGCCATTCAAAAACTTGTATATTCATGGTTAGAAATAACCTTCAGATGTATAAAGATGGTGGGAATAAGTCTCAGCAGACCTCAAATTGTATTCAAATTAATTCTAAATCTGTATATAATCTGCAATCACGTGCATGTGAATGGAAAGGCATAATTTGATTGAATTTTTAAAATTAAGGGAAAAGTTCAAAAGGTCAAAATTTCAACGTAATTCTGTCTTCGTAAGCAATAGAGGAACGCGAGTTTTCCATTATAGCATAATAAAGTTGTAATGCCTTACATTTATATTTTTGAATTGCTGCCGAGGAAATGGACAGAGATCTTCATATACAGTAACTGAAATACTGCTAAGTTGTGTGGTCAGTCAGTCAATCAATCGTCTGATCAGAGAATCAATGAGTAGGTATGTGCCTGGTACCCCATGTGCTTAAGCACACCTTAAAGTTAAAAGGGACACAATTTCCTTGCTACTTCAGTATCGTGGATATCACTGCATATTGCACATTTTCATACCATTAGTCCGGTTTCTCACTTCTAGAACCCAGGTACACATAAGGTAAATTGACCCTTCGACAGAGCATTGCAAGGATTCATAAGATTTATGTTTGTTTAACCCTTATTTAAGATGTCTTTCCCATTAAGCTTTTGTTCTATTAGAAGGTCCTAAAGACCATCAAAGTCCTATAGAACAGGTTTTTCAACTAGGGTGTTCTACAGGAAGGTCTTATAGAACAGCAATAATCTTATAGGACTTTCTTTTCCATAGAGGAGCTCTATAGGTTTCTAGCAAATTCCGATAGAACACACGGAAAATCCTATAGAACATGCTGTTCTACTAAAATGTTCTATAGAGTTCCATTGATGTTCTATAGAGTTCTAGAGAATTCTAGAGAATTCCATAGAAGTCCTATAGAACATTTTTTGCAGGGATGTGGGGTCATATCTGTCCTAGTAAAGAAATGGATCCTGCCAAGATGCTTGCGGTGGCGGGGCGAACGCTGGTTATATTCGTGAAGCGGTTGCGGGACGAACGTTGTTCGTATACGTGAGGCAGTCGCGCGAAGAACGCTGTACACCGCTGGGAAGTAGCGGCGGTTGGCTCTCTGAGTATCAGTATCCCCACGCGAGTGAAAGCGGGTGCTCGGCTTAGCTCATGTACGCACCCTAACCAGGTCCCATTAACGGTTGTATGGCCAGCCAAACGATAACATTGCATTACGTGTTTACCAACAAACCTGACGGACCTTTATTTTCCTACCTCACACTCGCGCAATTTGATATGAAGTACTATCACCCAAAATTTTGACTTCGGGAAATGCTGAATTAATTGGTTACTGTAGCCAGCATACGTGGGCTTGTCAATGCTCACACATCTGGGCGTCTGGCTCCTTGGTTATTTTATCAGCTGCCCAGCTTATCTCTGACTTTTATATTAGCTAACGATACCACTGCGACGCGCAACTTTTTTATCGCGTCGTAAAATTGGTGTTACTTTCTGAAAAAAAGCCTTTACTCTCAGCGAAACCGCAGCCGAACGTCGCTAGTTAGTGACACTTTTCCGTTGCCGTCTGGCTTATTAGTTAGGTTAATGTGGTTAGCTAGCTTGTGCATGATGGACTTTCTGTAGAAGCACATTTAGCGACAGCTAGCTAGCTTGCTAGATAACGTGGTATATGTTAAATTAGCTCTATAGCTGGCTTGCTAGCCTTTCTATTTACAGTGATACCGCATCCGTAATTTATTTATCAGGGACAGTGTTCAAAAACATTAAGCTCAGCACAGCAGAGGTGCCGGTACCAGATTCTAGCTTCTTTAGCCAATTTCCATCTGTTGTCCACAATACCCATTCATTAGCAACTTCCATCATATATATTCATAATTCCCACCTACATTCATAAATTGGGTGCAATCGCACTGAAAATGGAACGAATCCATTGTTGGCAAATGCAGTTCTATCAGATACTGCTGTGCGAATCCACTGAGTGTATAACCACGGCAATCGCCGGTCAAGCCCTCCAAATACTCCGGGGAATCAGCTAAGGGACCCCGTCATTTGGGAGCGTGCTATCATGGTTCTAATGTTGTAGCTGACCAGCCAGTTACGTTGGCAACCTGTTAGGGAAACCGTGACGGTTTTCCAACCCCCGATTGACAGCTTTTGTTCAAAAGTATGTTTACCCTAAATTCAGACAATTTTCTGTTTCGCTATTACTTCGCTGCATGCCAGTATAATAGCAGTGGCAGGCGTACACTCCCGCTGGCACAGCTGGACATCTTGGGCAAAAACTAACCGGGGGAGGGGGGGTTACTGTATTCATTGTCTGGCTAGTTGGCAAGAGAACGAACTAACGTTACTTCGTGTTGACATATTATGTTACATGAAATAATATTAGAATTTCATCACCTTAGAAAATAGACTACACACTCCCAAGACACTATCATCCTAATTTTTCGATAAAAAAAATCTCCAGTCAGAAACGCGGCCAATGGATCAAGTTCCGTGACTCGAGTGAGCCTAGGTAGGGTAACGGTCCACAGACGACTAGAAAAGTCCAAGGGTTAGCGGCCAGGCTAGCCGAGCTGTAGTAACCCCCCTCCCTCAGACGGCCAGGCGAGACCCCTGGTTAGCGGCAGGGCTTGGCGTTCCTACTCTACAGCCTGAGGCCGCGTAGGCCTGAGCTGTAGCCTAGCCAAGACATGACCGGATGAGACGACTCCTGCCCACAGACTGTGTAATTCAAGGTTCTGTCACTCAAAATGGTCACGCCCTTAATTATGCAAAAAATTTAAGGCTTTATATAATGTAAATAGTAGAGTGACTAAAAAAATTCACTCCCCCCACAGTTTTCACGGAGGGGAAAATTATCCATAGAGACCAAAACCGTATTTTGAACCAGGCTGTAAACATGTTTAATTTTGCTGTGAAATTGAGCTTTTTAATACGGGGGTCAATGGGGATTGACTCCTTTCTGCAGTCAGCCTCAAGTGGCCATTCGAAGAACTGCAGCTTTTGGCATTTCCGTATTTGCTTCACTTTTCAGCCCCGCAGGTTGCCGCTTGCGCGCAACTGGCCAACGCGCTACAGGGATGC
The DNA here is from genome assembly GCA_029692085.1 of Gymnothorax javanicus. NCBI lineage: Eukaryota > Metazoa > Chordata > Actinopteri > Anguilliformes > Muraenidae > Gymnothorax > Gymnothorax javanicus. Next base: position 179,119 of record JAFJMP010000025.1, read on the forward strand.
AAATTGGGAAGGGTGTGTTGGGGTAGTCCTGTTCATGTTCTGGTGTCCTCCGCCCTAGTTCTGAGCTTGCGAGGTCGACCAATGAGTGCGGTGGCGACGGGCGCGTGCTTCGGAGGAGAGCCGCCAGCTGTCTCCCTCTCCTGAGTTGGCAATAGGGGGCCGCATATGCGAAAAGCGAAAAGCCCTGTACATAGTTCCCCAATGGGACATTCCAGATGCAGGACGAATTGAAGATGCTAAGCGCAAAAAAAAAAACAAACTAACAAAAAAATATCAAACAAATTTCCATCTACATCATGTGACCCCCAAGCCACCCACCCCCCAAACACCCATGTTCCACCTTTCAATCTGGATGGCAGGAGGTGATCTCACGAGAAATCTGCAATACGCCTTGAATATGAGCCTATACCGTGGCTGTGTAGTAAAACCATCAATAATCGAAACATTTCAGTTCAAACATTTACAACAGCGGCAATGAAAGCTTCTGCCAATATGCTGTGCACTACTTATAGAAAAGTCCTCTCGCAACGTTTCGAAACAGTGGTTATTTCAAAAGTTTCGAAACTGTTTCAAAGGTTTGAAATTTCCATCTGTAATACAGTGGTAACGAACACATTATATGAAAAAATTTAATTAATGAAATTTTGTTCTATCAAAAATCGCTTAACTCCCGAGTGTAGCTCCACTTACCATTGTCTTCTATGCACGGTTGTCCGAAGTATTTCCGAGCACATGCGTGAAAGAGAGATGATAATGTATTAAACCTGTCTACGCCCGCCCTCTAGCGGCTACGTCGCCCACGTCAGTGTTTGACAGTTAAAACGGATTTCACTATGACAGTCGGTAATATCGAACTGAGCTGCTGCGAATCTGACATCCTTGGAAAGTTCAGAGCGCCACTTCGCTCTTTGCGCAGCCGCGGTGGCCTGTTCGGTGGTTCAGCAGGACCAAGAAGTGGAAGTGACGCCACTCCTTTAAAGTATTTCGGGAGTATGAAAGCTTTTAAGGAAAACCACTACTTACCAAATCAGCGACCACGGAACCTCCACTAGCCTGCGACAACGTATCTTCCTTACAATAGGAAAAATAGTGCTCACATGTACGGTCATTCATTAGGTCGACGTTGGTGATTTTCTGTCGGCTTTGAACGATTTAAACAAAAATAAGCATGCTGGCTGGCGTAAACTTCTTTATTCATTTCAGTATATATTTGGATGACATTCGGGCCAAATGTCAAAAGTACCTTGGCTAGCGAGCAATCTTAATGTCTCTACCAACAGGCTTTGCTTATGTGCAGGTACCACTGATCTCCGATACTATTCGCTCTCATGATCTCCAGAGACCCGCTGGAACTTGCAATAATACTTGGCAACTTAAAACTATAATTTCACAGTTGTACTCCGTCTTTTCTTCCTTGACAGCCATATAGCCTAACTTTTCCCGAGCTTGTTGTGGGCCGACATATTTTTTTTCTTCACGCTCAGGCGGATGTGCATGCGCCATAACGCACAAGGTGTAGGCTGCTAACTTCTCTGATTATGCTAAGGTGATTGCGCACTTTTCTTTGAGTATCACGAAAGCTATACATTTTTTTGAAAAAAAAAAGGGGTATTTTGTTTCTGCCGCTGGGGGGCTTCTAGGCAACCTAACCTGGAACGTTCTGTTTATTCTATTCAAAATAAGGCTGTTCGTCCACGGAATATGGCAAATAATTAGGCAGATGTACTGCTCGAAGTCGTAGGCTACTAGCCATCAACAGAAACCGAGCCTTTTAAACCCTTTATTCAATGCGGAGTGGTTTAATTTTGTTATGTATTTGAAGGTTTTTCAGTGCGTCTTCTCCTCGCTGTTTAGTGCGTTTGTGCGAACTCGGCAAAGACTGCAATGTTTGGTAAAGGAAAATGAAATTCACTTTGTTCCATCTCTCTCCGAAAATATTGCCACTCATTGTAACAAAGAACCTACAATTTAACGAGTCCTGTAGTGATCGTAGCTAATTTTTGGCACTTTGAAGTGGCCCAGGTAATGTTTACGTAGCCTATACCGTTATTACAAACTTCAAAGTTTCGCCTCTAATTTGTGGGCTGCTAGCTAACTGTTCAGCATGATAATTTTTATTTACGTTTTGTTTGTTTCAATCATTTAGTTTCAGATCAATTGGCTACTTAAATTCCTCTCATGTCAGCACTGAGAAGGGACAAGTCAGGTTCAAATACAGAATAGAATATATTTGGTTTTTTTTTTTTTGGGGGAGCTTGGGGGTTGTACTAGGTGATCCAACTGCAGAATCTGGCGAGAATCTCATAGTCATATTGCGCGTGTCCGCGAACGGGCACGCCAGCGAGCTATACTGTCAAGGCCGTTCTGAGGTCACACTGCGCCATTATGAGCGCCTTAAATTTGCGCACAGCATACCGCTGCATTCTACCATGTATTCCTTTCCTTTCCCTATTTGTCGCACACAATGCATGCTCTGCAGTGATCCTTTTTTCATAGTGAGGCTGCTTGTTTCCATGTTAAAAACACTTACCGATCCACGACTTCATGTAATTGAACATAGGGTCTAAGACGAAGCTCTGTTACTAAGAATTCAGAAGCTACACCTCAGTTCGCTGGCTTGTGTGTTGTCATTTGTGGTGTCCACTTAGTCGTTTGCGTACCCATCTCTGTAAATACTCAATGTTCCTGTAAATTTTGAAAAGCTAAATTCAATAATTAGGAATAAACAACTTTTAATCATTTTTGGAAGGTTTAACAGACAAATGGGGAGGAATGGGGAAAGTTTTTCATGCAACCTCACCTGTTGAATGGGCTGGCTGTACATGCGCACTAAAGCGCTTCGATGTCAGAAAATAGTCTGCCGAATCACTATCAGAACTCTAATATTTCCCTGTGACGTTATTTGCGAGTTGATAAACTTCCATGGAGGTAAATATAAATTATTTTGATTCTTTAGTGCAAATGTGACTGAGCAATTTGTATGTTTTTGGTGCCGCAAGCCACACCGGTACTGATGCTAATGTGTTAGCCTTGATAGCGCGGGTGTTTCCTGCATTTTCAAACTTAAGCTGTATGACTACAGTTAGTGCCTAGAAGATATGACGAATAATTTCAGACCTGGTTCATCAGGAACACCTGGACTTTTAAGGGCTTCGAAATGGTAACTGGTTAGCACAGTTATGAATAAAAATTACACGCAGCATTTTCATCACACATGGGGAAAGTCTGAGTACCGTATGTTTCATTTTACAAAGCGAAATGACATGACCTCGTATTTGCACTGTGTGAGCTCTCAGACAGCTGAGTTATACCGTTCATCTTCAGAATTTCAGACTATTGCTCCAAAAGCAATTCGGGTGAAACCTCATGACAGCAGATGGGAAGTCCTGTCCTCCATTCAGTTATTTAGGAGACAGATATGAGTCACTGTTCAGTCTCCTGAGTTTTGACTCCTGGTCCCTATAATATGTTTTTATTGTAGTTCTGTCATAATGGGCTATAATGGTAATGCACAGAACTAAAGAATTGTGGTAGTCATCTAAGATGTGCAGTAAAAACTACTACTACTACTAGTACCACATCTCATGACAAATACTATAGTGAATGCTACCACTTATTTGAATTCTTTTACATCAAGTTTTATAAACAACTTTCAAAAATACAGGAAGCTGTCTTCATTTTACTTGCCAGAGCTGACCATTCAAATGAATGTGAATCCAGTTTAAGCTCAAGCTGCAGCTCCAGCTAGTAAAATTGGGACAGCTTCCAGTATCTTTCAAAACTTGTTTTAAAGGACATAATAAACTCCAACCAGGTAAATAACCAAATTACATATGTAAATATGGTTTGTTATATGATTTGTTTGTTTAGAATGCTAGGATCATTTTTTTAAAGACAAAATATTGACATGGCTTCTGGACTCCCATCTGGATTCATGAAAGCTGCTCACGGGCTAACGCACTGCAAACTACCGTAACTCCAGATAGAATAGATGCTTTGTTAAACTGTCTGGAGGAGTTTTTTACTCAAGAAAATTAACAGGAATTATCCCAAATAATGTTTTGGATGTAGTATCCCTTTAACTCAACTCATCTACGACATAGAAAAACAAAAACCATAAATGTGTTGTTTACCTGTAATGAGTTTATTAGCATTTAATAAAGATGAGGTGCTCTCTATCATAGATGATCTAGCACTGAATATTTTTAAATTAAAACTTTTCATGCACTCAATATTGCATCAGTAATAATATACTACCGCACCAATTCTAATATACAGTAGATACATATACACTAAAGCATTAGAAATAAAACACAATCTACTGAATTGTAATAATGCACACCTACACAACTGTGATAGTAGATAAACACAGACATAAAATCACTGTTATGATAACATATACACACTACTGAAATTTTGATAATAAAGACACTCTCACTCTGTGAAACTTACTGTACACGTTCAGCTGGTAGACAGTAGTTATTTTCTGCTCTGTGTTCTGTACTTTATACTCTCCAGCATCAGCCTCTTTGAGCCCAGAGAGGGTGAAGTGGCCAGAGCTGCTGTCCCACTGCAGTCTGCCTTTGAACTCATTGGAGGGGGTGGTGAGGCGACTGCTAGTGACATCTCCAATGACATCACCTTTGTGTGTCAAACTCCCCCTCGTCTGCACTGGAGTTGGGAACTCAATGCTCTTTCCCACAATGCCATTCAGCTCCTCAGCCTGGCCAAACACACTCACTGCTGGAGATACACAGGTACAGACCATAATCAAAGATCATGAAACACACTCACAAACACACACACTGCAGGAGACACACAGAGACAAGCTGTCATTAAAGATAATCAAGCAGTATTACAGAAAAGAGACATTATAAGGCTCTAAAAGAAAGGCTACTTTTCGTTAATTGATACATTTTTATAGACCTAGATTTGGAACAGAAATTATTTTGCAATGCATTACTGGCTATGCTTGGGTTACTTGGCTATTTCCACCACAAGAATACTTGTTTTATTTAAGTTTTCCCCATACTTTGATAACAGTGATTATAAAAATCACACTTTAACCACAAACTTATGCCATTGTAAACATTTGATTTCAATTCTTGCTTTTTAGCTCTGATGTCTATGTATTACACTGGATTTTGAAGATTCTGAATATGAGGTCAGAGGCTGCTCAGTTTCATATCATGAGAACCCTGTAGGAATGTGGCCCTTAAATTTGTGACTGCATGCAGGTTACCACCCTTCTCCCAACCCCACTATAAAATTCACCCATGCCTTTTTGTATAACATTGCTGGCCAAATACAGATTATACTGTATTTTCACGGCTATAGTCAAAAATACGTACAGAGTATTTCTTCATAAACTCCATATTTGAATTATATAAAAATCCCACGATGTCTAGGGTATCTTTGACCCTGGCTAATAGTTCGATAGGTGCTGACAGGCTAACAGACTGATGGGCTGAGACTGTACCGAGTGTCTGTGCATGTTCCCCTTACTCCATATCAGGGATTATACAACATCACTGCTGATGTCACAGAGGTAGGACATGGGAGAACAGCTCTGCCAATCTGAGTACAGTGCGAGAGCCAATAGAACAAGTCCTTCCTGCAGCCCCTCCCTCCTGTGCCCACTGCATCACAATACTTCCTGCTTCTCTCTCAATTCTGAGCAGTCATCATCTCCCCAGATACAAACACCCACACCCACTCGCGCGCGCACACACGCACAAACACACACACAAGCGCCCACCCACCCACAAATACATACTGTTGTGCCCATACAAACACACATTCTCACACACACATGCGCACACAAACGCACACATTCTCACACACAAACTCACCCCCCACACATACACACACACATACTCACTCATTATTCCCAGACTCAAATGCCCTCACACATTCTTCCTCTCCCCTTACACTAACACACACGTACAGACACTTTTTGCCATCATCAGTTTTCTGCTAGTGAAAAACATTTATTTGATGTGACAGCAATAATGTTCTGTGCACTCTGGTTTCATTGTAGTCATTGATTCAGTGAGTTTCTTTGGATAGGTTTACACTCTAATAAACTGGCACCCTTTTTGCCCATTATTTTAACTGGCACCTCTTTTGACAGTTATTTTGACTATAATTTTACAATCAGTTTATAACAGAGTGCAAATGGCGACTCAAATCCTCGCGCTCCTGCGTATCACTTGCTTAACTTGAGAGAGGTAAAAACTGCATGAATACCCTGCGGGCCAGCCTGGTGCGACCGTACCCCTTCCACCTCACCTGCGTGCAAAGCCTGGACCACTGCAGTGACACGTGCCAATTTGTGGTCCCGTGTATGTTAATTATAGTTGTTTTTAACACTATGAGTGCTGAATATATTTTTAAGGAATTAAAAATGTAGCTATCTTGAGCTGTTGAAAACCTATAATGTGGCAACTTGTTTAAAAGAGCTCCCCTGCGACAGCTCTTTTAAACAAGTTGCCACATGATAGATTTTCAACGGCATCTGATTTTGATATCTTACATCATTGGGAAACTATGGTTGCCTATAGCGCTGAAAGGGTTAAACCACAATTAATACCGTGCAGGACTCTCCTCACAGTTAACATAACAAGGAAACAATACCTTAATTTAACTGTTAAATTCAATCAATTTATAACAACGTAGTCTCTGGTAAATTCTTATATCTGAATAGTAAAACATTTGTAATAATTTACCTCACAGTATTATTGCATTAGAAAACATTCTTTAGGACAGATTTCGTGTGTAGCTGACTTACAAGATTCAACATGCTTGTTGTTATTTTGATCAATGCTCAGATATTCTAGCAAGAGAGCAAGTGGGGTCAACTTTACACTAAAGTGTAAAGCGAGGTAGCAATGGTAGCCGATGATTTCGCATTTTGCCGTCCACAAGTTAAATGAAACCAGAAGTCTATTACTCCTAGAAGCGAACAACGTTAATTTAGATTGGGTAGATGGCAATGGCAACCTGCAGCCAATTATAACACATGATGTGACGTCTGATCACATGATCTGCACGGTAAATTCACGAAATCCATCACATTATGCAGAGAGGCCCGCCATCGGAGAAATTCATTAATTTTCGGCAATTCCCGACGGCTTCATTTACATAAAACACACTGAACTGTGGGAGATAAATTTATGCTAGTTTGCTTGAAAACTCGGATCAGATTATTGTAGATACATGGACTTCGGTTACATGCAACCCCAATTCTGAAATAGTTGCGACAAAGTGTAAATTGTGAATAAAATCAAAACATAATGACTTTAAAATCACACCAGCCAGTATTTTATTCACAATAGAACAGAAATAACATAGCAAATGTTGAAACTGAGAAATTTTACAATTTTATCCACAAAATGAGCTCATTTCAAATTTGATGGCTGCTACAGGTCTCAAAAAAGTTGGGACTGGGGCCTGTTTACCATGGTGTAGCATCTCCTCTTCTTTTTAACACGGAGTGGAGGCGTCTGGGCATTGAGAAGACAAGTTTCTTGAGTTTAGCCATTGGAATTTGATCCCAATCTTGTTTAATACAGGCTTCCAGCTGCTGGAAAGTTTTGGGTCTCCTTTGACGGACTTTTTGTTTAATTATGCGCTGAATGTTCTCAATCAGTGAAAGATCAGGACTGCAGGCAGGCCAGTTCAGCACACGGACTTTTCTACTATGAAGCCGTGCTGTTGTATTAGCTGCAGTATGTGGTTTTGCATTGTCCTGCTGAAATCCACAAGGCCTTCCCTGGAATAGATGTCATCTGGAGGGGAGCATGTGTTGCTCTAAAACCTTTATATACCTTTCAGCATTCATGGTGCTTTTTAAAAAATGCAAGTGTCCCACGCCATATGCACTAATGCATCCCCATACCATCAGAGATGCTGGCTTTTGAACTGAACGCTGATAACAGGAGGGGTGATCTTTCTCCTCTTTAGCCCGGAGGACACAACGTCCTTGATTTCCAACAAGAATGTCAAATTTGGACTCCTCTGACCACAGGACACTTTGCCACTTTGCTACAGTCCATTTTAAATGAGCCTTGGCCCACAGAACACGGCGGCGCTTCTGGATCATGCTGAACAATGGCTTCCTTTTTGCATGATAGAGTTTTAGGTGGCATCTGTGGATGGCACGGCGGACTGTGTTTACAGACAGTGGTTTTTTGAAGTATTCCTGGGCCCATTTAGTAATGTCAATGACAGAATCATGCCGGTGAGTGAAGCAGTGGCGTCTGAGGGCCTGAAGATCACTGGCATCTAGTAAAGGTCTTCGGCCTTGTCCCTTACGCACAGATATTTTTCCAGTTTCTCTGAATCTTTTCATGATGTTATGCACTGTCGATGATGAGACTTTCAAAGACTTTGCAATTTGACGTTGAGGAACATTATTTTTAAAGTATTCCACAATTTTTTTACACAAGCCTTCACAGGTTGGAGACCCTCTGGCCATCTTTACTTCTGAGAGACCCAGCCTCTCTAAGACACCCCTTTTATAGCTAATCATGTTACACACCTGATGCCAGTTAAGTACTTGCTAAATGTTTTTTCAGCTGATTCTCTCATACATTAATTGCTTTTTCAGCCCTTTTTTGCCTGTGTCCCAACTTTTTTGAGACCTGTTGCAGCCAGAAAATTTGAAATAAGCTCATTTTATGAATAAAAATGTGAAATGTCTCAGTTTCAACATTTGAAATGTTATCTATGTTCTATTGTAAATAACGTATTGGCTCATGTGATCTGAAAGTCATTGCATTTTGATTTTATTCACAATTTACACTTTGTCCCAACTATTTCGGAGTTGGGGTTGTATGTATGATGGCCTATTTGTGTAACTTTGCCCAATATTTAATCAGTTAATGCCCGCATACTTTGTTGGGTGTTATCAGTCATCTTTCAGGTGATTTTTTTAGATTCCATGCACCTTATGGCTGGACCATAAACTGTATAAAAAGATGGACGCAGCACCCGGATTTAAAAAGTGAAGCCAATGCCAAAATCTCTAAAAATCTTATTCTATTTAATGACCTGCAGATGGCGCGTCGTTGGTTGTAGAAAGAAGTTCAATGCTATAGAAGTCTATGAGAAAATGACGCTACTTTCCCACCCGATTTATTATTTCTATAATGATTTTCCACCTTATTTTATTTCAGTCAGGACAACTCACATATTAAAATGAAAACCATTTATTGAGTATGGTATAGAATTTAGCAGAGTTTGGGGCATGAATAGATCTGCTCTGGGTACTCGGTGCACAATATGTACACTCTCCTGAATAGAGGAGAATTTATATCTACCTATGAACGAAATACCGAATCCCCCGAGTACATAAGCAGATCTAAACCGACAGAGTGGTGGTGGGTGAGCAGAAACAAAATAGCAGCATAATAATCAACAATAACAGCAATGAGGTGCAAATGCAAGCTGCACAGCGGAGGACTGTTGCAAACAAAGCGCCAGTATGAACAGCTGCAAAGCATTAGCTTGATTAGCCATTTTTGAAGAGTGCACTGCATTACAGCAGTGATGAGTGCAGACATGATTGGTTAGCGAGAGGACATGTGATGTCCGAATTCTGCGATGCTGCAGCTGCAAAGAGACTGAACTACAGCCGCATTTCATGCTAAATGTTCATGGTATCTATCGAGAGTTTCAGCTCTCCTTCGATATATCATGATGTTCATTTTTGTAAATTTTGGTCCCAAATAGATAAAGCTAGAATATGCTTTAGGGGCATGGCTATCCTCTGGTCCTCGTCCGATACGGTCAGATCCACCCGAAGATCCACCCCTTGCTCCTCCCTGGATCTTCAATTCACGCTCTCGTCCAACAGGAATCACATCTGGTTTCAAAATGACAAAATGGCGCTGTTCAAATTGCCAAAATCGAGGCTTCCGAAGGGCCTGTCCACACAAGAACGATTTTTATGAAAACGCATAAATATTTTATCGATTCAGCCTTGCGTCCACGCAGAGATGGCGAAAACGCAGCACAAAAACGGTATTTTTTGAAAGCAGGCTCCAGAGTGAGAAACTCTGAAAACGCCAACCCAGCGTTTTCATGTGGACAACCAAAATGGGTTTTTTTGAAAACGATGACGTGTTGCCCCCACCACAGCGCAACCTTATTCCGCCCCTCCCACTTTTAATACTGCGCCTCATCCGCATTTTGTCATCTGACTTCCATGGAACTCTTGGAAGCCATCAAAAAGACCTTTGACATTGTTAGCTGGCTCTAATATAAAATAACTAACACAACATTAAATGTTTTAACATGGGAGCACACAGTAAACTAGCCGCATAAAACAATCAGGGCCCGGTTGTTCAAAGCTTCGTTAACTTTACCCAGTGGTTAAGTCTAAACCACAGCATCTACTTGCCGACTAGCACCTGCAGTATCTGTTAACTTACAGGAATAATGTGAGCTATTGTAAGACTGTAATGGTGAAACTCATATCTTGTACTGTCTCAATTATGAAATATGAAGGGTGGCGATGATAACAAAGCACAAATTATTGTATTTAGTTTACTGCTTGTTACAGATTTTTTTATGCAATAGGGCACGGATTTCAGTATCGCAACGTTAGGTTGCGATAGCTAAGTTGAAAACATCGCTAATTAGCGAATCTGTCAATCTCTTCAACACCCGACGTCATCTCTAACGGAGTATCGTAATCCAGCTATTTATCGCAGTGAATGTTCATCTGACGGCTTTTCCTTCACGAAATGGAAGGAACATACATATGGCCACTTCGGAGGGCACTTCAGGTTTAGCGCCTTCAGCCATAGCCTCAAGAGTTCCACATCTTGAGAGGTGGATACGAGTTGTAAAATGCCCCTCAACACTGCATCTCTTCACTTAATGGTCATGACATAGTTGTTGTAATTGCCGTCTTCTCTTTATCCAATTATTGTGCCACCCCCTAACTGAACACGTGATACTTGACATCGTAGCTGTCGGTCCTTGTCTACGCGAACTAGCTTTAGTACGATGACAAAACGAAAGTGATGGCATTACCCTTGTTGTCATGGAAAATAAGGTCAATACGCATGCTCGCCACCGCCTTGTCCGTTTTTTGGTCAATTTCCGAGGAAACGCTACAGCGCCATACAGCGCCACGGACAGGCCTGGAATATTTACAACAGCGTTTTGAGTCATTTTAGGCGTCTCCGTGTGTAGACGCAAACATTTTTAGAAACGATGCCATGTGGACGGGAGATTTTTTAGAAACGACAAAAGAAGAGACCGTTTTAGAAAATCTCCGTCTCCATGTAGACGAGGCCTAAATTGTATGCTGAAACCAATGGGTGACATCAAGGTTGCTTCGTCCATCTTTTTATAAAGCCTATGAGCTGGACTGGTTTGTGGACAGCCTGGCTTGGAGCTGTGACGATTTGGTTTGAGTATGATCGCCTGTCCTGACAGTTTCCTGATTTACCACGAGAGGCGCCTAAACTCACCTGATTTGATATTAATGGGCAAATGCCGTCTACGACACTCAATGAGTCCATGCCATAGACTGTATAAAAAGATGAATGAAGCAACTGTGACGTCACCCATTGGTTTCAGCATACCATTTAGGAAGCCTCGATTTTGGCAACTGAACAGCACCATTTTGTCATTTTGAAACCGGATGTGATTCCTATTGGACGGGAGCGTGAATTGAAGATCCAGGGAGGAGCGAGCGGTGAATCTACGTATGGATCTGACCGTATCTGACGAGGACCAGAGGATAGCCACGCCCCTAGAGCATATTCTGGCTTATCCTTTATTCTAGTCTATTTGGGACAATATTTTGCAAAAATGAACATCATGATATATCGAATGAGACTTGAAACTTGCGATAGATACCATAAAATAATGTAGAAAATCATTATTGAAAATATGGCCGCAAGCGGCAATTCCGGGGTTCAAACCAAGAAAGACCATTAGTAGTTGAAAGCTATAACAGCTTAATTAAAAACCACTTTGAGAATGTTGCAGGTATTTATGTGGACCTATCCTGCAGGTTTTGTGGCGATAGGACAAACAATTTCTCATTTATAATCTGATTTGTGTAATACCACACCCCTTTTTTGCATTTGTGGCGCCGCCCCTAGTGGTCAATTTGATTGAAACTTTCAGGTTATGTTTCAGGTTCTTATGTGGACATATCCTGTGAGTTTTGTAATGATTGGGAAAACTATTTATGATTTATAGTCTAATTTGTGTTATACCACGCTGCTTTGTTTTGCATTTATAGTGCCCCCTATTGGTCAATTTGAATGAAATTTTCACGGTATGTTTCAGGTACTTATATGAATGTATCCTATGAGTTTCATGACTATAGGACAAACATTTGCTGATATATAGTCTGATTTGTGTCATGCCATGCCCATTTTTTTTGTAATAGCTCCCCCTATTAGCCGATTTGCATGAAACTGTCAAGCTATGTTCCTGGTACTTATATGGACATATTCTGCGAGTTCCGTGATGATTAGCCTAATAATTGTGCTAAGCCACGCCCCTGCTGAAGTTCATTGGTCAATATCTTGGAAACGAAATGAGATTTCAACAAGCCTTTTGCAATTTTTGATAAGCTTGGTCCAGTAATGATCCACCGCGAATTTCGAAAGAATCCGACCTACGGCCTAGGAGGAGATGTCAAAAATGTGTTTTTCAAAAAATTCAAAATAGCGGAAAATCCAATATGGTGGACCTTAAGGGTCCCTATAGGAAAGTTGTAGAGTTTGGACCAAGGAATGTCTGTACCAAGTTTCGTGTAAATCAGACTAACAGCGTAGGAGTTATGACCTTTAAAGTGAAAAATAATTTTTCTAGAATTATAGCGCCCCCATCAGGCCAATTGAGTTAAAAATGGGTGGGCAGCATTTGCACACAACTTCCAACCAATGTGCAAAATTTCAGGTCTCTGCCATGTACCATTTTATGGGAATTTGCGAAAACATTTCTGAAGAAAAAAAGAAATAACTAGAGAAGCAATTTCTGAAGAGATTGCAAGTGTGAATGCTGAAAGCTGAAGCCACACTGCGATGCTGTCTTGAATACAATACAGTTTGAATTATTTGAATGTTTGAATGTTTGCTGACGCCACCCTGAATAGCTGCCATGAAAATAATATTTCAATTATGTAGAGGACTTGAATGTTTATTAAAAAACTGAAAGAAAGCTGAACAAAGAAAGAATGAAAGCACAATGCTAACCATGCTAACCACGTTACTCAGCTAACTTTATTAATGTTGTTACCCGTTATGCTAACTATGCTAACAATGCTAACCACGTGACCATGCAAACCACGTTACTCAGCTAACTTAGCTAATGTTGTTAGCGGTTATGCTAACTATGCTAACAATGCTAACCATGCTAACCAGGTTACCTAGCTAACTTAATTAATGTTGTTAGCCGTTACGCTAACTATGCTAACAGTGCTAACCATGCTAACCACGTGACCATGCTAACCACGTTACTCAGCTAACATAGCTAATGTTGTTAGCAGTTATGCTAATTATGATAACAATGCTAACCATGCTACCCACATTAGCTAGCTAACGTAATTAATGTTGTTAGCTGTTATGCTAACAGTGCTAACCATGCTAACCACGTGACCATGCTAACCACGTTACTCAGCTAACTTAGCTAATGTTGTTCGCGGTTATGCTAACAATGCTAACAATGCTAACCATGCTTACCACATTACTCAGCTAACATAGCTAATGTGAGAAGTCGAATGAAGTCTCTAGGAGAAAGTATGTTGAAGTTTTAGAGGTTCAAAGTAGCACAAGAGTTTGAAGAGTTTGAAGACTTTCAATGCATTTCTATGGGAGAAAAAAAATAAGAAAAAGTGAAATATTTTAAAAAGTATAAATAGTATGAAGGAGAAGAGTAGTAGCAATAATGTCCAGAAAAAGCTGCACGTTTTGATATGTGAATTGTTGAAATAGCACAAAGTATGTAGGACTATTTTAACATTGTAGAACAGTGGAAGAAGTAAGAATAACTAGAGAGGCAATACCTGAAGAAATTGCGAGTGTGAATGCTGCACGCTGAACCCACACTGCGATGCTGTCTTGAATACAATGAAGTTTGAATGTTTGAATGTTTGCTGACGCCACACTGAATAGCTGCCATGAAAATATAATATTTGAATTATGTAGAATACTTGAATGTTTATAAAAAAAACTGAAAGCTGAGCAAAGAACGAATGAAACCAGTTGCTGGTAGCTATATGCTGGAATAGGATCTCGAGCTATTGTTTTTTCTGCTTTGCCATTTTTACTGTAACGTGTTGCCTTGGACGCACCCAGCAAAAAGACCGTTCTTTCCCGCACTCAATGAGCTTTCGCTGGAGACTAAATGTTTTTTTCCCCACTAGAGGTCCGGACACCAACAGAAACTCATTTGCGTACAGCCAATCGGTGACCTTGTGCCGGACTTCTGAGGGAGTGTCTCGAGACAGTTAATTTTTTTCTCTTCACTGGCCTTGCACTAATAATGTAAAAATAACCGAGATTGCGTCAGCTTATTCTAGAAGATATGAATGCTCTGAACAGATGATTTTAACCAATCCTAGCTGGAAACATTAAAAATGATAGGCAGGATTGGAAACGGCCACCGCATTTTCAAAATGAAGTACACAAAGATTTTGTGTCCTGGAGCTGGTTTCAGCGACTGTACCAACTACTATACGGAAATTCTTTCACTGAGTTTGGCCGAGAATTATTCTTTTAGAGTCGTCTGTATCTTTGTCTCTTTAAAACGACAGTGTTGAGGTGTGGAAAAAAAGGCCAGCAGAGAGCAGAATCGAACCGCAAATGATCCATATCTAAGATATTTGAGTTTGGCTGAGTCATTTAGTCCAATGGAGATTTTAGCGCAGGCATTTCTTAGAGATTGCGACTTTAACTGAAAAATGGTAAGTCCAATCTAGGAAATGGATTTACCATACGAAAGAGGAGAGTCAGCTGAGTAATACTTGTCAAAATTGTGTTCGTAGTGCCAAAAATATGGAAACACGAGCAAGTTAGAAAACTGTGCGTTTAGCCTTTGCAACCTGCATTTTCTTGTTGCATTTAACATTGGAGTTAATGGAGCTTCGGTGAGCGGTCCCGTCGCTTTTCGGTTCACACAGCCAAATCTGTTTGTCCAATTGCTTCCATAGTTACATTTTTGTGACCAGCACAACTTTTGCTATAACTTGGATATTAAAATATGTATGCAGAGTGAAAACTGTGGGAGTTAGAGCAAGTTTAAGAGAAGGCTGCTTGACGGATTTGCAGCTGGTTGCCACTCTAGCCATGATGTCTTCACACTGTAAGATCCCAGAATTAATTGTAAAAAAAAAAATTTAAAAAATTATAATTAGAAAATTATCAAAGTTACAAAAAGGTTGAATGGTAAATAAATTATCCAAGCGTAGGTTAACATTTTACAGTTTGAATGACATTTCTAGCTAAAGGTATGCAGAGTAAAAAATAGCTGAAAATAGCTACATTTTAAAAAATCTCTCATTGTTTCCTATGGGACAAAAAATAAGAAAAAGTGAAATATTTTAAAAACTATAAATAGTATGAAAGAGAAAAATAATAGCAATAATGTCCAGAAAAAGCTGCACGTTTTGATATATGAATTGTTGAAATAGCACAAAGTATGTAGAACTTGTTTAATAGGGAAGAACGGCGGAAGAAGTAAGAATTATAATAATAATAAGTATAAAGAAAATGGCCGACATGAAAAACAATAGTGTGCATGCTGTCAGCATTCACACTAATAATAATAATAATAATAATAATAATAAGTATAAAGAAAATGGCCGACATGAAAAACAATAACACTAAATAAGTATAAAGAAAATGGCCGACATGAAAAACAATAGTGTGCATGCTCTCAGCATTCACACTAATAATAATAACAATAATAAGTATAAAGAAAATGGCCAACATGAAAAACAATAGTGTGAATGGTGTCAGCATTCACACTAATAATAATAATAAGTATAAAGAAAATGGCCAACATGAAAAACAATAGTGTGAATGGTGTCAGCATTCACACTAATAATAATAATAAGTATAAAGAAAATGGCCGACATGAAAAACAATAGTGTGACTGCTGTCAGCATTCACACTAATAATAATAATAATAATAAGTATAAAGAAAATGGCTGACAAGAAAAACAATAGTGTGCATGCTGTCAGCATTCACACTAATAATAATAATAATAATAAGTATAAAGAAAATGGCCAACATGAAAAACAATAGTGTGAATGCTGTCAGCATTCACACTAATAATAATAATAATAATAATAATAATAATAAGTATAAAGAAAATGGCCGACATGAAAAACAATAGTGTGAATGCTGTCAGCATTCACTCTAATAATAATAATAATTAAAGCTGCAAGCAGCGATGAACGGGCCCTCGCACCCTTGTGCACGTTGGGCTTGGTGGCGAGATCGTGACGGGTGGAGCTGTTCATTGAAAACAATTGGATAGCGGCAACCTGGTTAAAGAAGGTGTGAGGGCTGCTTTGTTGACATTTTCTAGGGGGCGCTATGGAGCCATTTTGCCCTGCCATGGCCAACACCCCTATCATATGTAAGTGCTTGCCATTCTTAACGTGTGTATCAATTTTCATGAGGTTATGACTTTGATAAAACCATGAAAAAGCCAAACGTAATTTGATGGCGAGAGATCGATAGTCGCCAAGTCGGCAGACGGATGCCATTGAGCCTAGCTTCCCAGCATTCGTAAAGTAGCTTCACCAACTTGTTCTGCACGTCTAAGTAGTGGAATGAAGTTGGTGGGGTGAACTATGTTGGATCTGTACATGGTAGAGTAAAAAAATGGACACTTCCTGTTACCACCGGGGGGCGCTATGAGGAGGGCGGGATAGTAATACATGAGGGCATTCAGGGCGGAGCTATCATCATTTCCATAAAATTTGAAGCTGTTCGGATAAAGATTGTGGACGTGAGAGTCATTGGAAAATGGATGGCGAAATCACGAAAAGTCGCCAAAGTTTGTCATACCCTAGCTGCCTTGCCGTTTGACCTACAGACATTCTTTTAGCAGCTTTTGATCAACATGGTCTCTAGATGATGTGTACCCAATGGGAAGTCGTTTGGGCGAAATCCCTAGGAGGAGTTTGTTAAAGTACGAGGTGAGGAAATCGCCAGTAATCAAAAATTCAAATCAAAATGGCCGACTTCCTGTTGGACATGGACCATGATGTCAAGAGATGTTTTTGTGCATCAGGACAACCTCTACATGTTTACCAATTTTCATCCACCAACTGCAAAATAAGCCCTATGGCGAGGGGTTTTAGAAAATTACAAGGGGGCGCTATAGAGTCATTTTATCCCCCTTTTGGGCAACAACCCTATCATATGCAACTGCTCGCCATTCTTGATGTGTGTATGAATTTTCATGAGGTTATGACTTAGTTAAAGCCATGAAAAAGCCAAAGGTAATATGATGGCGAGGGTTCGATAGTCGCTACGCTGGCAGACGAACGCCATTGCGCGTAGCTTCCTAGCATTCGTAATGTAACTTCAGCAACTTGTTCTGCATGTCTTGGAAGTGGAATGAAGTTGGTTGGTTCAACCATGTTGGATCAGTACATGGTAGCGTAAAAAAAGGTCACTTCCAGTTACCACCGGGGGGGCGCTATGACTATGACGGAATATTGTCCTGTCGACGTGTTCAAGGCAGGACTGTTATCAAACGTGAAGTTTGGGGAAGATTGGACCATGTATGCTGGAGTTATAAACTACTTCCTGTTTACTGGCGACTTCCCTAAGTTTCAGGCCCTGTCACGGCCACACGGATTGACGAAAACTCAAGATTTTAGTAAATTTTGATTGCACAAGGCTTTACATGACCCTGAGAAAATTTGAAGTCGTTTGGATGAAAACTGTAGGAGGAGTTCATTCATTTTCGAGCACTGGAAATGGGAAAAAATGCACCAAAATTGCACAGTAAATTGAAAATGGCCTACTTCCTGTTGGTTTTAGAGTATGGCCCCAAGAGGCTTTTTTGTAGGTCCTAGAGGGTTACATATGCCTACTAAGTTTCGTACCCCTCGGTCAAACCAGCTTCGGGGGCTGCGTCGTCAAAAATTTGTTGGTGGCGCTACTGAGCCATTTTTTTTTATCATTAACTAATCATGAGACCCTTAAAATATCAAGTTTTACACTACTTCTGATAAGTTTGCAAAGTTTCATGAGTTTTGGGGTATGATAAGTCCCTCCCAAAGGCAATTTATTTCAGCAAAAAAGAATAATAATAATAATAATAATAATAATAGTAATAATAATTCCTTCAATTTCAATAGGGTCCTCGCACCCTAGGGGCTCGGGCCCTAATAATAATAAACCAGCACAAAAACAAAAGGGTTTCAAGCCCTATGGGCTTGAACCCCTAATAATAAATCAGGTGGGAAAATAGGGTCATTTCCTCATAGACTTCTGTAGCATTGAACTTCTTTCTGCAACCAACAACGTCGCAATCTGCTAGCCATTAAATAGAATGCAATATTAAGACATTTCCACATTGGCCTCACTTTTCAGACCCGGGTGCTGCGTCCATCTTTTTCTATAGTCTAAGGTCCTTGCACACTTCTAGGAGTAACAGACTTCTGATGAAACAGATGCATACTTTTAATCTGATCACAGCTGAAGAACAGAGCTCCAGCACCACACAGCTTCCATCTTTTTTTACAGGGTGAAGCTAGCAGGAACAGGTGTGTTAAAATGCATCATACCCTTTGCCACGTAAAGATAACATCAAAAATGTAATTTGAAGTGCAATGCAATGATGTATACACCCACATTTACCCTGAAAGGTCTGATGTCAGGTTTGTACTTAGAAGCTTTTAAAAAAGGCACAAATTAATTATCAAACCCAGGCTAAGGTACCATTTGTCACATTACTGCCTCAGGCATTTTACCTTTTTAAGAACTTTTTCCCATCTTTTAACTGTCAGCGTTTCTTGACGAAATGACAGCTCAGTTTCACTGAAATGAAGGCTGATGTCTTATCTAAATATGGAGGAGGTGTAATCTGAGGCTTAACCCTTTCATTACCATTGTCGCATTTCCGCGACAGCGCCGATCCCGCATCACTTACCATTGTCGCTATTTTGCGCCTAGAGAAAGTCCCTCACAAAACTGTCAAAGCTCCGCAACAAAACACCCCTTTGGACGAGTCTGGTATCGCACAATACGTCAGTGATGTCATCAGGCTTCCCGTAGTTCCCAGTCCTCCGGTTCTGCACAGTCCCTCGCTGACGTCACCGCCATTGCAGGCAGTGCATGCTGCAGCACTTGTATCTCCGGTTGTACACAAGTGCACGTGTATCTCCGTTTGTACAGAAATGCGCGTGTATCTCCGTTTGTACATAAATCCCATAGAGGAGAAATCGTTTTGTCTTGACAAACCGAAATACGTTTTTTATCCTCATTTTCTGTTTTACTTTTTGGAAAAAACAAAGCAAAATGTGTCAATGGAAAGGTAAATGAATTTTTGAACATGTTTTCTGTACATAAAATTGTCCATTTCTGGCGTTTTTAGTTCAAAAAGGGGGTGAAAATCCACATACAATATCATGCTGTGATAGCACAAAAATTTACGGTAAGCAAGGGTTGTCTTATTCCCAGTAAGCGGTAGTGAAAGGGTTAATTACCTTGGGTTATGAGTATAGCAGAATGAGGGTTTCGCTATCTTCATTTTATTTGATCAGAGAGAATTCAGTGAAAAATTGAATGGGCTTTAAAAAAAAGCTGTTGTTCATGCGTTTGGCAGTTTGTTTACGAGTAGGCATGTAGAGTATGTGCATCTTTGTGTGTGTGTGTGTGTGTGTGTGTGTGTGTGGGAGGGTGGGGTGGTGTTTGTGTGACGCTGTAGAGTGGAGCCTGGGGCACAGAGTTGTTATCTCTGTTGGAAGACAAACTTCCTGCCGTTTTACAGTGGGTGTTGTGATGGGAGTGCCGTTTACCTATCGTATGTGCAACTGTATTATTCATCATAAGATTTACAGCAAACCTTTGAAAATGGTATGCGACCGTCTAAAATGCGACAAAATCATCCATGTTTCTCTTTTCAATCAATGTACTAAAATGTACACCAGTTATTTTTGTTCATTCTGTACCTCTATCAGAGTTAATGAGATTAGTTTGAAGCTGCCAAACACATTGGGGGACTTATATTCCTTCTACAATTCAGGAATGTTTTTGAGATGCTGTGTTCGATGACAAAACTTCAACATTCGACTGGCGCAAAAAAAAGACCCTTACAGCACTCTTACGGCTTGTTCTAATAGTTTGGAACCAAACCCTGAGCTGGAAAACGGGGGCGGTTTTCGGCTCTCTTATCAGCGGAGGACGTTTTGGCAGCAGTCCGAGGCTTCAGAATAGTGTTCTATTCACTCAGCAAATAGAACTGCACGCGCGTGCCCAGACTCCTCCATCAATGATAGGTGCTCCATTTTCACCGCGACCCTGCTCGTCTATTGCGCGATGTCTTATGCATGTTAACCCATGAAAACTAAAACGTGTCCCAATAGGTTACACAAATAGCTATCTATTGCCAAACAGAAATTTTTAGCAAATAACAGTAGCCGAGGCCTATTTTGCAGCTCCCCGAACAATAATAAAATTATGCAGGGACTGTCCCGCCGCCGCCACAGTGCATATTTCGCATTTTTGAAGTACGTGGAGGGGCTGATGGACCGGGTGAGTGGTATATGACTGATGCGCAAGAAGATCAGATCTGCGGATGCAACGCCCGATTGCTACTAACCATAGAGGATAATGTAAGAACATGTGGACCGTACAGTTTTATACATTAAGCCAAAAGACTTCTTCAACGGTGAAGTAGCACATAGTGAGCCAATTCTGCACCATTAGTCGCCCAATTTCGTAAACACACGTTGCGCGGTATTTTCGCTGGTTACAAAATTACCTCATTCATTGATCTGCGCCTGCGTTCCGTGAGTACTTTCGTTTTGCTTTGCTGTAACACATTTTTAGAATCCGCTTGAAAGCGCCACCACTATGAGAATGGTTATAAACCACTTCACATGTTAGTTAAATATCGTTTGGAGGTAGCTGTCTAGACTCTTACCTGCGATGAGAAGCAAGCACGTTGAGAAGATGCTCCGCATGTTTCCTCTCCTCTGCGATCTGATGCTGCCGAATTGGCTCACGTTTTCCTGCTCTATTTATGACCAGCGACCGTTTTAATGCCACGCCTTTTACCGAATGCCCTTCCCCAGCAGTTCTTCAGAGCTTCACGCTCAACGATGACTCGCATCTCATCCTTATGGATTTTATTTGCTGGAATTCTTATGACCTTTTCCCGAAAGCCATCGGAAAATCATGTGAAGGCCAGAGGTGAATACCCAATAAATTGCGACTTCATGGATGAATTGCCCATAATGAGACAGATGTCACAAGCCCTTTTCACAAGTGTCACTTGTGGGCCAATTGATGTATAATCAATGCCCCTATGATTTTCCTTTAAAGCTGAATGGATCTGGACTCTTTTGGGTTAATATCTTGAAAACCTGTGGAGGGGTTATTTAGTTGATTCCTTCAAATAGGAAAAGCAAGAACAGTGCTATAAGCCTTAACCCACAGCAGCCTATCTGCTATCCACATAACACTTGTAATGGTTAAGCCATGAGTTCACATTGTTGAAAGGGGTCATATTATGATTTTTTTTTTCTTTTTTTTTATCTTTCGTTCAGTGTGTTATATAGATTTTTGTGCATGTAAAACATCTGCAGTTATAAATGCCAAGAGAGTCTGACTAATGGGGTGATTGTTAGATCACTACAAATTCAGCCTTCCTCCCTCCACTTGCGAGCAGTAATTTTCTGCTAAACAGGAAGTGAGAGTGTTTGCGTTTCTGTAAAAACACCTTGACTGTGAAAGTGAAATGTGCACTGTTGATTTCCTCCAGTTCTTATTTCTGTTTCTTCTGGCAGATCTTGTCTGCCCGTTTGTTTGCAGGGAGGAAGATTTCAAAATTGAAAAATCTTCTAGATGAATTAGATGTCTTTGTGAGATAACGAAGAAAGCCAAGTTAAATGGTCTTCTCATTATCTGCTGATCTTAACCTTGTTCAACATGATTACAAGATGCCGAATTAGCATTATGCTTGAGAAATTCGACTACTCATTTCCTTTTTTTTTTCAGTAGGAAAATACGCTGAAAGGTATCACAATGTCAAAGATAAACACCGTGCAAATTCTTGAAGGGGCTTGAAGATGTCTCATCCAATAGAGAATAAGTACATCAATGAGTTACTTAAGACCAGCCTACAGCCTTCAGCACATTATTTTCCCAGATACTCATTTGATGCCACAGACTCACATTTTCATTGAAGGGAACACATGGCGCACCCTATTATGCACAAAGCTTGGGTAATACACTGAACGCTCTGATTACCGATAACACACTGATTGTTTCTGATATTTCATTACATCGGACTCCCTTTTTGTTGAACAATGAGCCAACAGAGTGGAGGTCTTTGCTCGTCCGAGAAGCTGAGAATGATCCACGAATTCCCAAAGTTTGGTCACCACCTGCCACCTAGTGGGCATTATGAGAACTACCTGATATGATCTTTATGCGTAAGGCAGACACTGAGATGGCAATATTCAATTTTTCTGTAAAGCATGTGTTGGAATGGCACCTTGCTATTTTCAAATAGAATTGAGGCACAGTTCTACTAATAATTTTATTTATTTATTTATTTTTCAAAATCTATTGTATGATTGGCTCATTTCAACAGTGTCAGGTGTTGTCTCAAGCCAGAGCATAACGAAAGTATAATTCAGAAAGTTCATCCATAATCAAAAGCTATATTTGTCTAAACATGTTTTTCAGCTGTGGGAGGAAATTCATATGAACACGGGGAGAACACGCAAGCTCCACACTCAGAGAGGCCCTTCGCTGGAATCTAACAAAAGGCTGTCATGCCGTGAGGCAACAGTGTGCCATTCTACCACCCTGTGGAAAAAATCAGATTTTTAAAATACTTTTTTTATCCAGAATTTTCTAATGGTCAGAACTGGATTTGATGATAAGCATTAGTCTTTATTCGAGAGGCAGAATTTTTAAGAGGGGCTCCGCATAAATATCAACTGGGGTCGTGCAAGATAGAAAAATTTAAAACTTTCAAATTTTGCTCAAATAATGCTTTTGGGTCACTGATTACAGAAATATAAATTTCAGGTAGATTGGGCAAAAAATTATTTTGTAGAACGACTGAAACCGTTGAGCCCAGATCGATCCACGAAAAGTGACTAAAAACTGGGTCTGTATGTGGAAGTTTTTTTTCAAGCGACCACACGCTTATCCCTAAAACAAATTAAATCACGCTAATCTGTCATATCCACTGCTTAACTCTCTTCAGTTTTGAGCTGATTGAGCAAAAAGTAAATATTTGACAGCGTCCTGAAATGCAATCTCTATGGATGTCATTTTCCGCAACCAGATTTTCCATAGTTTTCATGCCCTCTAAATCACTGCTGTTGATAAAGTCCTTTTATTTAGCGGATACAGCCACACTTCCGCTACAAAATGGCGAAATAAAATTTTGGTTAACTTTAATTCCGTCCTGCTGAGAGCTCCAAACGTGAGAGCCACTTGAGCACCTAAATTGACCTCCTGACACTTCCTAGCAATCAGCCGTAATCAACAACAAGACAAATAGCATCCATTCTAGACAGAGTCATTAGCTGAAATCAAGTAAAAACCTGAATTACAAGAAAACGTTCTGTTCCAGTGGTTCTCAGGATCTTTTGTTTTTGCGTGTGAGAGGCGATTTGAGTTATATACTTTTGCTCAGACGCGATTCCCTGTCTGCAAAATTAATTGTCAGGGCCAAAATGAATAACAAATGGTAGAATTACAGAACAAACTTCATGCACTTGTAAATTCCAGAGCTGTTCACATACTAATGAAATGAGAGAGAATTAATTTGTTTACATAACTTTACCTTGATATGCGATTTCTCAGCATTGAAGGTGCTTGTAGTGATTTCAGAACTGGAAAACTACAGAGGAGCTAATTCCTCTCAGTCGATCAACATGACGTATCGTAACAATAACATGACCATAGGAAACCCACATGTCCCAGGTCTTCACAACCGGTGATTGCAAAGAGTTTTTTCTTTTTTGTGGCAACGTGGCAATCAAATCACCAAATTAATATTCCAATCCAAATATATTGAACTGGTTTCAGATTTAGAAATATTACCTTATTGACAGAACTGTATATCAATCAGTGCTAATACCATCTTCTTATACCAGTGTGGATTTTTCCAGAATTGCGACCGCACCTTCAAAGGTACCCATTTCGATTGGCACTCATGAGAGATCCTCTATTTACATCTGTTGTCATGCACCCATGCACCAAGTACCGTGCACATTAACTGACAAAATAACTGCTTCAGCAGCGATTATTCTGACATAATACAATCTTCTCTGGACTCCAAATCTACCTAAATATAACTCACAGACCCGTGTAATGAATGATGACATAGCAATCTTTGTTCAGGGTTGACAGAACTCAGCACGAATGCTGCCAATGAAGAACAGGACTATGCAGAAACCAGTGCATGTATTGTGCGAGATGCAGGTTTGCAACACCCTATCACCCACAATCAGTATAATCTCTGTGAAATGAACCGCCAGAGCAGGCTCAATCAGCTAAGTTTGAGCCTACTACGGGACATTTGTAATGTACTTGACCTTGATACTAACTCGGTTTCCGCCAATCGCAAAACCCAGTACATAAGTTTACTGCAACATGTGCTGAAAGACTGCAGTTGCCAACAAAGTTGAGGTGTCCATTTACTGCATTAGAACATACAGTTGCAATCAAAATTATTCAACCCACATTGCAAATTAGTTTTACTGGCAAAATTTACAAACTGTTTGCAATGAACAAATCAAACAAGAACAATTTAAATGGCTCAACACAACAAATATTACGAGTGGCTTCTCCAAATTCAACACAAAATGCCACTTTTAATGACCACTGCAGGCTCAAAATGATTCAACCACTTCATGACAACCATCTTTAATACTTAGTAGAGCACCTTTTGCTGCTATGACCTGCTGGAAACGTGATGCATAGGCAGACAACAGCCTCTGACAGCATTACCAAGGAATCTTTGCCCAGTCCTCATAGACAATGGCCTCCAGTTCACTAATATTCTAGGGTTTTCGTGCTGCAACTGCCTTCTTCAAATCCTACCACAGATTTTTTTATGGGGTTTCAAGTGAGGCAACTGTGATGGGCACTCTAGAATCTTCCCAGACTTCTTCTGAAACCAAGCCTTGGTGGGTGTTGAGGTATGCTGAGGAACATTGTCCTTTTGGCAGGTCCAATGATGCCAAAGCGTCAACTTCTCTACAGACGGCGTGACATTTTCTCCTTGGATATCCTGGTACTCGACTGAATCCATCTTGCCCTCCACACTTTGCAGATTTCAGTGCCAGAGGAAGCAAAGGCAACCGCAGTCATCAAAAAGCCCCCCACAATTCTTCACTATAGGCAGGTGTACTTTTCAGCATATGCTTCTTCATTCCTCCTGCAGACATACCACTGATTCATAAGCCCAAAATATTCCACTTTTGTTTCATCACTCCACGGAACAATATCCCCAAACTTCTGTGGCTTATTTATATGGTTTTGAGCATAATGGAGCTTGTGGTTTTGGATCAGTTGTGGTGTATGTTTGGAGTTTGGGCATGGAGACCTTCAACGTTTAGTATGCGCCCTACTGTGCAAACTGAAACTTCAATGCCTCCTGTTGCCAAGTATTGCGGTGGGTCTCCTGCAGTCACTCGAGGGTTTTTGACCACCCGTCTCCTCAGGAATTTGGTGACAGCCATTGATAGCTTCCTCTTTCTGCCACATCCTGTTACTGTAGCTGCTCTTCTGAACTTGCGAACTATGCTTCCAACTGTATCTCTATGAAATTTCAGTGCCTGTGCTACCTTTTTGTATCCTTTTCCTTGTTTGTGCCAGGCAATGATCTCCTCTGTTAGCGTTTTGGACAATTCTTTTGACAGCCATATTTCTAATATGCAATCAAATGTCACTGTCAACAAACCCTAGCTAGTGCAAGTATTTGATGTGTTCTATCTCAAGCAAACCTGATGCAACTAATTAAGCTCTTGATTAGCTGCATTAGGTGTGCCTGAGACAACACCTGTTTTGCAAATATGCTCTTATGACGGATTCTATTCGGGGGGTTGAATAATTTTGAGACTGCAGTAGTCATTAAAAATGGCATTTTGTGTTAAATTGGAGAAACCACTTGTAATATTAGTTGTGTTGAGATATTTAAAATGTTCTTGTTTGATCTGTTTATCGCAAACAACTGAAAGTTTGTAAGTTTTGCTATTAAACTAAATTTGCAATGGGGGTTGAATCATTTTGATTGCAACTGTATTCTTTTCACTAAACACTACCAGGTTTTTCCAACTAACACAGTGGCGGTTCTAGAACCGGGAATTGGGGCGGCGCAGACACGTCCCTTTATGACAATTAGTCCTGGCTAGTTCTGAATCATTTTCCTTTACTGACGCGTTTTCCAATTATCATAATTGGCAACTGAAGACACGGTTTCTCTCCATATGCGATGGAACAGCGATGAAATCATGGGCTAAATTCAGTACAGTGGCGGAACCAGAACTGAGAATTGTGACAAAACATCCGTTTAAAACAGTCCTGACCTGTTCTCAGTCATTTTCATGATTAACAAAAGGTTCACTCCGAGAGCACACCACAGTTAACAGGTGCTGCTTGTTCTCCCCGATTACGTAAGAAGACAATCATTCATCTGGACGCGTATTTGCTGTGTTTAAATCAACGTTATTCAAATTTGCATACCTGTCAACTCTCCATAAATAGCTTGAGCAACCGCTGCCTATTTAACAACCCGAGTGCCACTTTTTTTTTTTTTTTAATCAACCCCGCAATACAGAGTGAAAGGCGATATTTCATTGGAGCAGCGGACTTGATCAATCAGCGAAGAACTGGCCTATTAATAAGTAAATTATTTTTCTGTACTGAATTTCGCCTGTGATTTCATCGCTGTTCGATCGCATATGGAGAGAAACCGTGTCTTCAGTTGCCAATTACGATAATTGGAAAACGTGTCAGTAAAGGAAATGATTGAGAACTAGCTATGTTTTGCGCATTATTACTTCATAGGTACTTCACTTCGTTAGCGACGTGGCTCAATCGTCTTCTGTCTATGATTCGTCTATGGGCTTCTGGTTTAAACAATACGGTTATTTACGTCCATTGCGATAGAAAGTCGCTGGCATTTCACGTCACTTTTAGCCTAGCCTGGTGCCATCGGATAAAAATGCTTACTATTTGACGATAACGCTACATGCGAAGTAAAGAAGTCTGCTACAAAATGTAGTTTCTCTGTAGAAAATATTATCGCTGAGATGAAGGTTCATAATGTGTTTAGTGTAAAGTTATTTGATGTCAAAAGTCAGGCAAAATGAATGGGGGTGAATGGAGAAGCCACCGCTATCTTCTAGAGCATAGATATATACACCTAGTTGCCGCGTTAGCTGCTTCTGTCCATTGGGCGATGGGTCTCTGGGCGCCATCTTGTGTCGGTGGAGCGCCGTACCTATGGCATTAGTCAGTGGTGGTAGAGGTTAATCAATGATTTTTTATCATCACAACTCAACAAATTTTCAAACAATTTTAACACGTTGACTGCCGACTCACGAGATAATTCGTAATGGCGGGTCAGGGCCAGCGCTAGATCCGAAAATTCGGGGCAAATATCCATCCCTTTATTGGACAACAACAGTCCTGGCTAATTCTAGATGGTTTTACCGTTTTTCCAATTCAAGAATAATAAGTGGCAATTGAAGACACGGCTTCTCTCCCCATGCGATCTAACAGCGACAAAATGGGCTACATTCAGTACAGAAAAAATAATTTAATTACAAATCGGTCAATGCACTGGCACTCAACAACGTTAATTTCTCCAGCCAGGAAGGCGGCATTTCAGAACTCTTCGCCCGAATGAAGCCGCTTTCACACTGGGCCTTGAAGCGATTTTTTTTCACACAACTGATTACATTCAAAGTCAATGCAAAGGCGCAAATACCGGCGTTTTTTGCGGTATTCGCATCTTTGCATTGACCGATGTAATCTGTCATCTGAAAAAATTAGTTTGCGATCCGGTGAAAGCGACTTTAGGATGTTAAATACATTGGCATACTAACTATAACATTATAGATATCGATATCTCTTTATCTTGCTAGCTAGGTAGCCAAATAAGCTTTTGAAAGTGTTCGGTGTAAGCAAACTGTAGCCTTTTTGCTAAGCTAGCCAGTTCGAGGGCGAGATTAACTAGTTCTATCTAGCATTTTTTACTTTTTGAGAAAAATGAGTTTTTATATTTAGCTATTTGCTATTTTAAAACAATAAAAGATACATATCTCATAACTTATTTGTAGTTGGGATATGATTCTTGATTTTTGAACAGTAGACTACAAATTTGCTGAAATGTCATATATCTACAATATCTGTAGGTTTGATACAGTCCACTTACCTCTCAAATCGTCTCTCAATCCATCATCAGTCATCAATTTTCCATGGTGATTTCTTGTCAGCTTTCTCAAAAGCGTGCGCCATTTTGATCAAGCATGTATCACATGACCAAACTGAAGTAACAGATTGGCTAACAGCAGATAGAACCTGTTAACACTAATTTTTTTTATCGAAAAATTCAGATGTACCTATGTTACATTGACCTTTGGCCTTTACAGGTAACCACTAAAACATGGAACTATATCTCAAATGAAACTAGTTAGTACTGAGACTATTGTAGGACAGATATCTCATTTTTTTGAGTAAAATGTCAGATAGAACTAGTTAATCCTCGGCCCTCGAGTTGGCTATGTAGCTAAATACATTGGCCCGTGCTAGCTATGACACAGTTCGATATCACTTTGGCTTGCTAGCGTTAAACGCGATGTATTCGTGTCTTTGCATTGACTTTGAATGTAATCTGTAAATGCGAAAAAATTAGTTTTAGCGTCCAGTGTGAAAGCGGCTTCATTACATAAAAGTTCTGAAATACGCCCTCGCTGGAAAAAAACTTAACGTTGCTGAGTGCCAGTGCATGAACCTATTTATAATTAAATTATTTTTCTCCACTGAATGTAGCCAATTATTTTGTCGCTGTTAGATGCATGGGGTTCGTATTAAGCTGTATTATTTGTTACATACTCATGACCCACGCGTATTTATGATACAGGATACTTGCTTAATTTAAAAATACAAAAAATGCTTCATTACGGTAAATAGATAGTTCTATAACGACCTAAGATAATTGACTCTGAGTAAAATTTTGTCATGCTCAAAATTTAAATATTAATAACTTATCAGTAAGCGAACTGACATTTAAGGTTTAAGAATGTGAAAATAAATGACTGGGGCTGCATTCAAAGACATTGACTGAGTGGCTTGCCCCGCCTGAATCCTGACAAAAAATACGGCGGCCGTATTGACCCTTCTGACAACCGGAGGCGGCATCTAGGTGTATATATCTATGTTCTAGAGCGTTCAATTGCTGCAGGGTGAAGTTGCCTTCAGACGTCGACTTCCAGGCTGCTCAGCCTGTCAGGCTCGTAAACACCGCCCCAAGTACAACCAATCAGATCGTGAGCTAGAGTACAACCAATCCGCTCCGCGCGCCCAATTCAATTCGGAAGCCTTTACTCGGTAAGTGGGTTTAAGAACATCAATATTGTTAAGCGAATGCATTAAGTTTTTCTCATTAAAAAACTGATTCGGGAGGTAACCTTAGATATTTGACTATTTTTATTATATTAACCAATGCAAACAAGTGCTTTTTTTTTTTTGTCTTAAAGTGAACTTATAGACCTAATCTTAGCTAAACAGGAAATACTTGTTAGCAAACACTTCTACAATATAACTTTAAGTATAACTCTGTTTGAAACATAAAATTGGCCTACTTGGGAGTTTTTTTTTTTTTAATAAGCTATCTAGTTGAGCTTCTTAGAAACTTCAACTGCAAGTTGCTGTAACGTTAACTGCCTTCAAGGCTGATTGTAGAGACTAGTGCCCTGTAGGCTGGTTAGAAGGCTAATGTTGATTTCATGTTGTACAATCTTTGATAATATTCAGTCAGATGCCTGCAAGGCTGATTGTAGAGACTAGTGCCTTCCAGCCTGACAGAGTAGTGCCTTGCTGGTTGGTAGGTTGGTAGGTTGGTTTGTGTGTGTGTGTGATTCTGATGCCTTCAAGGCTGACAGTAGAGACTCCCTCAGCATTACTGAGGGGGTCTCTACTGGGAGTCTCTACTGAGTTAGAGCCTTCCAAGGCTAATTTAAAATCTTCTATTTTTCAGCCCATAGATTTATTACGTTGAAACCAACCACGTTACCTCAGAAAACTGACCCGAGGTGTTGTTGCATATTGATGTTGTCTTTACTTTTTACACTCTTTTTAGGAGTTGAAACGATGTCTCGGTGCCATCGTGGAGCCTATCTACCCGCCCGCTAAAAAAAAGTAAAAAAACAGCCCCAGCACCCACCCCGGCCCTGATGCTCCTGCAGCAGGTCCCGCCCAACACCACCGGGCCTGATGCCTTGAAGGCATCTGACTGAATACTTTTAAAGATTATACAATATGAAATCAACATTAGCCTTCTAACCAGCCTGCAAGGCACTAGTCTCTTCGGTCTGCCTGGAAGGCACTAGTCCCTACAATCAGCCTTGAAGGCATCTGAGGCAATACCATTGAAGATTATACAATATCAAATCAACACTAGCCTTCTAACCAGCCTGCAAGGCACTAGTCTGTACAATCAGCCTTGAAGGCACTAATCTCTACAATCAGCCTTGAAGGCATCTGACTGAATACTATTAAAGATTATACAAGATGAAATCAACATTAGCCTTCTAACCAGCCTGCAAGGCACTAGTCTCTACAATCAGCCTTGAAGGCAGCTAACGTTACAGCAACTTGCAGTTGAAGTTTTCAAGAAGCTCAACTAAACAGCTTATTGAACAAAATATCACACAAGTAGGCCAATTTTATGTTTCAAACAGAGTTATACTTGAAGTTGTATTGTAGAAGTGTTTAGGTTAACAAGTATGACCTGTTTAGCTTAGTTTAAGTCTAAGTTAACTGTCAGACAAAAAAAAAAAAGCAATTCTTTGCATTGGTTAACATAATCAAAATAGCTGAAATATCCAACATTACCTCCCGAATCAGTTTCTTTAATGAGAAAAGACGATTAAATGCATTCGTTTTTAACAATATTGATGTTCTTAAGCCCCCTCCGCTTTGAGGAGAGGAAATTGAATTGAATTGGCTGCCTCGTGAGCGGATTGGTTTTACTCTAGTTCGCGATCTGATTGGCTGTACTTGGGGGCGGCGTTTACGCAGCCTGCAGGGCTCGCGCTACCCGTTCGTCAATTCGAAATTGACGATCTCTCCTGCAGTTTGACGATCTGTAAGTCATTTGACGATAAATTTGACGAAGACCTTTCAAAAGTGGCAAATCTGCAATAATATTTGGGGGTTTAATATATAATATAGGGTCGGCCAAGAAAAACACAACTCACAAGCCGACTCTGGCTCTCCGACTCCTGCGTACGCACTCTCCGTCCCGTCCGGGGCGCAAGCTCCAGGAATGTCATGAAGAAGCGCGAAACGAACGCGTGTAGCCTACTGTACCCTTATGCTGCGTTCAAAACAACTTCGGAAGTCGGAAAAAACGAGCTCCGAGTTGTTAAAAATGAATTGAACGGCGTCGAACTGGAAATTACAGGTCGGAAACTTCGGGTGTCATTTCAGAGCTCCGATTTTTCGACTTGACGTCACATTCACCGAAAAAATGGCGGATGTGTAGTTTGCTTTTGCCAAATACGGACGTTTTTTCTGATTAAAATACATATGCATGAAATCAATCATATTTCATGGATCACCTGATCGGTTTCGGTTGTTCTTCAGTGTCACGAAAAAAACTGGAAACGCCGTCAGTGTTTTCTTTAAACGCTCCGAGCATTTAAATACAACTCAGCGTCTTTGCAGCATCCATGTTTTTCCCACATTCGACTTCAAAGCACATGAACACAAGGAAGTCGGAAGAACGATTTGCCGACTTGGGAACTCCGACCTTCCGACATCATATGAATGCAGCATTATTCGGACGGAATACTCCACCCACCAGCTCATGCTCGAGCCAATAGACTACGCAGCTGTTAGTGGTACTGATTACAGTTGTTTGTTCCTTGAAGCTCAATGGACAGTAAATAACATTTGAAAGTACTTTGTTATCAATATTTGGTCCTTTGTACTGAATAAAAAGCAAGTTGATGTGGTTGGATTTATGCAACATTGTGATGTTGCACATGTAGTCCATGTTAATGTAATTTTACCACGCCCAAGTGTTCAGTTCTCACTCAGCATAACACTACAGTTGTTCCTTGAAGCTCAATGGTCAGTAAAGAACATTTGAAAGTACTTTGTTATCAATATTTGGTCCTTTGTACTGAATAAAAAGCAAGTTGTTTTTTTGCATAAAAATTTTTTTTTAATTTGCATTTCTTTCATAGGCAGTAGCTTCTGTTTTGCCAAAGCCTTCTGACCCCCTTCCTCTTCTTCTGGACTTAGGACCAGCTTCTTTAACCTGTGTCAGTAACATGCAGATTAAAAAAAATAATTCCTGCAAAAAGCACTCTGGGAATGAAGCAAGCTAAGGGAGAAAGTCCCAAGTGAGGTGGGGTTAATACTAAAAAAAGCATGCTACTAGCACAGGAAACAAGGAAGGCGAGGCTAAGTCAGAAAGGACAGAGGAAAGCACACGGTCAGATAGGACATTTAACAGCACATGGTTGTAAGTAAAAGCATGATCAAAATAATACAACGACGGTGCAACAAAACCTACAAGAAATCGATTGGTATTAGAGACCCTCACAACTGGACATCGGATAAAAAAAAGTGACTAGGGGTAAAGTTATTTGACTAATTGACATTGCTTTTTGGCTAATCATTTGACTAATAGGTTTCAGAAGCCAGCTCTAGCCCTGAGCCTGACAGGCTGAGCAGCCTGGAAGTCGACGGCTGAAGGCAACTTCACCCTGCAGCCATGGCACGAGTTACACGGAAACAAGGTTTGTGGAGCTGGCCAGCTCCAGAGCAGGCTCAGCTACTGGCTAAACTCCTGGACCCAGCCAATTTCACTTCACCTCAGTCAGCAGTCACCCAAATTGAAAAATTTATGTCCCTAAAAGTCATTCTAAATTGCCCCACTACACATTGCCATCTCAATTATAGTAGGCCCAGAGTAATGATCTTTTTAAAAAAATTATGACAATTAGTCAGTAAAATAGCTAATATTCAATTATATTCGAGTGTCCATGTGACAGTCACCATCACAATTCAGTCAATACCCCTTCTGTTACGTTTTTAGAATCTGTCACTCAGATTTGTCCTTATTCCCCAATTTGAGACTCATGTCTAGTTCAGTCGTATTCAAAGAGAAAAAGGAATAGCTGAAGCATTTCAGTGTGATCTTAAATTGCTGCGGTTGCCTACAGCACTGAATGGGCGAAGACGCTGCTACTTCTCTCCGTATTCACACTGCGACGGGTAAGGTAGAGTTGTTGCCTTCGCGCCGGACATGTGCAATGCATGGACCTATAAGGAGAACTGGACAAACAACGAAGGCTGGACCGCACGCCGATATGGGCTTAGCAGTCAAGCTGATACTGCAAGTCACGTGATGCCATGGGGGCCAAAAAGAAATTTCTCCATAGGGAATAATTGAAAAAGACACGCTGATAAATCCGTGAATAAATTTTTTTGACAGTCACAAATTATCGACACCGAAACGATTTATTGTTCTCTTTTAAATCATTGATGCCTTGTTCCTCGGCAACAACAAAAAAATGTATTTATATTCAGGCTATGTGAACACCAACGGGTCCTCATATGTAAGCGCGTTCTCATCTCCTCCGAATTAGTACTGCAGCAGATGTGAGTGGGTGGTACTCCTGGCAAGAATCCCATTTCCAGAGAAAAGTGATTGTGAACAAGCACCCTGGGTATGAGTTACACGAGCACAGGCCTTTGTCATGGACACCTCGGATACCAGCGCGTTCATGAGCCCCACACTATGCATGTGTGAGCAAAAGTCACACAGCGCATGTCTGCGTGGCTCCGGAAATAAGGCCCCCATGTTGGCGTGCTGCGCCATTGAGCAATTTCCATTGAAATGAATGGGCGGCCATTTTCCAATTGTATATCCAGTGAAATATAAAACATCCTGTGTGCAATGTCGCTCGCTTCACGATAGTGGAATCAAACATTCAGGAGGCATCATTGACATCATTTTCTGACGTTAAGATTTCACTTTTCAATTTTATGTCTCCATCGGGAATGATGAAAAGCAGAAAAACATCTTCTAGATCAGAATCATTTCAGAGTTTGTGCAGGACAAAGGCTTGTAGCATAATGGCAGTACATAGGAAAAAACACTTGTAAAAATTTGTAAGCACTTGGTTTGCTTGGCAGTTCACATTTGTGTCAGGGGTCACAATGCTTTCTCCCACCACAGGTACCCTTCCCAAATCCACCAGCCACAGAGAACCAGGACACCAGAGTTGCAGGAAGTATCAATAGGTTAATTTTATTAAATTAAAGTGCAACTGGATAGACAGCACCACTCTAACCCCTCCTTCCCCAAAGGCTACTGCGGCCCTCCCTCGCCTTTTTGCCGCGGCAGCCCAGTGCCAAGAGCGAGACTTCACCCCCACACACGCTACAAATCCACAGCCCAAAGAGATTACCCGGATTACCCTGTGCACTTCACACCACTGACCCACTCCCGCACCGAGCCCCACGGCAACGACGAAGCCCTTCTCAGCCACCCGAGGGGGGTGGGGGGTAATCACACCCTAGGGAGAAGATGGTTCACCCATACACTAACAAGAGGGATGCAACTCGGCACACGCTTCAATTGCGCCCCAAAATAAAAAACCCCCACACCCAATATAACTGAGGCGGAAGTGCGGCTGAAGTCTCCCCCCAGGCTACTGCTCACAGACACTGAAGTCAGCCGTCCTCCTTGATCGGCTTGGGCGAGGACCTGGACCGTGCTGGGGACAAAGGGCACAGCAGGAGATCACCCACACTGCAGGGCTAGGCAGACCAATCAAGGGGCCCAATGAACACAATACAATTACTGGACACTACCCTTATGTCACCGGGGGACTAGCCCCACTGCGCCTTCTGCCCAGCCAGGGTTCTGCTGCCACCGCTGCCCTCTTCAATGCTTCCTTCCCAACCAGTCAATGCTCTCCACCTGTCTTCTGGTAGCAGTCCTGGTGCAGCACTTCGCCTCCACCTAGCGATGTTACCTCTGATACCAAGGCTCCGAAGCGGCTTCAAACTCGACACGGTATTTTTCTGAAGCACTGTGCTGGAGCTTGCTTCATATCGGGAAAAACCACGTGACCGATGACGTTCGAACCACTTCACTGCTTCATTCAGACTGAATTAGCGGAACGGTTTGGTTCCATAAGAGGAGATTTGAAACATTGGCGCGATTCAAATGTATTTAAGATGGATGAAACAGCGCTCTGTTACTACTATTTTTTGAATAAAAATGCCTAAGTCACACAAGCACACCCAGTATACACCAAGCACCATCAAAAAACATAATAAAATATAACACGTTTTTCGGACAGCAAATATTTACAGAATTCAATGAGGCTGTGGATTTAATTAATGTTATTATAATATAAGATAATATACACTGAACAAAAACATAAATGCCCCATGTCAAATTTTTGAGTTTTTATTAACAAAAAACTGGAACCGGGATTCGTCTGTGAATAGCA
Organism: Gymnothorax javanicus; assembly: GCA_029692085.1. Classification (NCBI taxonomy): domain Eukaryota; kingdom Metazoa; phylum Chordata; class Actinopteri; order Anguilliformes; family Muraenidae; genus Gymnothorax; species Gymnothorax javanicus. The sequence goes on from JAFJMP010000025.1 coordinate 215,076, forward strand.
CTCTTCTCCAGCGTGCCAAGGGCCATCAAAAGTGTGCATTTACCCATGCGAGTCGGTTCCGACGCAGGACAGTGGTGAGATCCAGACCACGGTGAGGACGCCGAGCGTGCAAGTTGGCTTCTCGCAGGCGGTTACGGACTGTCTGTGGTGTGATGCGTCTGTTGTGCAGACCAACGGTCTCATCCACTGTACGTGTCGCTGATCTGAGCCGATCCCGCAGGTGTGGACACGCCGGATGTAGTGATCTTGTGCTGGTGTGGTCTGCGTGGCGGCGTGGATGAGGTCAATTTGCAGTACTTGCCCGTCTGTCGGAAACGAACTCTCAAACGGCCTATCGTCCGATAGTTAACATTCAGCTGCACAGCGACCGCTCTGGTGGACATCCCTGCATTCAGCATGCCAATGGCATGTTCCCGCATGACCTGAGACATCTGAGGCATGATGACTTTTGACAAAATTTGGCATTTTGGGGTGGCCTTTTATTGTCCCCAGTATAAGAAGTGTCTGGGTACTGCTCATTCTGTCTGATGACCGTCTGGAAATGCCACACCCATGTACTGAGTGAAATCACTGCATCAGTGAGCGAATGCTCACTGACAGAGAGATGGATTAGAAAAATGGTACATAAATCAAGAGAAATATCCCTATTGTACAAGTAAAAGTCAGCATATGCTCACTTAGAGTTGTTAATTCCATGTGGCATCAATATTTGACATGGGGCGTTTATATTTTTGTTCAGTGTAATATGAATTCTTAAAGTAAGGAAGAAAAACAACAGACACATGTAAAATTAAGTTAGATTTCAGCTTTAAAGCAGCACTATGTAGTTCTTTCACTCTCAAATATATACTCCCAAGATCATTCTGGTGATACATCAACTCACAATAGGTTGAATAACACCTTTGTCATGTCTCGATCGCGCCTGCATCGCCTTCACTGGCACTATGTAACTTCGGGTTTCGGGTAGGAACCCAGGCCACCCAGGCCCAAAAAGAACTAAAAACTTACTTACTGCTTTACGACATATGTCACACAATCCCCCTCCCCCACGTCTCTCAAGACCAGCAAGTGAATGTAGAATGAAGCAGAGTTGGAAGTGGTTGTAATGGCTGAAGCGGCGAGGAAACCGAAGAAGGCAACAGTGTTGTCAGAGGAAACATTTAAGAGAAAAGAGAAAGCGATAAAATAAGATCCAGGACTAGGGTCAACATTGGACCGCTTTCACTCGCTGGCGAGAGCTGAAAGACTAGAGGATGAGGGATGTCCGACTGATGGCGACCTACTGGCGTTGTTACTTTCGGACAAGTAAGTACAAATTGTTTGCTTAATCCTTCACTCTAGATCTGGTTCTAGCACGTTTGAACATGCTTTGTGTCAGGCTGTCTCATTGAAATCATCTAGTACCCTGTTTATGCTCAGTCAAATAATCGTCTCCAGCGATTTATCTAGCTAGCTGGCATCTGACATGCTAGCAAGTTGTCATGCTATCGCTAGCTGGCAAACATCGCTAAACTAGTTGCCAGTCGAAATGTGTGATCATAAACGTTGTAACCAGCATAATAAACCGGTATGCGTGTGCGACTGAATGATACAAGTTCCCCGGAATCAATGTGATGACGTGTATTTACATGCAACGTGATGATATAAAAGGATCTGGTGTTGTGCAGATTACTTGTGAGAGTGAGAATGAGAGTAGAAAAACGGTGGACTACTCATTGGGCGTTACGCATGGCTATCGAGTGCCTTAATAAAGTTACTGTCTAGCTGCCCCCAAGTTCGAGTCCGTCTCCTTTATGTACATGGATCGGGTTGCCTACCCCGCATTCTTCTCCTCTCACCACTTGGATGATCCAACCGGCGGAGCAGGAGCGAGCCCGGTCATTGAACCCGGACGCACCCCCCTCAGCTGCAGATGGATTTGTCACAACGTGTTCTTCAGTCCTGTATAGATTACTAAAGGTAGAAGATTTGTCATGTTTTGTTTCGGAAGGATAAGGTCATGATCTGAGTTGGCATGTACTCACGTTGTTTCAGGGATTTTCTGTCAACTCCCTGCCGCCCTCTTGTTCTATTGCACAAGCTAATCGGTTTTGTGCATGACGACTTTGTGGTCGGATTCTACAGAGGGACTGCCTATTCGAACAGCGACTCTGCATGTAAGTGACATCCACTCTCTTCTTAGCAGAGCAAAAATGAATTGATGCCGGTTAGGGCTAGGATTAGTAGCAGCTGTGCATGTAAGCGACGTCAACTTCCGTGTTAGGTTTCGTTCCTGACATTCAAAGTGCACGCATAAAATGTTATAAAGAGATGTCCACACTGAGAAAGATAACTATAATGATAACCATAACCATAATGATTTGAGCATCAACAATGATGAATGATATCGCTGTGTAAACATTGATGTTGTGCGTTCCATAGACGTAATATACTTAGACGCCTCATTACGTGCTGGAGCGTAATCCAGCGTCGCCGCCATATTGGATGGGTCTCCTCACTCTAGGCTAGCACCAAAGCCAATCGAAGTAAACGCAAAGAGAGCAACTATACCCGTATTTTGTGCAGCCTACGGTTGCAATAACCGGCGCAGTATTGAAAGCAGATCATGTCAGATTACCTTTCACAAGTAAGACTGAACAATAATTTTGGTTATTATATGCGCGTCTCGCTGACAGTACCAGTACACCCGTGCCATAATGTTCGCCGTATACGGTGTTGAAATGGTCGGAACTACTTTCAAGTCGGACCTTTCCGTGCAACACTATCCAGCTGCAGCCCAGGAGCAGAAGCCCCTGACGTGACACAAACCCCTGGCTTGACAGAAGTGCCCCTGGCGTGACGGAAGTGAAATAATGGCTATTCACTGTTCTTATTGCTGCAGGGTGAAGTTGCCTTCAGACGTAGACTTCTAGGCTGCTCAGCCTGTCAGGCTGCGTAAACACCGCCCCCAAGTGCAACCAATCAGATCGCGAGCTAGAGTACAACCAATCCGCTCACGAGGTAGCCAATTCAATTCGGAAGCCACTCGGTAAGTGGGCTTAAGAACATTAATATTGTTAAAAACTAATGCATTTAATCGTCAGTTTTCTCATTAAAGAAACTGATTAGGAGGTAACGTTAGATAGCCGCTATTTTGATTATATTAACCAATGCAAACAAGTGCTATTTTTTTGTCTTACAGTGAATTTATAGACCTGACTAAACAGGTCATACTTGTTAAATTAACACTTCTACAATATAACTTTAAGTATAACTCTGTTTGAAACATAAAATTGTCCTACTTGTGAGATATTGTTCAATAAGCTGTCTAGTTGAGCTTCTTAGAAACTTCAACTGCAAGTTGCTGTAACGTTAACTGCCTTCAAGGCTGATTGTAGAGACTAGTGCCTTGCAGGCTGGTTAGAAGGCTAATGTTGATTTCATATTGTATAATCTTTGATAATATTCAGTCAGATGCCTTAAAGGCTGATTGTAGAGACTAGAGCCTTCCAGCCTGACAGTAGAGACTAGTGCCTTGCAGGCTGGTTGGTAGGCTGATGATTTCATATATGTGTGTGTGTTTACAATTCTGATGCCTTCAAGGCTGATAGTAGAGACTCCCTCAGCATTACTGAGGGGGTCTCTACTGGGAGTCTCTACTGAGTTGGAGCCTTCCAAGGCTAATTTAAAATCTTCTATTTTTCAGCCCATAGATTTATTACAGTTGAAACCAACCACGTTACCTCAGAAAACTGACCGAGGCGTTGTTGCATATTGATGTTGTCTTTACTTTTTACACTCTTTTTTAGGAGTTAAAACGATGTCTCGGCGCCGTCGTGGAGCCCCTATCTACCTGCCCCGCTAAAAAAAAAAAAAAAAAAAAAAACAGCCCCAGCACCCACCCCAGGCCCTGATGCTCCTGCAGCAGGTCCTGCCCCAGCACCCACCCTGGGCCCTGATGCCTTGAAGGCATCTGACTGAATACTATGAAAGATCATACAGTATGGAATCAACATTAGCCTCCTAACCAGCCTGCAAGGCACTAGTCTCTACAGTCAGCCTGGCAGGCACTAGTGCCTACAATCAGCCTTGAAGGCATTTGACTGAATACTGTTAAAGATTATACAATATGAAATCAACATTAGCCTTCTAACCAGCCTGCAAGGCACTAGTCTCTACAATCAGCCTGGAAGGCACTAGTGCCTACAATCAGCCTTGAAGGCATTTGACTGAATACTGTTAAAGATTATACAATATGAAATCAACATTAGCCTTCTAACCAGCCTGCAAGGCACTAGTCTCTACAGTCAGCCTGCAAGGCACTAGTCTCTACGGTCAGCCTTGAAGGCATCTGACTGAATACTATTAAAGATTATACAAGATGAAATCAACATTAGCCTTCTAACCAGCCTGCAAGGCACTAGTCTCTACAATCAGCCTTGAAGGTAGCTAACGTTACAGCAACTTGCAGTTGAAGTTTTTAAGAAGGTTAACTTAACAGCTTATTGAACAAAATATCACACAAATAGGCCAATTTTATGTTTCAAACAGAGTTATACTTGAAGTTATATTGTAGAAGTGTTTAGGTTAACAAGTATGACCTGTTTAGCTAAGGTTAGGTCTATAAGTTAAATGTAAGACAAAAAAAGCACTTGTTTGCATTGGTTAACATAATCAAAATAGCTGAAATATCTAACGTTACCTCCCGAATCAGTTTCTTTAATGAGAAAAGACGATTAAATGCATTCGTTTTTAACAATATTGATGTTCTTAAGCCCGTTCCGCTTTGAGGAGAGGAATTTGAATTGAATTGGCTGCCTCGTGAGCGGATTGGTTGTACTCTCGCTCGCGATCTGATTGGCTGTACTTGGGGGCGGTGTTTATGCAGCCTGACAGGCTGAGCAGCCTGGAAGTCGACGGCTGTAGGCACTTCACCCCTGCAGCCGTGCGCTGCCATGCTTGAGCCCACACGCTCTGTGCTACCGAAATGGGGCTTGAGATCAAGCTGATCCTGGGCTAATCCCTTTTGGAAGCTGTGTGGTGCTGGAGCTCTGTTCTTCAGCTGTGATCAGATTAAAAGTTCAAATATGCATCTGTTTCATCAGAAGTCTATTACTCCTAGAAGTGTGGAAGGACCATAGACTGTAGAAAAAAGATGGATGCAGCACAACTGGTCTGAAAAAGTGAGGCCAATGCGGAAATGTCTTAATATTGCATTCTATTTAATGGCTGGCAGATTGCGACGTCGGTGGTAGCAGAAAGAAGTTCAATGCTACAGAAGTCTATGAGAAAATGACCCTACTTTCCCACCTGATTTGTTATTTCAATAATGATTTTCCACATTATTTTATGGTATCTATCGCAAGTCTCCTTCTTATATATCATGATGTTCATTTTTGTAAATTATGGTCCCAAATAGACCAAAATAAAGGATAAAGCCAGAATATGTTCTAGGGGCGTGGCTATCCTCTGGTCCTCGTCAGATACGGTCAGATCCATACGTAGATTCACCGCTCGCTCCTCCCTGATCTTCAATTCACGCTCTCGTCCAATAGGAATCACATCCGGTTTCAAAATGACAAAATGGCGCTGTTCAGTTGCCAAAATCGAGGCTTCCTAAATGGTATGCTGAAACCAATCAGTAAGGTCACAGTTGCTTCATCCATCTTTTTATACAGTCTATGGCAAGGACTCATTGAGTGTCGTAGACGGTGTTTGCAAAATCAGGAAACTGTCCGGGGAGGCGATCATATTCAAACCAAATCGTCACAGCTCCCCACCAGGCTGTCCACAAACCAGTCCAGCTCATAGGCTTTATAAAAAGATGGACGAAGCAACCGTGAAGTCACCCATCAGAGTTCGACCTTTACTTTTTCAGCTGTCAGCCAGCCGGGCTGACAGACCCCAAAATCTGTCAGCCCGGCTGAGTTTTTGTCAGCCCTGGTTTTTTCAAATGCAAAACCCAAAAAAAAAAGACACCTTTTTATGAACAAAACATTTATTTCTCAGAATATAGCAACAACAAGGTCTTGTGTATCATATACATAAAGACAGGATTTTTAAAAGTCAAGTGCTAAGGCAGCTAGCAGGCTGTCTTCTGAACAAACACCAAGACAACCAGATTGCAAACCCTTGCCCCTTTGACATTTGTTTGAGACTTTGATTTTTGACCTAGTAGTCTGACGTTAGAGGAGAGCCGAGCCACGGGTAGGACCTTTCTGCTGTCAAGGTTTTATGTAAATCGTGCCAAAAGTTTCTAGATATCGAGGGTTTGGAGCACAATGGTTTTATGTCCAAAATTTATGGTTTTTTTAGATTTTTACCCCCGTCACATGAATTTGACATGAATTTTATTACAGAATAGTCTGTCGTCCATTACAAACAAACTTACCTTCAACCAATCACCATTGTGTTATGTTACATCATCTGCTAGAATTGTTAGGAAGTAGTCGAGGGGACACCAGATGCAGGATCCAGAAGTGTTTATTTAAACACAAAAACACTAAATGAGAAAGGTTGGCAAACAAGCCAGAAATAAAACACCGTGCACAAGCACTGAACGACTGGGAGAAACTAAGGTACACTGCCCAAGGCAGGGGGAAACAGAAGTACACGCTCAATGAGTGGCTAACTAGAAAACAAAAACTTGACCTAACTAAACTGACGGAAACACTGGGAGACTTAGACAAGGGGCAGACAAGACGTGGGCGCAGCAGAACACAAGACTCGGGAATCGCACCAAGGAAATACTCGGGAAGGCACAGGAGCTGAGATTTCACAGTGTAGCGCATAGCCAATATAAAGTTCCGTCCGACGATAGCTTCACTCCTGCCCACTGAAATACCCATGGGAGGAGGCGGGGACTCGGAACACAATCTCAAATGGAAACAGAAACACATGGGATTAATAAAACAATTACCCGAGAACTGGGTAAACAAATAATGACTCGAGACAAGACGCTGAGACAATCAATTAAACTAGACGGTTTAGATTGAGGTAATCTAAACGTGACAAGTATAAAGCACCACGAGAGAAGCAAAGAAAAGCATAGCTTTAAACGAAGTTAATCAGGGAAAGCTTAGGAAGGAATTACAAAAGCTAGAAACATTCGCACTCGCTAATGAGTTAAGGTTAATACTACATGACGAAATATATACAATCACCCTCAAATAAGTGCTGGTTAGTATGGGTTAGTAATTATCCTATCAGAGAATGCATTCACTCAGAATTTCGCGAGACCCAGAATAAAAGGGGACCTATTATGCTGATCCTTCTTTTAATACATATTAGTAATGTTATAATGTTGGTTGTCCATACTCAACCTCTGAAGAGTTTCTAAACATAAGATACAGGGGTTTTGCCGTAATCCAAGAACGTGATTTCATGAACGTGATTTCCTCTCTGAACAGCTCCTCCCGAGATCTTCACGAGATCTAGGCAAAACCTGACGCCAGGTTGTGCCGTCCCCAATACAGACCTAGCCAGAGCCAACCACAGCGCTGGACCTGCCCACACCGGAAACTATTCTAGCAGGCACTAACAACGGCAGATCATACTATGCCTTAGTAGCGTCTACACTTTTAGAAATACAAAAGAAGAACCACAGATCATTTGAGGTACAGTTTGTCAGTATCTCTCCCAAAGCTGCTTGTCCGTTTACTTTTGGACGCGAAGAAAAACGCCTATTTCTCTTCCAAAAGATGATGCCACCAGAAATCAGTGGGTAGCTTTTTTTTTGTTTGCTGGCAGCAAACAGCCACGGCCAAAGGGAACGTTAGCTGCTTGTGCTCAGCATTTCACCAAAGACACAGCTTTTGTTAATAAAGGATAATTCGACACTGGATAAGCGTTTCCAGCTGCTTCTCAAACCTGAAGCAGCTGCATCGATCAAGCGCCGGAGCCACAAGCCTGTAAAAAGATATAACAGCAAATAATGTAAGTGAAGCTAACATGGTATGGGTGGCTACTGGCTAGCAGGACCGCTAACGATAGTTAGCACTAACAACTGGCCTCAAGGGCAGGCTTTCTAAAATATCTGAAGATAAATCCTGGATCGGTTGCGACTGTCCGTGACTCACAGACAGAGAAGCTGTAAGTTGCTTTTACTGCATAAGCCAACCTGACATGATGGCCAGTTGATTGTGGCTGTAGCACTGCGGCTAATGTAACCAAGTTACTGTTGCTAATGTTTGTGTCCTAAATATGCAAGAGTAATATCAGGGGAGATTCTACAGGAGGTGTGTGAACATAAACCCTCATTTGAAGCTAACTTTTAATACTTGTTTGTAATTTGATGCTTGGTACAACTGTCCACAGTAACGGAACTTGCTGTCTGTAAAAACCTGTATTGCAAGGGTTTGTCTCTGTGGTTGTTATGACCGCTCGGTTACCAGCTACTGCATGTTAGTTCGCGTGCCGTGCTAATTAAAAATGCTCCTGGTGAACTTATATGCGATAATTCTGATCGGTATGCTTGTGTTACTTCGGTAATCATCAATGTGACAGTTACATCATAACCTTGCCCGATTGTAGCCACTACAGTTGAAGCTAACCGAAGAGGTGCTGTATGTGTCCGCAAAGTTAGGCTGAAAAGCACAGTTAGACCAGACGAGGTTTTGCAGAGCTTGGGATACGGTTTGGGTTTGTTTACGGCTGCTTGTGATCGCTTCACTTATCCATGACCGGGATCAGCCGGATACTTCACAAATGTCTGGGCAAGCTCTATGGTGCTACCGTGAAAGCAATGCAAAACGGAGAAGCTCTACCGTGTCTGGTATAACAAATGATTTCTCTGGACTGCCGTGACATAATTTCATCCCCCTTTAAAAGTTGTTGTGGCTAATAAAAAGCTGAAAAAGGCAGAGATTAAATAGGAAATTCTTTTCTGTAGAAGTGATCGATTCACTAGCTCCACATAAGCAACTTGTTTGCGCTAACGGAACTTACGGTCTGTAAAACCTGTATTATGTTCATAACATAACCAGAGCTCTCTCTAGCTGTCGCTTACCAGGCTATCCATAAAGCTGCTTTCACATCGGACGCGAAACGCGGGACAGATTAGCCTACATTCAATGTCAATGCAAAGACGCGAATACACGCATTATGGGCATGTTAAAGGGATAGTTCACTTTTTTTGAAGTGGGGTTGTATGAGCTACAAATTGCCACTACTTACATTAGATGCAGTAGAAAGCTCTCTGATCTCCTCCAGATAGCCGCACCAGGGCATAGTGCTGGGTGGAAATTTAGGCGATACACTGTTGTGAACGGAAACACAGAAACAGCGTATTTTCACGGCCTAAAAGAGGTCCTACCTGAAAATAATACACCATTTCAATTGTACGCTATATTTTAAAAAATTACAGCACTTTAGCTGCTGGGAAAAAAACACAGTTGCTCTTGAACTAACCAACTGACGTATTCCTGCGCGAGGCACATCGTAGTTCACTGCACGCTGTAGCGATCAGCTGTTTGGGTCAGACTCTGAGCGGTTTGCGGCAGAGCCGGATTTTCAATGGCATAGAATCACGTCTCAAATTAAATTTAAAAAAAAATACCTACAATAATCAGCACAGCAGATACACAGTATGTGGCTGCGTGAGACCCTATCGATATCAATTTGTGCTGCAATGTTACATTAGACTTTTTCACAGGTGTTTCACTCTTTTTACCTGATGCTTGGGTAAAGCAGTCCTCTTCAGTGTGCACCGCTGAGATTTCCTGAATGTAGCCTAACGAAATCTTCTTTGAAAAATGAATACTGCAAAACACAGAGTTCTTTTAGGGATATGGGTGGTGTATCAGTATCCGTGTTGAGGCAACTAGCCACAGCTACAAGTCCAATATTCGCAGAGGAATGCGGTGGAAGCTGTAAGTGCACCAGGATACAGCTTTGCTTTCACGTCCAAGAAAGCAAACACACATGGACCATTTTCGAAATATTTGCACAAGTTAAACGGTCGTCCGACCTCGCAACCGCACTTAAGCCGCTTGCACACTGGACGTAAAAACTAATTTTTCGCACACAGATTACATTCAAAGTCAATGCGAAGACAATACACGGCGTTTGTGCAAGCAGCTTTACTGTGACCCAAACAGCTGATCACTACAGCGCAGTGAATCACGATGTGCCTCGCCGAGGAATACGCAGTTGGTTAGTTCAAGAGCAACTGTGTTTTTTTTCCCAGCAGCTAAAGTGCTGTAATTTTTTAAATATAGCGCATAATTGAAATAGTGTATTATTTTCAGGTAGGACCTCTCTTTTAGCCCGCAAAATACGCTGTCTCTGTGTTTCCGTTCACAACAGTGTATCGCCTAAATTTCCATCCAGCGCTATGCCCTGGTGCGGCTACATGGAGGAGATCAGAGAGCTTTTTTACTGCATCTAATGTAAGTAGTGGCAATTTGTAGCTCATACAACCCCACTCAAAAAAAAGTGAACTACCCTTTAAGCCATTACACCGGACGCGAAACTAATTTTTCGCACGACAGGTTACATTCAAAGTCAATGCAAAGACGCTGGAATACACGCGTATGGGCGCGTTAAGCAGCTTTTCACACCGATGCGTAAACTAATTTTTTCGCGCGACAGATTACATTCAAAGTCAATGCAAAGACGTGAATACACGCGCTATGGGCACGCTGCCGCCACACCGACGATTAAACGAATTTTTCACACGACAGATTACATTCAAAGTCAGGATCGCTTATCAGCTACTGCATGTTAGTTTGCATGCTCTGCTAATTAAAAATGCTCCTGGTTAACTTATATGCAGCAATTCTGATCGGTATGTTTGTGTTATCTTGGTAAGCATCAATGTGGCAGTTTCATAATCACGTTGCCTGATTGTAGCCACTACAGTTGAAGCTAACCGAGGTGCAGTTAGACCAGACGTAGGTTTTGCAAAGCTTGGGGGTGCGTTTTTGGGAGAGAAACGATCGCTTTATTTATCCATGACCGGGTCTGCCTTATACTTCTCCAATACCTGGGCAAGCTCTCTGATGCTACCGGTGAAAGCAATAGGGAAACGCACAGGCTATAACGTGTCTGGTATCACAAACGATTTCTCTGCATTGCCGTCGATTGAATATTAAATTCTTTCCTGTAAAAGTGATTGATTCGCTAGCTCCACATAAGCAACGGTTCATGCAAACGGAACTTACGGTCTGTAAAACCTGTATTATGCTCATAACATAATCGGAGCTCTATCTAGCTCTCGCGCACTATCCATAACGCGCCCATTCTCCGCGAGGAAACGCTGGTCATTCCGACGCAATGAGTAAACCATTACCACGGGCAATTTCCGAAAAGACCGTTTAGCCTGGAGCTTTCGCCCCTCCGTCATATATCAGCGCAGAAGCTGTTCGTTTCTCCACGCCAACGACACACCACAGTTATGCACACGAACCAGCAGGTCCTTATAATACACACCGAAGCAGTCCATAAGCTGTTGGTCCACTTTTAGCTGCTCCCCACTGTCTATGTTTCCTTCTAAACTCAGAACCACTGGATTTCTACGGTCTCCGGTCTACACGTGGGCATGTCGACTGGTTCTACAAATGTGTCTATATGGGGTGGATTCTAGCTTTTCCTGCATCCTAGCTATAGAGTAGAAAAACCGCTGTACTCACCACTGTTGCCGTAGCAAACTGTAGCCGATGGCAAATTTGAGCTTGAGCTGCCAGATTTTCGCACTGCGTCCTCCACTTTCGCCACTGCGTTTATTAGAATAAGTTCATTTCATCAGATCTATACACATGTACTGCGTTAGATTTCGGAATTTGCCCGCCGCTTCTTTATCAGATGGCAGACGTGTCTCAAGTTTCACTCTGGGGAGGCGGACCCGGAAAACTGCATTCTGCAGCCTCGTCCCGCCCAACTCCGCCCTCCACAGAGCTGGCCAGTCAGAAGAAAGTGGGCACACGGGGAGTGGGGGGCCATAGGCGAAGAGCCACCCCAATGAGGCGTTTCAGGCAGAGACTACAATGGACGACAAATGGGGTTTTTTGAGGTTGGCAGTATGAGCTAAATAAGGACCCTGTTTTGGACTTTGAACGATCAGGAGATCGATTACACCGTGACAGCGACAGCTCCTCCAGTGGTTGAGGTGTCCAACCGATTCGGCCCTTGCAGGAACTCGAATTGGCCCCTGACCCTGAGAGTGAGGGGACTGATGAGCAGCAGGGCACCCTGTTGGCCTCTACCCCTCAGAAAAGAGAGTTATTGATAGTGGGGGACTCAATACTTAGAGGAATAGACAGTTTAGTCTGTTCATGGCGACAAGGAGTCTCAGACGCACGGTGTGTTGCCTGCCTGGTGCCCAGGTAGGAGACCTCCTGAGCGTGCGGACAAGCTCCTGGCCAGAGCGGGAGGGATCCAGTTGTCATGGTCCATGTTGGGACTAATGACATAGGTAAGGGTAGGTTTGAGGTTCTGCAAAGTAAATTTGTTGAATTAGCTGAAAAGCTTAGGAGCAGATCCTCCACTGTAGTGTTCTCCGGGATTCTACCGTACCACGTGCAAGCAGAGGGAAGCAGAATTTTATCTGGAGGTTTAACACGGGCTACTTAACCTGGTGTAGGAAAGAGGGGTATAGGTTTATGGGGCACTGGAACTACTTCTGGGACAGGGGTGACCTGTTCAAGCCGGATGGGCTACACCTGAACCGGAGGGGTACCTTTGCACTGGGTCAGCGTATGTTGAGGGTAGCAGAGGGTTATTTAAACTAGGGACTTGGGGGCAGGGAGGTTAGAGAGTGTTACACAGAGGGAAATGCAGACTGCCCTGATGGAAGCTGACGGCGTTACATGCACTATTGATGATATATTTTTAAAGCAAAAAGCATGGTGAGAGCTTTTGAGCAGCAGGCGCATGGGAAATCGAAGGGAAGAGCGTTCATGATAACCTGAAATGTTTTTATCTAAATGCAAGAAGCATTAAAAAAATAAATTTCAAGAACTTGAGGCCGTTATGATTAGTGAAGGCTATGACATAGTTGGGATTACAGAGACATGGCTTAGTGAAGAGGATGGAGATGAATATAATGTAGAAGGTTATAAGCTCTTTAGGAAGGATAGATGTAATAGGCGAGGAGGGGGTGTAGCACTCTATGTGAACTAAAACATAAATGTGCAGGAAATTCCTGAAATTGAATATTCCGTGCCTTGTGAAGATATCTGGGTCAGGCTCACTGGCAAACACGAGACTGGTTTAAACATAGGTGTATGCTATCGACCACCAGCTTTGGACAGCTACAGTCAATGAAATGCTCCTTAAGAGGATTACGCAAGCTTGTAGAGGAGGAGGGACTATTATTATGGGAGACTTAAATTATCCTGGTATTGATTGGGAAATTGTGAAAGGACAGGGTAGGGGGAGGAAGAATTTCTAGATGTCATAAATGATAATTTTTGGTGCAGTATGTTAATAAACCTACAAGAGAGAAGGCAATTTTAGATTTGCTGCTCTGTAATGACCCAGATAAATTAGCAATGTTGAGGTACTGGAGCCACTTGGGACAAGTGATCACTCTACTATTAATTTTGAGGTTTCATGGGAAGTTAAAAAAGGTGTCTCCAAAACAAAAATTTTTAATTTTAGGCAGCAAACTTTGACAGGATCGCTCATATCTAAGTGAAACAAAATGGGAGACACTCCTGGACTGTGAGTCTGTAAATGAGATGTGGGAAAGATTTAAGGGGTTTTACTTGATTCACAATGTAAATTCATTCCAAAGGTGTCCAAAAGTAAGCTGAAAAAAGCAGAATCCTCAGTGGATGACAGCAGCTATTCGTAGGAGTTTGAGGGAAAAGAGGAATCTTTATAAGATGTACATAGAGGATAACAATGAGATTACTAAGGCGAATTCTGTAAAATGCGGGCTGTGGTCAAAAAAGAGCTGAGGAATGCTAGAAGACTGTATGAAAGACAAATTGCAGAGGGGCAAAAACTAACCCTAAGCGCTTTTTTCAGTACTGTAGCAGAAGAAAAAGGAAAAGTCAAAGAGCAGGTTAAGTGCATAAAAAAAAGAGTAAAAATGGATCGCTGCTATATGATAATAAGGATATACGGACACCTTAAACGGTTACTTTGTTGAGAATTTTACCTTAGAGTGGGTCTTTATTCGCCGGAGGCTTGTCCAATGCTCAAGATTATTTAGCGGAAATTGAGGTTAGGGATAACGTCGTATTAGACAAGTTGCATCAACTAAAGGCAGATAAAGGCGGGTCCTGATGGCTTATATCCTAGAGTGCTCAGGGAAGTTAGTGAGATCATCTATAAGCCGCTATCTGCCATCTTTAGACGGTCTTTAGAAACTGGAGAAATACCAAATGATTGGAAACAGGGCAATATAATACCAATATATAAAAAAGGGGACCGTACTGAGCCAGGTAATTACAGGCCAGTCAGTTTAACTTGCATTGCGTGCAAAATATTGGAATCTATCATAAAAGATGAGCTGGACTTATTTCTTGAGCGTAACAATATCTTGAGGGATAGCCAACATGGTTTTCAATAAAGGAAGGTCATGCCTGACAAACCTTCTGGAATTTTTTGAAGAGGCCACCAAGACTTATGACCAGAGCAGGGCTTATGACACATCATATATTTGGATTTTCAGAAAGCATTTTGACACAGTACCGCATAAGAGACTAATTTTTAAAATGAGCTCCATTGGAGTTACAGGTGGTATTCTGAAGTGGATTCATAACTGGTTGCAGGACAGAACACAAAGAGTGGTGGTCAGTGGTATATCATCTGAGCTAGGTAGGGTGGGGAGTGGCGTCCCCCAGGGATCGGTGTTGGGACCCCTGCTGTTCCTCATCTACATTAATGACCTTGATAGGAATATTGAGAGCAGATTAGTGAAATTTGCAGATGATACTAAATTGGGGGGCTTGGCAAATAGTTTAGAGTCCACTAAAAGTGATTCAGGATGATTTGGATAGAATTCAGAATTGGGCAGAAATGTGGCAAATGAAATTTAATGTAGCGAAATGTAAAGCAGTACATATGGTAATAAAAACATTAGACAGGATTACTTCATGGGAGGTTTTAAACTGGAATGTGCTCACAAGAGAAAAAGATCTGGGAGTGATTGTTGACCAAACCCTCACAGGCTCTAGCCATTGTGCCGTAGCTGTTAAAAAGCCAATCGGATGCTGGGATACATTGCCAAAAAGTATTGAGTTCAAATCAAGGAGGTGATGCTTCTTTTGTACAACACATTCGTCAGACCACATCTAGAGTATTGTGTACAGTTCTGGGGACCATACTTTAAGAAAGACATAGAGGCTTTAGAGAAAGTTCAGAGAAGAGCCACGAAGCTAATTCGGTATTAAAGATGAAAGCTATGAGAAGAGGCTGAAGATCCTTAATCTCTTTAGTCTTAGGAAAAGGAGACTAAGGGGTGATTTGATTGAGGTCTTTAAATATGTTAAAGGGATTAACAAAGTGAATTATGTAGGATTCCTTCAACCAAGTGTTGTTAGCAGAACTCGGGGTCACAAATGGAAGCTGACTAAAGGTAAATTTAGCACTGATATTCGGAAATATTTCTTCACCCAAAGAGTAATTTCAGTGTGGAACAGCTTGCCTGACCATATTGTTGAGGCAGAGACCTTGGGAGTTTTCAAGAGCAGACTTGACTTAAAGCTAGATACCATTGAGTCATTGAGTATCTGAAGTGATATATTCACGATGGTACAAAGAAACTGGCGAGCCTAGTTGGGCTGAACGGCCTGTTCTCGCCATTCATGTTATGTTATGTTATGTTATGTTATGTTATGTTATGTAGGAGTACTCTAGGGGAGTCCAAGATCAAAATATAACCTTGGAAATATAGCAAAATAGGTCCACTTTAAGCACAGGTGGAAGCAATGAATGAAATACCACAGCCGATTCCAAAAGAGGAAACGTGACTGGACATCGAGAGACAGGCATGCTGAAGGCTGTCACATGACATCACAGGAGATTGGGCAAGAGAAAATCAATCGTCAGACGGCGGAAATGAAAGCTGAAAAATAAATCGAGAGTAAGGCACGGGAGAAAAAGCACAAGCACAATGACAAAACAGCACACGTGAGGCAGAACCATAACAAGAATTGTTGGAGCACTGAGGTGACATGTCCATTTTTGGCAATTTCGACCATGATGTTGCAGTTACACTCCGATGAAAACTTAGGTGTTCAATATACTTCTGAACCATGCAGCAAAGAGTGACTGGTAAAAAAAAATGATATAAAATACCTGATTTAAAAGAACACTTGGAAACCTAAAAATCCATTTTTCTCAAAACCTCAAAAATGGACATAACCATTGTGCTCCAAACCCTCGATATGCGTCTGGACAGACAGACAGACGGACGGACCCGATTACAATACCCTCGCTTCCCCTTCGGGAGAGCCTTTTTCTCTTCTCCTTTTCATAAATCTGAGATCCTTCACAATCTTTCTTTTTTGCCGGTTCTTCTTTGCCCAGCCACGACATTAACCCTCCCGCTCGCTTCGCCATGCTTAACTAAACTGTACACAATTATAGAATGTTCTTGGGTAAGACTAAGACGGAGCTAGGTAACATTGCAAAAATATCTCCGTATTAACTTTCATGCACGAAAAGACGAACTCGAACCTTCGGTCAACAAAGTAAAGTGTATTTTCACTGGCCAATATTTAGCAAAAGTATTGAATCCCATTTAGTCGCATAAATTGATGCGAAGTTCGAATACTCGCCAAATCGTCTGAATAGATGGCTGGCAGCATATTTTGTATTTACCAGCACAGCGACGGGTTCACGCAGAATTGCAACCTTGTGAACCTCCGCAAAGGTTTCACTCGCGATTATGGCCGTATATGTGATGCAAAGAAATCAGTGGATAACGGTGAATAATTACTTCACCATTTAGTTCGCTACCCAGCATTTACATGCACCAAAGCAAAGTCGGCTAAAAGCTTTCTAGCTTTCCAATGTTTACTAAATAAACCAACAAACTTGCTTGCAAGGCTAGCAAGCTAGTTCGCCTGCTCAGCTAGCTATTTGCGGTGCATATAAATAAATAAAAACAGTGAATTGCAATTATTCCGCTACTTAATTAGTCTGATTAACCACGAGAATTGCGAATAAGGAGCTAAGTTCAGCCTCGTGTCAGATTAGTAAGTAGTCATGAATTAGCTGTGTTGCTAGGTCTATTACACATTGAGGAGACTGATCAGCTCGTTCGCTGGTGACAGAGTTTTTACGCAAGCTAATGTTTGCCAAAGATACTTGGCTATTCAAGTAAATTAGTACTTGTCGCAAAACTTGATATCTAACAAGGTAAGCCGGACTAAGTATGTTAGACCTTGCAGTAGATAACAAATTAGCATAGTCTCACCTGGCTAAACTATCAAGTTAGTTGCGGCAAGGCATAATTTCTAACCTTTAATCTAGGTTTCTATAGTCAGCGTCCGTCGGCAAAATTTTTTTATTTGGGGCATTTTAATGGCAGCTAGCAAGCTAAATGCTTGTGATTCAACTCTAGCTAAGTTAGTTCGCAAAATAATGGCTATTCACTTTTTTCCTATGGACTTTCATGCGTCAAATAGAACTGTTGGCTAGCTTAGCTAGCGAACTTTCTAGCTGAGCAAGCGAACTAACGTTAGCTAGAACTATTGATCGCTATCCATTGCTTCCTATGCCTGCCATGTTAAAGCCTTTGCGCATGCTCATTAGGATAACAATCCTGAGCAAACCCTTCGCTGTGGTTTAAATACAAAATACGCTGCCTGGCTTTACTCGAGGTGGCGTCATTGGCCATAATGACGGACAGACAGAGTGAGCTGGACTCGAGATTGTTTGTTCCAGTTCAGTGGAGCCGATTCTGACTAAAAAATGCTGTCGGCCCAACGGACCAACTCACCCAGAAAATTGTCGGCCCGAAATTAAAATCGTTGGCCAATGGACCGGCGTTAAGGTCGAACACTGCCCATTGGTTTCAGCGCATAATTTAGGCCTCGTCCATACGGAGAGGTACGATTTTCGAAAACGGTCTCTTCTTTGGTCGTTTCTAAAAAATCTCCCGTCCACACGGCATCGTTTCTCAAAATATCTGCCTCCACACGGAGATGCCTAAAATGACACAAAATGCTGTAGTAAATATTCCAGGCCTGTCTGTGGCGCTGTTTTGTGCTGTAGCGTTTCCTTGGAAATAGATCAAAAACGGAGAAGGTGGCAGCGAGCATGCGCATTGACCTTATTTTCCATGACAAGGGTAATGCCATCGTTTTGTCATTCTACTTAAGCTAGTTCGCGTAGACAAGGACCGACAGCTATGCTGTCAAGTATCACATGTGCAGTTAGGGGGTGGCACAATAATTGGATGAAGAGAAGATGGCAATTACAACAACAATGTCATGACCATGAAGTGAAGAGATGGAGTGTTGTGGGGCATTTACGACTTGTATCCACCTCTCAAGATGTGGAACACTTGAGGTATGGCTGAAGGCGCTAAACCTGAAGTGCCCTCCAAAGTGCCCATATGTATGCTCCTTCCATTTCGTGGAGGAAAAGCCATCAGATGAACGTTCACTGCGATAAATGGCTGGACTACGATACTCCGTTAAAGATGACATGTTGGGTGTTGAAGAGATTGACAGATTCGCTAATTAGCGATGTTTTCAACTTCTACTGAAATCCATACCCTGATGCATAAAAAAATCTGTAACAAGCAGTAAACTAAATACAATAATTTGTGCTTGGTTATCATCGCCACCCTTCATATTTCATAATTGAGACAGTACAAGATATGAGTTTCACCATTACAGTCTTACAATAGCTCACATTATTCCTGTAAGTTAACAGATACTGCAGGTGCTAGTAGGCAAGTAGATGCTGTGGTTTAGACTTAACCACTGGTTAAAGTTAATGAACTCGTCAATATTCTAAACTGTGTTCCAGCTCTGCTTGCTTTTGAACATTCAATAACTCAGAGCCGTATAAAGAGAGAGTCTGGCCAACTCGAATCATGGGCGCCATGTTTGCTACCAACGGCAGATGATTCTACGGCTTATGCTGCATTCCATTTACCTTGGAGGTCAGAGCTGGGAATGACGTCACAGCCGAGTTATCAGCATTCCAGTTACAAAGTCGGAAAAAAGTTGCCAACCGCCATAAACCGGGAAGAAGAGTGGTAAAACAAGATGCTCACGTCTACGAAAGCTATTCTCGCGTTTGCCTTGTCCAAATATAAGCAACTTCTGGACAAGTATGCGGTCCTTCTGCAACCTTCAAACATGGTGGATTTCCATATATATACATCAAACAATGTATACGGCTGATTTAGTGCGACAAACACGAGTCAGAAGTAATAAAGGGAATATTACAGGAGCTTCCAATTACTGTTTACTTCTTCTTCTTCTTCTTCTTTTGGTTTATTGGTGGATTGTCTATTTAGCTTAGAGGGTGCACACCGCCTCCTACTCTACCGGAGTATTCAAACGTGTCAAGGTTTATGTATTGACTTAAATTGATTAAAAAAAAAAAAATCAAAATAATAATTCCCTATCCACAATTCTCGTTTAATTATACCTAAACATAACTATTCAGTTGTAATCTGGCTCCCACTCCCACCAAACCCTTTTTCTAAAATCTCCTGAATATCTTCGCCCTTCACATCCATCACCCCAAGAAACTCCCTAGCTGCACGTACAACCATCTTGATCCTTTCTGTCTTCGATTCTATCTCGCTCGCACAATTTATAACCATCGCCACAAACGCTAGAAACCTCCTTTTGTCCACACTGATATAATCATGATCACGCCTTGGTTCTTTTAGAACCGTCTCCTCAGACTCAGTACTTCTCTCCACCCTCTTAACAGCCTCACATACGAACATCCCTTTTCTGCTCTCATCTTATTCACTTTTCCTTCCTGAAGTCTTTTGGGCATTGTCGCGCTCCCGTATTGTGATTGCCCTCGCAATGCAGGCACTTTGCCATGTCTTCACCAATTTTACAAACCTCTACCCCGCATTCCTCCTTACCACACCTCCCACACCGTTTGACTCCTCTACAGACTGCAGCAACATGGCCGTATTCTTGACAACAGTAACACCGGAGAGGAGCTCTCTCATATGGCCTTACTCTGTAACTGATATAATTCAGATATATTCTTTCTGGCAAATTTCCTTTAAAAGTCAAACAAACAGATGTACTGTCCTCCTTTAACCCGTCTCTGAATCTAGTCAGTCTAATTACTGTTTACACCTGGGGCAGCCAGCTTTAAATGTTAACTCGGGGGTAGTCAAGATTCTCCAACTTTCCGAGTCGGAAATCCGACATCGGGGGGCATTCCAGTTGAAACTTCCGACTCGGAACTCGGAAATTCCGACTTCCGAGTACAAATAGAACGCAGCATTAACCCATAGAGATATATAATAGAACCAGAGAGAACGAGGAAGTACCTTTGCTTCAGCCAGTTAGCATGTTAGCTTCCTGCTTCCGCATTTCCCAAGGATGCAATTTTGTGGCCAAAGACGCTGAAGCTCCATAGACACCAATTGAAAAGTGCACATTTTTTTCTTGCCAAATAAAGCGAAAACAAAAGAAAATGTATTCGGTAATCCTTCATTATTTTGCTCTTTGTCTGGCGCAACTGTTCGATGTTTTCAAGTGGGCCTGTAAAATAAGAACTGCTACTTAGAGCTTGATGACAGCTCGTGCACGAGTTTGGTTGTCCAGCTGTTGCTCTGACTGCCGCAGTTCAGCAAATGAGTGTATAGTGCATGCGCGTCCCGGATTAACAGCGTTGCTGGTCATTTCCCCTCGAACACATTCGCCAATCCGCACAGACGACACATTTTCTTGGCCATTTGTGCCGTGTAATCAGATTGGCAATCTTATGAAATGGTGCCGGAAATAAGCACCCATGGAACGCCATTTTTATAGATGGCGTCGGTCAATTCCTCACTTCCTGGGCTGAAGTAGTTCTAACCTAGCATCTCCCATTGAAAATAATAGGGGTGGTACTTCCTCGCTCTCTCCAGTTCTATTATATTACCTCCATGCATTAACCCTATGGGCCGGATACTATGGTCGCATCAAAATCGTTAGTTTTAAAATACTAAGAAGACTCGACATAACATGACACTTTGCTTATAGTAATATCAGGGTCCCTACACATGAACTCGAACATTGAGAACATTGTTCGTATACAAAGAGTTTGCATAAAAGACGTTTTTGTTAGCACGGGACCTACCTCGCGTTGTTTTCCGGGTTGTTGCCTTAGGTGAGTCCAGTGTTAAAGTGCCCCTTCCCTGAGAAAATGGACTTATCTGTTAGTATTTGAATATGGTCGGTCCATAATCAGTTTGTGACATGCCGTGGTTCTTGAACTCCAACACCACTTGAAGTATTGGTTTTTGTGAATAAAAGGAAATAGGCGGAGAATTTCGTCAGTAAAAAAAACGGGTTGCAGTATTACGGAACACCGCAAATTGAATATTCACATTCTCGCCGGTTCTCGCCCACTCTGGAGTGTAACCGCCCACACAAAGATTCGAGCAACGTGCCAACTGTCAGTGTCATCCACTGTCTACTGCAGGGGTCGGCGACCCGCGGCTGTGGAACCGCATGCGGCGCTTCAGCCCTTCTACAGTGGCTCCCTGCAGCTTTGAAAAAAATTAATAACGGCTATTTAAATTTATTTTGTTCTTCCAAACAAAATATTGCTTATTTTGGAGATCGGGGTGATACTGTGACACTGAGAAAAAGCACTTAATATTTGTGACCCCGCCCGTGAAAACACGGCTAAATTCGCCTGATCTAATTTTGAGATAAAGACCGTCAAGTAGTCCCTGTGATAAAAAGTGACAAAGACGTGAGATGTGAGTTTATGGCTGTAAATGCTAGGTTACATATTGGGGTTTCGTAATAAAGTTCAAAAATTAATTTCTAACATCATACATAGGCTATTAAAATTAATGAATTTATTTGCACTTCGTTTACGCGGAAGTTGCTTTCCATAAGCCTGGTCTATTATGTTTTCAATCGGCTTTTAGTTTACCTTCTGCGAATGAACGCCTGATAGTTTGGGTGTCATTTGGTTTAGGAACTTCTTTTCTACCATTGAAAATGAACGTAGACGATAATGCGCATCATCGTCAAGCAGGTCAGTCGAAGGTACGACAGATGAGTTGCGATTTAAGCCGGGTGAGGATTTCTCCACGGATTGCGTTGTATTATCACGGAAATTTCAGAAATGAAGCGTTTGCATATGTTCGTTAACGTCTTGTGAAGCTAACCAGCCTAGTTTGAGGACATGTCATGCCTGCCAAAACTTTGAAATGACCTCACTCAGTCAATATTAAGAGATATCAGTTAGATTTTTTCACGGAATATTCCTTACATGATGTAGAATGACCTTGCGTAAAAAATACGCAACTGTTCATCACCAGTAAATGACTTTAGCTGGGTTATCACAGGCAGGGATATAGGTGACCTATTGGCAATTGCAAATGACGAGACATCTGTTTCGTTGCGTTTTCATTTTGGCAAGGTGGGATGATGAATTGGGGCCAATGAGTGTGGGGCTCGATGCATAGGCTACTAACATGAAAGCCCATCCGGGTAGGCTATTCCGAGAGCTGGGCCACTTTTAGAATGTCTTTAAAAAAATCTATAGCCTAATCGCAGGGCTGCCAAATTTCTTCGCATTCTCACGCATAAGGCGTGGGTCTCACGTATTTTCGAGACATATTCACCGAAGTCGGCAATTGTTCAATCAGCGCGTATATTAATGAGATTCTTAAGCGTAATTGAAGTCCTTGTGCATGGCAGTTTCAGTTTCACTAGCGTGGTTTCAGTTTCACTATTTCGCCACTAGTAACACGGAAAGCGATTATGACTCTCTTCAGTGCGCATTGAATAATTGCTGACTACATCATAGGAACGCGAATGCCACGAAAAAGCGTGAGACTTGAGCCGAATGCGTTGGAGTTGACAGCTCTGCAATCGAGAGGGCTGCGAGACATTTCGTCTAATTTGTTGGATAGGCTAGTAAAATTACCACTATGAAACGTCCATTGTTAGACGTGTTGATGGCATTTCCAGCATTGCATCGGCCTCCTATTCAGTTTCGGGGTCATATATATACATAAGGCAATATTGTGAGCGTTATTGTAGCCATTGCTTCGCTGAAGTCTTACTATGCTACCTGTAAAATCTGTTGTCTTTCACAGTCTATGGTTGTAGCTAGCTCGGCTCTGGGCCAGTATGGCGTTGGGGCTGTTTACATACTGAATATTCACGAATGTAGCTGAACTATCCAATCAGCGCGAAGCTTATTTAAAAGCCGGATATTCATGAGGGAACTCCGTGCTCTTCTCAGACTGCCTTTCTGTGACGCTTTTTAAAAGGTCATCAAATAAGCGTTCCAAGGCACTTTCCCCACAAATAATGGTATGAATATGATGGCAGGGCCTTGGGGATTAACACAAAATGTCAGGATATGTCTGGTAGGGGCACTTTAAAAGCGGTATTTAAGTAAACTCCTTGTACACAAACAATGTTCACAATGCTCGAGTTCATGTGTAGAGAGCCTATGGCAAGCCGTTTTAACATTTAATAGCGAAGTCTGACTATCCGGGATTAACATTGCAGATATCAACAACGTCATTTTGACTCGTCGTAATTACATTGTGACTAGTCAGAATTTTAATTCAAGATATCTATAACGTCATTTTGACTAGTGAAAACTACAGTTAGAGATATCTGTAATTCAGTTTTGACTAGTCACAACTGAATTACAGATATCTGCAGAAACGTCACTGAAAGCGACACTCGACTCGTCACGCATCCCAACTGACAAATGTAGATATCTGTAATTCAGTTTTGACTAGGCAGAATGAACATTAAAGATATCTCAAACGTCATTATGACCAGTCAGAATTCTTGTGCAGCGTTAGCTATCGTTAGCGGAAGAAATGGCGGTCGCTGTTGTGGATAACATTGTTGGAAAATGCCATAAAATAGAAAGAGCTTATTATCAAGGAATTTGTGGCGAACGAGAGCTTCGTTCACTAGAGACTTGTGGTAGAAATTTACAGCGTATCGAATATTTGTAGTCTCCAGACACACTTGAGGACCTACGACGAATTCTGGGGTGCATTTCCCGAAATCACAGATGCTAACTTACATAGTTGGGCCCACTGACTGTGAATGGACGAACTGTGCAAGTTGCTAACTTAGTTAGCAATACGCTTTTGGGAAACGCGCCCTGGATGGTGTCAGAACACTGATCCCCCGTTCTGAGATCGTTTCCGAAATCACTGATGCTAACTTACATAGTTGGACCCATTGAATGTGAATCGCTTTTGGGAAACGCACCCTGGAGTAACAGCTGAAAGAGTCGTCTTGTTGCAGAATGTAACGTTAAACCCTGTGCATTTGACAGCTCATGTCGTGCACCGCTGCGCATTAAAAAACACGATCAAAAACACATTCGGCCTCTGCTTGCTCTGACATGGCGTTTGAATGCAGCTTTGAATCAACACGCGGCGCCGCTCCCGCTTGCCGTAACTTTCTGGCATACAGATATCTGCGACGTCATTTCGCCTAGTCAAAACTCTAATTCGAGATATCTTTAATTACATTTCGACTAGGCAGAATGGAAGTGAAAGATATCTCCAATTTGAGATATCTCTAATCAAATTTCTCTCCGAGATATCTGTAACTTGATAGTAGATATCTACAATTAAATTATGTGTATCCCAAATTCCAGTTTGAGATATCTACTAATTAATTTTGACTAGACATACATCCAGTTAAAGATATCTACAATGACACTCTGACTAGGCAAAGCTTAATTTAAGATATCTACATAGGACAATGTAGATATCTTGAATTGAGGGCAATTCAAGATATCTTGAACTGGAATTTTGACTAGTCAAAATTTAATTGTAGATATCTCAAACTGGGGTTACTACTAGTAAGTAATTCAGGGCAGATATCCGTAATTCACTTTTGCGGATATCTGCAACTGAAATGTAGATATCTGTAATGAGAAACCCCATTCACATGAATGGAAAAAGTGACGTCATTCATCCTAGGAAGAATGACGTTGTAGATATCTTAAATGACAATTGTGGATAGGAGGAGTGTCATTGTAGATATCTTAAATGCTCGTTTTGACTAGGAAGAATTGAATTGCGGATATCTGCAACACATATCCAGTCTACCTATTAAATGTTAAAACGGCTTGCCATAGGAGAGCCTGGTGATAGCCTACTACGAGCAAAGTTTCATGTTGTGTCGAGTCTTGGTGGTTTAAAAATAGCGATTTTGAAGTGATCATAGCAGTGCCCCAAACGCTCCCATTCGAAAGCCAATTGACGAAAGGTCGCGTGTAATCGCGTCTTCGCATTGACTTTGAATGTAATCTGTCGTGCGAAAAATTCGTTTCGCGTCCAGTGTGCAAGCAGCTTCAATCACATAGCTCTAGTACTTGATTAAAAAAAAACCGCTCTGCGTTTCGTCACGCAATTAATATGTAGCTAAGCTGAATACCAAGTGTAATGGAGTTAGCGCAATGCTACTATGCCTGCGAATTAACTAACGTTTCCATCAAGGCGCAAATTACATTTGTCTTCTATTAAATTATGCTTCTCTGTTACGTGATGAACAGAACCTTACACTCTTGGTGTACAAGAAATTTATGAAACGAGTTGAGTAAATTTACGTTTGTTGCGAGCCTTAACTTTCATATGACACCCCCACTCTAGGATGATCTCAATGCCGCTGGCGTTACAGTAAATGAGCATTTGCAATGTATTCTCTACTGAGAGCGTTTAGTTGCATGGACTTCAGTAGCCGGGGTACGATTGGGTTTTTGGAGAATCCCGTTTTTGCGTTTGTGCATGTAAACATCATATCCTTATTTTAGAAACCAGGATGGATAAATAAATAATTAAATATATGTACAAATAATTGTATTATTGAATAACTTATTGAATTTAATTACCTCATATTCGACACTTCGCTATGGAGTGGCGAAGTCACGCCCCTTCCGGTGGACCCCATGGGACCTTAAATCCGAAAAAAAAATTTACACGGTAGTCAGCGGCGAGAGACAAACTATTTTCTGATCCCGTTTGTCTTACTCCATGAATTACACATATGATGTTTGTTGATTTAAAAGACAATTTTGCAAGCCAATAAATTAGCAGTTTGTTGTAAAGATTGTGAGATATATTTAGTTTTGTGTGAGACCGCTCAGTGAACGACATCTCTCGTCTAACACAATGTAGGCCTACGTCACCAACGCGAGCATGGCCGTCTGCTTGGCACGCTTCTAGCTAATAGCCAACAAGCTAAATATTTAGCTCGTTGCAAGTAGCTATGTGGGAAGCTACAGCTACTCTGAAGGAGAGATGGGGAGTGGATTCCGTAAGAGCTAGTGTGCGGGACCGGCTCTGCAAGTTTTCGGTGAGCGTGAAAACACTGGAATGCCAGCGGGCTAAAGTTATAATATAGCTAAGCATCAAAAAACTATGGATCATTTTAGCTTTTGTCAGTTAACCAACTTGCGAGTTCAACTGGTATCTGTAAATAATGTATACTTTAATGCTAAAAGAGATCTTAGAACAGCGTGCAAATCAGTTTTAGTCGCTGATGATTCGTTGGGAAATAACGTGAATTTCCAAAAATATAGCGGTTCGTTTACAAAGATTATGAACACACGAAGAAGCTGTAAATTTAGAGCTCTCGGATAACTTGGCTAGCTAGTGTGTTCACAATGAGATGTTGATTCGTACTAAAATAAAATAAGTGCACCCAGGGTTAGCTAGTAGTACCCAATTTAGATCATGCTTGCTAATATTGGATTATTTTTTTAATACTTTTGAATAACTTGAGTGGGGCCCAATTTCAATATTTTGTAAGATACCACAAGCCTTATGCATACTAAGCTCGGTGACAAATCTAGCTAAAACCAATGTAAGCTGGTCGAGCAGCTACCCAGTCTGTTGTCAGCTGGTCCATCAGCTTGCACGACCAGGTTCACCTGCTTTATCCAGAAAGAACAGGTTTTACCAACAGGCTGGTTAGAACCATCATAAACCAGCCTGGGACCTTATTTTTATCCATTCCTCTGTAGTTTGTTTGAGACGGGCAGTTTTAGCTATCAGTAGAGCTCTCACCCATATCCAGTGTTCAATAATTTGCCTGTCGCTAGCATGTGTACTATTCAGGCACAGCATACTTTAAACCTTACTAATACAAACTGGTACATATGTCCTGCCCATCTTTATATTATTGCTCACTCAATCAGTTATGTAATGTTAACAAATGGTAATTTTCTTTTTCTGTTAACGTGAATGGGAGATGACACAAAATCGTTCAGCACTGCCTGAGATTGTGTACTCGGGCAGTTCAAGCATAGCCATGCTGCCTTGTGGGAGATCAGCTTGACGAAAGGAAGAGTTCCAATGGAGGAGGGCTGGCAATTCCAAGGTCATCCAACTGATGTCTGGACTGTACCCACAGCATGAGAGGACACGGAGCCTCCTGGTCACAGACACCGCCACAGACTTTTGGACTCCAATTTACTACTACTAAACTGCATTGGTCATTTACATGATGCAATGAAACACAAAACCCCATGTCACCCAATAAATTTTCTTTATTTGTAATGACGAAAGAATTAAGAGCATTGATTAGCAGCTGGACATACAGGAACAGGACTGATGCTGATGGAGCTGGGAAAAGAGAATAAAGAAAACAGATTTAATTTCAAATCAAAGCACATTGCAATTCTTACAGTTGCTTAACTGAGGAAAGATGAGTTCACGACTTCTGCAAAATGTCACAATCAATACGTCTACTGGTTGGAGCACAAAAAGGTTAGGAGCATTTTTCTTAAGTTTTGAGAAAAAGCAATGTGAAACTTTGAAACAGTATGGAAAAAATAAGATTTGCATCCAACCTCCTAGTTACAGCAAAGAATGTACTGAACAGTTCTGTGCACCAAGCAGTCGACATGTGGCTGTGGTTTTGGGGTGCATTGGAGCCTTTAAGGTTAGTAAAATGCATGCGCATGAAATATGTACAGTGGTAATCAGGTTTCCAGAGCCGTTTGGTTTAGGGCACGAGTTCCTCAATGTCTCAGATACTGGTGAGGTAAAAAAGAAAATCCAAAAAAGGTCAGCAACTGTACTTAAAACACTTGCCTGGGTCCTCCCCAGCAGACTCATTCATTCACTCTTTGTAATTATCAAACTACAATCTTGCAAAAAAAAAAAAAAAAGCTGACGCACCCATCTCCATGATGAAAAACATTAAAAGACTGTCATGCAGGGCTGTCTTACTCCCATCGCCCAAGCCGTTTTTTTTTTTTTTCATATTAACATTAAAAATTACAATCTCTACGTTAAATGAACCGTTTCATTCACTCATAAATGGTCACGGTGTGATAACCATTGTTGTTTAACACTTAGAGATGTGTTTCATGGTTCATCCATTTAAATTACTCTGCATTTGAAAGTTAAATGGCAGGCCTCACGCTATTAGCGAATATTAGCTGGCTAGCTAGGTGACAATTTGCTAGTTGGGTCACTAGGTAGTTTGTTAAGTTAGCGTTGTTCCAAGCACATATTTAATATCATCTTACCTGATATGTTTTATCCAGCTACTCCTGGTCCTGCAATTCATCAGGGAGCGAAAACAAGTAATACCTTTCGTGTGGGATCATTCCGCAACGAAGCGCGAAGGCATCGTAGCTACAGCGGCTGAGGGTAGCTTGAGAACCAGAGAAATCATTTTAGGTCAGTAGTCTTTTTACTTACGGATTTTCACAGTCGTATATTTAAACACTTATACAACAAACTGCTAATTTATTGGCTCGCAAAATTATCTTTTAAATCAACAAACATCATATGTGTAATTCATGGTATAATTCAGACGGGATCAAAAAATAGTTTATTTATTACCTCTGACTACCATACAAATTTTTTTCAAAATAAGGTCCCATGGGGTCTACCGGAAGGGGCGTGACTTCGCCACTCTATTGGGATCGCAGGATGAATATTGATTCATAGATATATATCTATGATATTGATTAATGGTAGCAAACATGGCGTCCATAAAACAAGTGACCAGCTCAGAACCAATCAGCATAGCGGGATAGCTCAGACGTTCGAACACCGAGTTGGCCAGACTGATTGGGGGTGCCATCTAGTGATAGAGTAGTGCAACTGCGTCCATGAAAAGAGATGCTCCATGTCCGTCGACGTCTACATCTGCAGATCTGTCGCAGGGGAGCCCTTCTAAACAAGTCGCCACATTATAGGTTTTCAACAGCTCAGGATAACTACAGTTTTAATTCCTTAAAAATATATTCAGCGCTCAAAGGGTTAAAAACAATTACAATTAACATACACGGGACCACAAATTGGCACGTGTCACTGCAGTGGTCCAGGCTTTGCACGCAGGTGAGGTGGAAGGGGTACGGTCACACCAGGCTGGCCCGCAGGGTATTCATGCAGTTTTTATCTCTCTCAAGTTAAGCAAGTGATACGCAGGAGCGCAAGGATTTGAGTCGCCATTTGCACTGTTATAAACTGATTGTAAAATTATAGTTAAAATAACTGTCAAAAGAGGTGACAGTTAAAATAACTGGCAAAAAGGTTGCCAGTTTATAAGAGTGTAAACTTATCCAAAGAAACTCACTGAATCAATGACTACATTGAAACCAGAGTGCATAGAACATCATTGCTATCACATCAAATAAATGTTTTTCGCTAGTAGAAAACTGATGAAGGCAAAAGATGTCTTTACGTGTGTGTTAGTTTGAGGGGAGAGGAAGAATGTGTGTGGGCATTTGAGTCTGGGAATAATGAGTGAGTATGTGTGTATATGTGTGGGGGGTGAGTTTGTGTGTGTGAGAATGTGTGCATTTGTGTGCGCATGTGTGTGTGAGAGTGCGTGTTTGTATGGGCACAACAGTATGTATTTGTGGGTGGGTGGACGCTTGTGTGTGTGTGTGTGTGTGTGTGTGTGTGTGTGGCGCTTGCGCAAGTGGGTGTGGGTGTTTGTATCTGGGGAGATGATGACTGCACCGAATTAAGAGGAGCAGGAAGTATTGTGATGTAGTGGGCACAGGAGGGAGGGGCTGCAAGAAGGACTTGTTCTATTGGCTGTCACGCTGTACTCAGATTGGCAGAGCTGTTCTCCCATGTCCTACCTCTGTGACATCAGCAGTGATGTTGTATAATCCCTGATATGGATCAAGGGGAACATGCACAGACCCTCGGTGCAGTCTCAGCCCATCAGTCTGTTAGCCTGTCAGCACCTATCGAACTATTAGCCAGGGTCAAAGATACCCTGGACATTGTGGGATTTTTATATAATTCAAATATGGAGTTTATGAAGAAATACTCTGTTCGTATTTTTGACTATCGCCGTGAATATACAGTATAATCTGTATTTGGCCAATAATGTTATACAAAAAGGCATGGGTGAATTTTATAGTGGGGTTGGGAGAAGGGTGGTAACCTGCATGCAGTCACAAATTTAAAGGCCACATTCCTACAGGGTTCTCACGATATGAAACTGAGCAGCCTCTGACCTCATATTCAGAATCTTCAAAATCCAGTCTAATACATAGACATCAGAGCTAAAAAGCAAGAATTGAATTCAAATGTTTACAATGAAGCAAGAATTGAATTCAAATGTTTACAATGACATAAGTTTGTGGTTAAAGTGTGATTTTTTATAATCACTATAATCAGAGTATGGGGAAAACTTAAATTAAACAAGTTTTCTTGTGGTGGAAATAGCCAAGCAACCCAAGCATAGCCAGTAATGCATTGCAAAATAATTTCTGTTCCAAATCTAGGTCTAAAAATGTATCAATTAACGAAAAGTAGCCTTTCTTTTAGAGCCTTATAATGTTTTTTTTTTCTGTAATACTGCTTGATAATCTTTAATGACAGCTTGTCTCTGTGTGTCTCCTGCAGTGTGTGTATTTGTGAGTGTGTTTCATGATCTTTGATTATGGTCTGTATCTGTGTGTCTCCAGCAGGGAGTGTGTTTGGCCAGGCTGAGGAGCTGAATGGCATTGTGGGAAAGAGCATTGAGTTCCCAACTCCAGTGCAAACGAGGGGGAGTTTGACACACAAAGGTGATGTCATTGGAGATGTCACTAGCAGTCGCCTCACCACCCCCTCCAATGAGTTCAAAGGCAGACTGCAGTGGGACAGCAGCTCTGGCCACTTCACCCTCTCTGAGCTCAAAGAGGCTGATGCTGGAGAGTATAAAGTACAGAACACAGAGCAGAAAATAACAACTGTCTACCAGCTGAATGTGTACAGTAAGTTTCACAGAGTGAGAGTGTCCATATTATCAAAATTTCAGTAGCATGTATATGTTATCATAACAGTGATTTTGTGTCTGTGTTTATCTACTATCACAGTTGTGTAGGTGTGCATTATTACAATTCAGTAGATTGTGTTTTATTTCTAATGCTTTAGTGTATATGTATCTACTGTATATTAGAATTGGTGTGGTAGTATACTATTACTGATGCAATATTGTGTGCATGAAAAGTTAAATATTCAGTGCTAGACCATCTATGATAGAGAGCACCTCATCCTTATTAAATGCTAATAAAGTCATGACAGGTAAACAACACATTTATGGTTTTTGTTTTTCTATGTCGTAGAAGAGTTGAGTTAAGGGGATACTCCATCCAAAACATTATTTGGGATAATTCCTGTTAATTTTCTTAAGTATAAAACTCCTCCAGACAGTTTCACAAAGCGTCTGTTCTATCTGGAGTTATGGTAGTTTGCAGTGCGTTAGCCCGTGAGCAGCTTTCATGCATCCAGATGGGAGTCCAGAAGCCATGTCAATATTTTGTCTTCAAAAACATGATTCTAGCATTCTAAACAAACAAATCATATAACAAACCATATTTACACATGTAAGTTGGTTATTTACCTGGTTGGAGTTTATTATGTCCTTTAAAACAAGTTTTGAAAGATACCAGAAGCTGTCCCAATTTTACTAGCTGGAGCTGCAGCTTGAGCTTGAACCAGATTCACATTCATTTGAATGGTCAGCTCTGGCAAGTAAAATGAAGACAGCTTCCTGTATTTTTTTAAGTTGTTTATAAAACTTGATGTAAAAGAATTCAAATAAGTGGTAGCATTCACTATAGTATTTGTCATGAAATGTGGTACTGGTAGTAGTTGTAGTTTTTATTGCGCATCTTCGATGACCACCACAATTCTTTAGTTCTGTGCATTACCATTGTAGCCCATTATGACAGAACTACAATAAAAACATATAATAGGGCCAAGGAGTCAAAACTCTGGAGACTGAACAGTAACTCATATCTGTCTCCTAAATAACTGAATGGAGGACAGGACTTCCCATCTGCCGTCATGAGGTTTCACCTGAATTGCTTTTGGAGCAATAGTCTGAAATGCTGAAGTTGTAGGCCTACTGTATAACTCAGCTGTCTGAGAGGTCACACAGTGCAAATACGAGGTCCAATGTCATTCTGCTTTGTAAAATGAAACATACTCAGACTTTCCCCATGTGTGATGAAAATGCTGTGTGTAATTTTTATTCATAACTGTGCTAATACATTATCATCTCTCTTTCACGCATGTGCTCGGAAATACTTCGGACCACCGTGCATAGAAGACAATGGTAAGTGGAGCTACACTCGGGAGTTAAGCGAGTTATGAAAAGACAAAATTTCACCAATTAAATTTTTTCATATAATGTGTTCTTTACCACTGTATTACAGATGGAAATTTCAAACCTTTGAAACAGTGTCGAAACTTTTGAAACAACCACTGTTTCTAAACGTTGCGACAGGACTTTTCTCAAAGTAGTGCTTCGTTAAACGGCATATTGGCAAAGAATTTAATTTTCCCTAACCGAAACTTTCATTGCCGCTATAATAAATGTTTGAACTAAAAAAAAAAAAAACGGGTAATCGCGCATGAGCCTCAGCAACAGATTTCGATTATTGATGGTTATTCTACACTACTACTACGACTACGGTATAGGCTAATTTCAAAGGCGGATTGCAGATTTCTCGTGAGATCACCTCCAGCCATCCAGATTGAAAGATGGAAGATGGGTGACTACTGGGGGGGGGGTTCTGTTCATCATGTCTGATGAAGGGCTGGTGCCCAAAACGTTGCATGTGGTGATATCATTAAAATATCCTCAAAGGAGCAGTTTCTTGTGTGCGTACTTTCGTTTTGTATTTTTGTATCTGTTTTTCTGTCCAGCACCCAGCACTCATCGCTTTTGGATGTCCGTGCTGCTTTTTGTATCTTCAATACTCACTATGTTGCCAGGCTGGCCTACAGGTTGCACAGCATCTGGGTGCAGTTACAAATTTATTTTCTATGGCCATCACATCACTGACCTTATGGCCATCATGGAAAAAATGAGTATTTCCACAAGATTGACACAATACCTCAAGCCTTT
Source organism: Gymnothorax javanicus (assembly GCA_029692085.1). Taxonomy (NCBI): domain Eukaryota; kingdom Metazoa; phylum Chordata; class Actinopteri; order Anguilliformes; family Muraenidae; genus Gymnothorax; species Gymnothorax javanicus. The sequence goes on from JAFJMP010000025.1 coordinate 248,534, forward strand.
TGGAGTCCAGCAACACAGTCTCCTTGTCGTCTGCTGCAGCAGAAGTACCTTCCTCCTGCCATACACAATAGAACTTGTTTTGACCTAGTGTTGACAGGACATGCTGAGCCTTTGCTTTTAATGAATAATACGCACTGGATCATCGTCTGGTGGCTCCAGAAGAATGAGTGTTGCCAGACACTGCAAAGCAAAGCAAAGTCAGAAAGTCTGCATAACAACCATATAAATGGTTCTTTGAGTTCCATGTGCAGTACAGGAATAATGTACCTTGTATGAAGGGGGCAATTTCTGTTGTAGTGACAGTAAGTGGCTGTTCCCCCCTGGATCCCTTCCATTACAGGCCTCCCTTGGTTAGTGTCATGCGCCAGCTCCTCTGCTGGACTGAAGTCCTGGGTTGGTGTTGTAGGAAAACAAAACTTTGTCCGAGCAAGTGGACAAAGTGTTCCACTGACCCTTGTAAATCTTTCTTCAAAAAATCAACCCATTCTCTAGAGTCTGTTGTAATTGGGTTATTGTATTCCTGCACAAAGTAAAATACAAAAAACCAGGCTGGTCTGCGCAAACCGCGTAGCATTCATTCTTCATCAATCACCCCACGCCGACTGACCACCGACTGTCCAAACCCTCATATTTATTGGCCTTTTGGCACGTTTCTTTAGGTGGGATTAAACGTGACTCTTTCTACCTTATGCAGCATTATTAATTCTGATTGGTACATTGTCATATAGCAACCCTCCACCCTTAGTAACAAGTTTGCCATTTAGTGTAAATTCATTTTAGGCCTCCGGGGACACTCGAAGCCACATATTAGCCTCCCAAACCCTGGGTTCACCTGAAGTTCAGTAAGTTATCTGGGGCCATGGATGGTTCCCGAACACTCGAGAACACATGCCTAAATAATGACACCGCCTGTTGGTTGACTACCGATATGGTCATTCCGGAAGATTAGCTCATCTAGCCGACCTTGAGCGGCTTGCAGAGCTTCTTAATCAGGTTTTTCAACAGATTTATGAGTTTTTGCCTTTTCTCAGCTCCACACTCTTACAGCGGTTTAAAAGCCCTGGCTCAGCTCTTTCTGTTGAACTGTGATTATGGTAATACCTTGATTTTAGAGTATTTAAGAATATTTTTCCCACCACACATTGGTCGGCCACCCCCCGTGCCAGATAAATGAGCCTTTTTCTTAACAGCTAATAATCATAACAGACAAAATATGCGAGCAGGCAGCTTGTAAGTAATTAATACCCCCCATTTGTTTATCATTATCAACAATCAAAGCACGTACCAGCCTGCAAAATGTTCTTGTACTTGACCATGACTTGTTGCCAACTCCTCCTCTAAGCAGTCATGTCTGTTCTGTGTGTATAATTTATATATGAGAGCGAGAGATTGCGATTTGCTCATATAGTAGTACTTTTTTTTTTGTATTCTGGATGTTTGTTGTTAGTTAGTCTTCCTGATAAATTTCCAGAGAACATTAACTTCCACTGCTCACTTTATAGGCAAAATGCGCAACTGTTTGTACAAATCACAAATGACGGTTTGAATTGTTCGGTTTCAGTGGAACGGTGGTTCGAAAGTGCATATTTTTGGACGACTTACGCATTCAGTTGGTCCGCAATTGTCAGGCTTTCGGTCTCTGTTTAATGATAGCGACCATATTGCGTTTTTTTATGTGTTATATGTTTGACTTCCTTGTAGGTTTGCATAATAAGTTCGTGCTCACTTGGGGAGAAGTACGCGGCACGCGCCCTCTCCCTTTCTGCATCAGTAAATCTGTGAATGACCACGCGGTCTCATGAAAACCGTGAATGCGCATGTATCCGAATTTGTTACACGTGGGGTGTCTTCAAGATAGCAGGAGCCCGCACGAGTTTGCGCGCGCACGTCTCCTGAAAGGAAGTGCCCCACCGAGTGCCCACAAGCTCACGTGTTTCCCACTTGGAGGTGTTTCCCTTAGGGAGTAAAAATGGCATGGAGTAAACATGTCTTGAGAATTTGGTTTTTATGAATGCAGATTTGTCCACAAAATACACTTTGTTTGTTCCCGGGGCACTGCAAACAACATGTCGTTAAGGTAAATATAGTTTTGCTGAGTAGTTGATGTGAAAGCTGATACAAAGTATTGAGGAAATGATGGTTTACGTTCTATTTCGTATGAGCTTTTCCCTTTAAGGCTGTCGCTATTGGGTTTATCCCTCTGTGCGTGCGCAGCTCTGAAGATTTTCTTTCCCGTCATTGTCCTGCACGATGGCCCCGCATCAACAGTATATTACATTCGCGCGTCCTAAGTTCGGCTCCCAGTTATTCTTCTGCGCAAGATTGTGATTTACGCTGTTCTGAAGATGAGTACTTCTCGAAGAGTGGTACGCCTCTGCCCAGAATGTAGCAACTGCTACATTATGCCGTACGACCCTCACTCAAGCTGCGCAATGTGCCTCGGTATCAAACATGCTGGGCTGCCTTTGACGCCTTAAGGGGAGGAGAAATCCAAAAAAAATGGTTTTTCACAATTTTTATCAAAATTTTAATTTTGGTCTTAATGAAAAAGTTTAATCATTCATAATTAAGAGCAGGTGGATGCGTCAGCGTTAGGGGGGGCAGAGAAGGCCAACCTAGACTCTGAAAAAGCCAAAAGAAAGAGCAAATCACTTCAATCTGCTCAAGAACAGGAAAATCGGAGGGAGCAGGAGGGAGAAGTTTATGCTTCAGGGGCATTTAATGTTCTAAGTTGACTGTTACAATGATTTGTGGGTGTACTTTGACTTTAACCTGGATTGTCTCAAAACCTGATTTTTGCCCCGATTGCTATCATTTAAGGCACTATATCTCACTTACTTGTGGAGCTTTTCTCATTAAATTTTGACAGAAGTCTGTGTACATATCAGGAAGTCTACTGAACTAAAAGTTTTGGTTTAGCACTTTGGGTCTGTGAGTTATGGTGATTTATATTTCATATCGAGGGGGCGAAAAATGGCAAAATGCTCTTTTACCCCACTAAATCTCTAGTATTATGTGTAAATGCTTTATTCTAGTTCAGAAGAAGGTGTAAACATAACTAAGTCTAATAAAAAAAAAACTGATTCAAATATCTAGCTGCAGTCCTGAGACATAAGGCAAAGAAATAATGATGAAATCGGGGTGGCGGCCATCTTGAATCACATGACCTAATTATGCAAATTAGGTTAAATTCATGTTTTGTGTATTTCAGGTCATATACTGTCAATACACCAAGTATGAATGATTTCTATCCAAAAATGACAATTTTTTTCCAAAAGGTTTCTCCTCCCCTTAAGCTTTCTGCTCACTTTGTGCCCTCCTGCCTTCGTGGGAGCTGCAACGGCGGGCTGACGCTTTTATGTTGCATATTATGAGTGTTGAAGATGCTGAGGAAGCTAATGTGAGATTGGGTCCATTGTACGTTAGAGAAGCAGAGGATTATGAAGGGCAAGAATTCGCTAATTCCACTCTCTTCATTACCACTTGTACTAGTGCTTCCCTCTTCCCACTGGAAGACTTGGAGATCAGCGAGCAGGGGGCCCCACTTTTGCTGATATCTCCTTCCTCGCTGCTTCATCAACGTGTTGCAAGTGAAACGTTGCTGGCGGAGCCTCAAGCCCACGTTCCGGGACTCCATGTCCTGCAAATGGCGGACTTCGCCACGCAGAAGCTTGACGCGGCACTGGCTCAACTTGGCCGCGCCCCGCTACGCCAGCCAGCGTGTTCCCGGTCGAGCCCACCGACCGAACCTCCGATGAAGCATAGGAAGCTACGAAGAGCTGCAGGAAATGAGTGTTCAGCTTCTATAAGTGCGGGCCACCTCACCATTAAGAAGCAGCTTCAGAGAAAGCAGTTTGCCTCTGACTCCCCTGAACTTTCTGCAGCTGTTTCTCCGTGTTTCTCACTCTCCACCCACCAGTATTTCCTGCTAGAAGAGAGGTGATTGACAAAGAGGAGAGGGTGAGGAAATGCACTCAGTCGGGTCGAGTAAATATTCGTCCACAGCGAGTTCACGGCTTTTGGCGAGATCGGAGAGAATATCGCTCTCGGCAGCGGCACCCGGCAGGCCCTGCTGTCCGTGTGCCTCGCTGCGCCTCTCATCCCGGCATGCATAATCTTCGCCCTGCATGCAAGTGGTCGAATCCCCCAGCTGAGTCGCCGCGGAAGCAGAGGAGGCAATTACTGTCAGCAGGGGATATGTGTCCAACTTCTCACAACGGTCCTTTTCAGGGCCAATCCCCTTGTGTTCAGAAGCAGTTCCTTTGAAAACAGTTTGCCCCTGTCTCCACTGAGTTCTCTGCAACTGTTCCGACACGTATTCCCCACACACTGGAATCCTCTGCCACATGCAAACAAAAAGCAAACCCGCCAGTCTGCATTTAAACAACAGTCCTAGCTCAGCGGTAAGCTCAGAAGTCCCTACGCTGAAGACATAGTGTTAGTTAGAATGGAATCTCAGGGTGTCTCACCCCAGTGACCAGGCCAACCTGGCCAAGATGAAACCACCTACGGTAAGGATTCATCCCATTGAACCAGCTTGTTGCAAACCAAATCTAGAGCTTGCTTTTAAAGCAAAAAAGAAACAAATGTCTCCCCCCACCCCAAAGCAGCCCTCCCCCATTGATGTTCACAGACAGTAAAAGGCACATCTATGCACAATATTTAAAGAGTGTGCAAGGTTTGATGCAAATATCTTAAACAGTTTCCGAGTTACAGCCCAAAAACAGTGGGAATGCCAACGCGAACGCAGACGGGAAACCGTTCAAAAACAATGTCTCCCCTCCCTCCTGGGGGGAGACATAATAACTGATGGGTATTTCCTGCCACTAAGTCAAAGACACCACTTGAATTCAAAACACCACATTTAATTATACAAGAAACTCATCTTAAATATACAGCTGTACTTGCATCCAAACATGAGTGCATTAGAGTATTTGGTTCACTAAAGGGACCTGTAAATAAAAGAAAATCATGGCATTATTGAAACCTCAAACCAAAATGAATTCAGTGCTGTACTATGTCGCTGGGAAAACCTGAAGTGATCTTAGACGATACGCATGCGCCAAGTGCGGACAGCCTCGATTTGAACTATTCCGAAGAATACTGGGAACAGCCTGTAAGGACGTCTCAAATGCCGAATGCCTTTGGCTCAATACAAGCCTGAAGACAGTACTTTTATTTATTACAATCGGTGATGCCACAACTTAATTTAGCTTGTTTAGAACAGAGATTCTGACTGAACACTGACCGAAGTGATTTCCCTCAACTCGGGTTCCAAGCTTGGCCAGTCCGCCCGTGAGTCGCCAGCTCAACGCGAAGCAGTGTCCTGGGCGATCTCTCTGTTAAGAATATAGCCCGGCGTCGCCGGCCGCGAATTTTTTTCCCCCTAAACGTTATGTCTATAGCACCTTTTACTCGTCCTCTGATTGATCAATCGTTTCCAAGGAGACACTGAATCTTCTGAATGGGCGCGGTCATGTGGTAGAGTCCCTGACTTACGGAAGGGTAGTGCTGCCATTCCTGGAAAAAAACGGGTCTGTGGTCACGTCATGAGTGAAAAGTTTCTTGTTATTACAAGATCCCTTTCGCGGTATTACTACATATTTTCGCGCTTTAACAAGATGCCTTCACGTTATATCAACGTGAAAACATCACATTACAACAAGAAACTTTTGGCTCATTTACATGATTTGATTAAGTTAAGCAATCACGAGCTCGGAAAACGACGGTCGTACCGTCACAGCTAATAATAAAATGCGCAAATACGGCAGACATCACGGTAGTAACGTCACGTGATGTAATTGCTGCCAAATAACCGTAATAACGAGGCTTGTTCAACAAAAATAAATGTGTACTTTGTTCGGAAAAATACGCTAGCAAACTTGTATAATTTGGTTTTCCGATTGATTATTATGTATTTATTTTTTTCTCTAAACAGGATAGGAAGTTGGTAGGTGATGGGTGCGATTTTGGTGAGGTGCTATTATTCCAGATCAGCACCAACAATTGCTTGTTACAGTACAAGTGTTCTTACATAAAGCAAATAAATAAATCAATAAGAGCAGAAACTACTCTGGAATTAATACATAAAATTGCCATCAAAATTGATATCTGGTGAAACGGAGAAAACTGAGGAAAAATACTCGACCATACTGCATGTGCTGTAGTACAAGTGTATTGAACAAGGGGAGATTCAATGGGAGAATTATTTTATAAATGGCCATCAAAGTTGGTACTTTGCAATGTGCCACTGGAGAAAATAGAATGAAGGGTCATGTCTGATGGCCTGTAATTCCCACAAATCAAAAGGTTCGTGAAAAATAATACTTTCATACCATACTACATGTATTTCAGAACAAGCACATTGAATATGAAGAGATTTTATTGTGAAATTATTGAATAAATGACTGTCCAAGTTGGTACATTGGAATGTGTGAATTGAGACATCTGAATGGGTGGCCATTTTCATTGCCTTTAATTCTTGCAAATCAAAATTTTTTCAAAAAATAACACTTGGATACAATACAGCATGAATGTCTTTAATACAGGAATACTGAACATGAGGACATTTTGTGATGGAATTAAATAAATGCCCATCAAAGTTAGTACTTAGCAATGTGCAAATAGAGACAATAGAATAGAGGGCCATGTTTCAGGGCCTGTAACTTTTGAAATTCAACAAATTTGCGAAAAATATCACTTAACTACCATAATAGATGTATTTAAGCACAAGCCCACTGAATACAAAGAGATGATATGGCGGAATTATTAAATAAATTGCTGTCAAAACTGTTACTTTGCGATGTGCAAATGAACGGGGAGCTATATTTGAGGGCCGTAATTCCAGCATAGCTGAAAGTCTGTAGTAAATAACCCTTCCATACCATACTACATGCATTCTAGTACAAGAGCACTGAATATGAAATGATTCCATGGTAGAGTTATTAAATAAATGGCTGTCAAAAATGGTGCTTTGCAATGTGCAAATGGAGACAATTGAATGGGGGGCAATATTTTAGAGCGTGTAGTTCTTGCAAATGAAGAAGTTTGGATGAAGTGCCAAATTCATACAATAGTACACTACAGGCCAAAATTTTGGGGCCACCCTCAGATTTTTAATGGTGCACCATTGGTTTTGTCCCCTTGGTTTTGGGGAAGGCATTTATACAGCATGCCTTCTTGTTACATAACATGATTTAATGTCACTAGGACGTGAACAATTTTAACACAAAGGCATTGGAACTCAATTATAAAAAAATTGTGGTCAGTGATCAATCAGTCAAGGCAGCTTTAAAATGTGATCTGAGGTCTGGAATTCACCCAAAACCTGTTGGTTTCACATATTTTATGCACTGAAGTCATTTCATGTGCAAAAAATCAGGAACAAACAGTTGATGTGTGATTTTTTTTTTTTTAAATCTGAGGGTGGCCCCAAACTTTTGGCCTCTAGTGTACATGTATTCTAAAAAGAGCACACAGGATATGAACAGATTCCACGAGGGAATTATTAAATAAATAGCTGTCAAACTTGATACTTTGAAATTTGCAAAATAATGGGTGGCCATATTTGAGGGCCGGTAATTCCTGCAAATCAAAAAGTTTGTGAAAAATACCACTTCCGTAGCATACTGCACATGCTCTCTGACAAACATACTAAATGAGAAGAGATTCCAGTGGAGAAATATTAAATAAAAGTCCTTCGGATTTGATACTTTGTGATGTGCGAATGGAGAGAATTGAATGGGTGATCATGTTTTTGGGCCCATAATTCTTGCATTACAGGGTTGGTCAAAGATAACTTACATACTACACTACTTGTCTACCAGTGCTCTTTTACATCAAACATACAGTGGAGTGCAAAAATTTGGGCACCCCTGGTTTAAATGTCTGTTACAGTTAATCTCCAAGTGATTAAAAGCAAACCTGAACACTAAATGCAACAAAGTTAAATATGACACCTTTCTGCAAATTTAAAAGCAAGGTTTCTTTTATTTTAATTTTTCTGAGTTTTTAAATTATAAGAAAGGAAAAAGGGCCCTGCGCAAAAGTTTGGGAACCCTTTTGGATTATTCTTTGTTACCTTTTAAGAAGATGATTACTAAGGCCCAGACCCAGGTGATTTACTGTTTCGGGCTTCATTGAACCAGGTGAATATAATTCCAGGTTTGAACTATATATTCTGAAGTAACTCCATGCCTTCTAAAGTATCTGACTGTGGTGGCTATTGTGACTGGAGTTAAAAACCATGTGTTCCTCTAAACAGTTGTCCAAGGATGTCAACATCAAGATAATTCACTTCCGCCAACAAGGAGAGGGCTACAAAAAACTCTCGCAACGTTTCAAACTACCCATTTCTACTGTCAGAAACATCGTAAGAAAATGGAAAATAAATGGAACAATTGAAGTCAAGGCAAGATCTGGAAGACCAAGAAAAATTTCAGATAGAATGGCCCGAAATTTGGTGAGAAATGCTCAGAAGAACCCACACATCACTGCAAAAGAGCTGCAAAAAAGAGTAGCAGACACAGGTCTAGTTGTTCACAGGACAACAATACAGCATACCTTAAACAACAAAGACCTACAGGGCAGAGTTGCAAGAAAGAAGCCTTTCCCCTGACCTTAACACAAAATTAAGCATCTTAAGTATGCAAAAGAAAACCTTGAGAAACCTCAAGCCTATTGGAACCATGTGCTTTGGACTGATGAAACCAAAATTGAACTTTTTAAACTAAGGTATGTTTGGAGAAAAATGGGTGAAGGATTTGTGGAGAAGAACACATTGTCAACTGTTAAACATGGAGGTCGATCCATTATGTTTTGGGGTTGTGTAGCAGCTGGGGGTACAGGCAAGATTGTGTGGGTGGAGGGAAGAATGGATTCCACCAAATATCAATACATTCTAGAGGCTAATGTTCAAAGCTTAGTCCAGAAATTGAAGTTGAAGAGACGTTGGGTACTCCAGCAAGACAATTATCCGAAGCATACCTCAAAATCCACCATTAAGTACCTCCAGGAAAGACAGATGCAGGTTTTGGAATGGCCATCACAGTCCCCAGACTTGAATATTATTGAAAATCTGCGGAGAGACCTCAAACATGCCGTGCATGCAAGAAGGCTGAAGAATATTTCTGAGCTAGAGGTGTTCTGTCAGGAAGAATGGAAGCCTTTGCAAGCTGTTATAGCTTCCCGAGGAGGAGTTACAAAGTACTAGCTGACAGGGTTCCCAAACTTCTGCACAAGGTATTTTTCCTTGTACTATAATTTTGAAACTGTAAAAAGTTAAAAATAAAAATTATTCTTGCTTTGAAATGTGATAACGTGTCATGTTCAACTTTGTAGCATTTAGTATTCAGGTTTGCTTTAAATCACTTGGAGATTAATTGTAACAGACATTTAAACCAGGGGTGCCCAAATTTTTGCACCCCACTGTAAGCCTATTTTACTTTAGAAGTTTTGCATAAATGTGCATTGGAAGAAACTGAATGGGTAACAATGTTTTTGGGCCTATAACTTATCAAAGGCTATTTGCACACTCTGCTGTATTACTTCTGCTCTGTTACATCAAACAGGCAGTATGGTAATGTTATTTTCAGCAAACATTTTGATTTGCAAAAGTTTTATGTTCCCCACTTCCATTTTCACCCTTCACCAAATACAAGTTTTGATGGTAATTCATGCATTAAATCCAGAGTATTTTCTGCTCTAATTTATCTATTTGCTTAATGTCAAAACACTTGTTCTGTAACAAGCAATTGTTAGTGCTGATCTGGAATAATAGCACCTCATCAAAATCGCACCCATCACCTTGGCCAAACTACCAACTTCCTATCTTGTTTAGAGAAAAAATAAATACATAATAATCAATCGGAAAACCAAATTATGCAAGTTTGTTTTCGCATTTTTCCGAACAAAGTACACATTTATTTTTGTTGAACAAGCCTCGTTATTTCTTTCCACGAGACGGTTATTTGACAGCAATTACATCACGTGACGTTACTACCGTGGTAACTGCCGTATTTGCGCATTTTATAATTAGCTGTGACGGTGCGACCGTCGTTTTCGGAGCTAGTGATAGCTTGACCAGTGTTCAGAAACGTCGCTACTTCCAGGGGGTCAGGCTCATTCTGTCTTCTGTACAGCCCCAAGCATTTTAAAATCCCTCTCAGTGTACGCATACTAATCACAATATCACCCACCGTGAATAATAGCATAATCTCGCCATGTTTCAAGACAAGCAAGAAGTAGAACTTAATAAAATCATGTAAATGAGCCAAAAGTTTCTTGTCATAATGTGATGTTTTCACATTGAAATAACGTGAAGATATCTTGTTTAAGCGTGAAAATATGTTGTAATAACGCGAAAAGGATCTTGTAATAACAAGAAACTTTTCACTCATGACGTGATTACAGACCCGTTTTTTTTTCCCAGGAATGGCAGCAATACGTTTCCACAAATCAGGGACTCTACCACATGACCGCGCCCATTCAGAAGATTCAATGTCTCCTTGGAAACGATTGACCAATCAGAGGACGAGTAAAAGGTGCAATAAACATAACGTTTAGGAAAAAAATATTCGCAGCCCGGCCTGCAAAAAGTTTTTTTCCCTACTCCGGTTCTGAGCTCAAATATAACATTCAACATATGACCAATCACTTCTCGTGTCAGAGCCGCACTCATAAAAAACTTGGAGTAACGAAGCTAGCACTAGGGAGCCTTTTGGCAAGCATTAACACTTGGAATGACGAGACGTGCACTCGGAAGCCTTCTTGATGAATGGATGGTATCGCACAAGTTTCGTAGCTCGCCTCGCAATTTCAGAACGCAATCAATATGATTAAAATAAATTGTTGGGAATCGCCATCTACGTTATCAAGAGACAAGCAGTTTCAACGTGGCATAACTGTTAGCTTTTACACGTAGTTCATATCAGCTGCAGTAGATAAAATATCATCTCGCCTACAGACTGTCATCTCAAATTAACAAGAGGCTCCTCAGAGCCTGTACTCGGGCCGGGTCTAGGCCTGGGAAAATCGCGAAACTGCGCGCTTGAGCAGGACAATCGCTGCCCCGAAAAAAAACAAGAGGCTCCTCAGAGCCTTGGGGGTATATAGCGAAGCAAGATAAGTGGGTTAGCGAGGTATGTCGAACCTAAACATAGGCTTTTCAATGTCTCGAAGATGGCTCTCTTTTAACGTGGCTAGATTAGCATGGTAATTTACGATGCAAACTTAACCTGGTCAGGAGCAGGTTATGTGCTGAGTTTCGGCTGTAATCGGCTATACATGTGCTACTTTATCACTAAGCACCTCCTTTGAAGTTGGCATCACCTTTCTTGAATAATCCTGTGGAGTTTGGTGCCCGAAACGTAGGCGGTTCTCTTCGGAGGGAGACTGGCATGACCTGTTCGCTTTCTCTGACGATATTTTCTATGAACGCTACATATTGTCAGCTGAGGGAATTCGTTACTTATGCGATCTACTGGAGCCATATATTTGCAATGTAACAAAGAGAGGCCCTTAAGTTGCACGAACAGTATGCATAACGTTGCGTTTTTTTTTTTTTTTTTTTTTTTTGCCACGGGAACCGACAACATTCAGGTGGTGATACAGAAAATCTGAGCAAGAATATTGTATGCCGTGCTATACATTCTACACATCATACCATGAAAATAATTGAAATAATTATGAAAGCAAAGCAGCATAGGGCGTACTACTTTGAAAAATGTTCTCATGCTTTGTTTTAACTTGCTGCCATGTCCTCTTGACTGTGCTGGTACTGCAACTATTAAAGCGTATTCAACTATGAAATAGTATTTTATGCCACAGGACTACTGTAAATTTGCAATGGTGCAACTGGTTAGGGTTAGTGGTGGAATATGATTTTATTAAAATTATGCTGTATAAAAGAAAAGCAATGGAAAAAATACTTTAAACCAGAAACGAAGAAATTAGTAAAACGGAGTTTATTATTGGTATTTATCAGTCAGATAATATTCAATCTATAATGCAATTTCACTTTGTTTCATTTGGCCGAGAAACTAAAGTGATTTCCACTAGTCCTACATCAGAGGACTTACGCATTTACACGGTCAGCAATTTTCCGCCAGAATTCCTCTCTGGCCTTATTACAACCAACAAGAATACATGTACTAACATGAACCTCCATTACAATTTCCCAAGAGTCTATGCACATTCATAATCGTGCAGTCTTTCAAAGTGTTCAACCAATCAGTGTAAAAATTCATATGTCTATTAAGCCGCTGGGGCGCCCCCTGGTGCCGCAGGGGAGACATCCCGCAGTCTTCCTGATCCTGGATCAGGGATAGCTTCCTGGGAGGAACATTCAGCACGCGATCGGTCATTTTATGGAGGAAAATACGGAAAATTGACTCACGGAACTTTGTGCAAAAAAGCACAAAGCCGAGGTTAACAAAGAGAGGTTATAACCACCGTTATGATACCAATTATCCGTGATTGCGAGGTCAGGGTTTCTTGAACCGGCTTACTGAAATAAAGGCTGTCTATGTTTAACTTGCTTCGTAGTATAGCCCCCCCCCCCCGCTTTACTCGGGCTGGGTCTGGGCCAATCGCGAAACCGCGCGCGCGCGCATGTGCAGGACAATCGCGACCCCGAAAAAAAAAAAAAGAAGAAGATCCGGAGGCGAAACTTATACCCCTTTCCAACTGGCCAAAAAACCCGTTTTAACCCGCTAACAATCGGCTTTTGGTGGCAGTGGGAAAGGCTCACCAACCCGCGTCGACCCGTGTCAAACGACTCGGCAAGCGACGCGGGTTAAAATCGCCTTTAGTTGGCTCGGCTCCGATCGGCTTGCAGTGGGAACGCCAGACCCGGGTCAACCCGCTAATTTACGTTTTACGAAATTCTTCAGCTCATCTTCCTTTTCTGTTTAACCAAGCAATATTTTCGATTAAAAAAGGAGCTTTTGCGTCATTTCCTTGCTTTAGTAAGACATTGTGGTTACCTTTATTGCGCATTAACGAACCTGGCGCAGCCTCCGTATGCAGCGTTTAAATTTTCTCCCGAAACGGTTTTGATAAGGACTAGAGATGCTTGCACGCACAGGCAGCTAGCCATTACATTTGCTTCGCCATATGACCGAGGATACGAGAAGGCTGAACCCGTAAGTATAAAACTAAAAACCACCACAGTATTGTCCTTCTTTAACAAGAAAGTTAAAGATGTATTATTTCTCGCTATATCTAAAAAGAACCATCGTTTAATGTCGAACATTTTGATTACCATCAGTTAACGGAACTGTTTCCTGAGTGGGATAGGCTACTTCTTTGCAGACATTCAATTGAAATTTACCTTAAAAATACAAAAATAAAATTTATGTTTTCAGTCAATATAATGGTGTGAAAGTAAACTTAAATGTCTTAGTTTATAACCAGGTATGGTTTTAATCATTTACTGGAGCTTTATCTTTACATGAGTCAGAAAAAGGATGCTGACGCCGGTAATTCATCTGTTGCAAACTGAGCGCTACTCATTTTGCGGGTTGGAAAAGGTTAATAATGCAGCTCTTCAGCAACAGCTCAGATAGCTGTTTCTGACAATGTGGCTAAACAGTGTAAACAATCCATATGAGTATGGGTAGTGCAGTTAAGAAAAATTTGCAACTGGTTAAAGATTTGGGATTGCAATTGTGGCTGGAACAAGAACCAGCAGAAATAGTGGGTGCCCAGGACCAAGCTTGGGAACAGACCCGGCTTTTTTTTGCCAATGGGAAAGGAGCCAAATGCCGATTGTAAGCCGGGTCTACCCGCGTTTAAAAAACCCGCGTCAACCCGCTAATTTCAGTGGGAAAGCGGCTTTAGACTCGTGGTCTACCGGTCCGAGTAATTATTAATAGGAATATTCACCCAATTCTACCACTTGTATGAAACATGTCGCCATTAGAATAGTATTTTATGTCCTGTGGGATCGGATTTCAAGAGAGAACCAATAAGGAAATGATATGGGTCTTGCGCCACAAGTAGATCAGCTGGGGATGAAATCTGGCGACTGTTGAACTTCTAAGAGCGGAAAGCCGGAAACATGATTCTAAAATAAATAAGCGGAGCCACGATTACCGAAATATATGTACATGTATTTCTTTCAGGCTACATTGACCCAAAGGAAGAGGCTATTCGCCCCGCAGCGCGTCCGCGCGAAACTTCAAAGAGTGAGGCGGATTTTAAAATGAACTCTCTTATTGGCCCAGCCGTTGGGCAAATAGCAGAAGTGCTTCTGTTATCCGCCATGCCGTGGTGCGCATAGCAGAAGCAGAATCTCTCTTGGAGAGATTAGGATTAGCCCTGAGGTGGTACGAACCATTCAAGGGGCAAGGGCCCCTTCAACCACTGCTTGTTACTCTGCAAAATGGTCTGCTTTTCAGGGCTGGTGTATGGAGAGGCATATGGATCCAACATCCTCCTCTCTGCCACAAACACTCTCTTTCTTCCAGCTACTAGGAGATAGAAGTCTGTCCCTTTAGACTATTAAAACATATGCCGTGGCCATTTCATCGTGCCATGAAGGTTTCGGAGAGAGATCTGTTTTTGCGCACCCATCAGTTACGCGTTTTCTGAAGGGAGTCAGGAAGCAACGGCCTATCACGCGCCACTTAACACCACAATGAGATTTACCGCTGGTTTTACAGGCTCTAAGAGAAGCTCCTTTTGAGCCTATATCTCAAATCTCAGTTAAATTTCTGTCCTGGAAGACAGCACTCCTCTTCGCGTTAACCACAGCTAAGAGTGTGAGCGATTTATTTGCACTTTCAGTCTCCTCGTCTTGTCTCTTCATCAGAGGAGATGGAAGCGCCACTTCTCTACGGCCAAATCCTTCATTCATGCCGAAGAGCATTACTAGTGCTTTTAGTTCAAGAATGATCCCTCCAGAGGGTTTTTTCCCCTCCCCCACATAAGAATGAGGAGGAAGAATTATCGCATTGTCTCTGCCCAGTACATGTGCTATCCCATTACGTGGCGCGCACAGCGAGCATCAGACAGACTCAACAGTTATTCATACATTACAGAGCGCATTCTCAAGGGAAGCCTCTAACAAAACAGCGCCTGGCTCATTGGCTATGTGATGCTATCCTTAGAGGAGATGGAGTGGCTGACATCTGTGCTGCCGTGTCATGGACATCCCCATGTTCTTTTATTCGCCTCTATCTATGCGATGCATCTGAGTTTTCAATGACTCACTCTGTGTTAAGTGTAATTGACCGGCAGTGATGTTTCGTGTTGTCTGCACTTCGCAGCTTGCAGATGTTCAGACTCTCCCATTACAATTATTTGTATGCGCTCGAGGGACTGTCACAATACATAATGTTCGTCCCCGCTCGCTCCCCAGAATAAGTTGGTTAGCATGGGAAAACAGACAGGTGGCCACTGAAACCTGCTCCGCTCTCTTTGGAACTTGTTGCAATGCATAACTTTCGTCCCCCTCTGTCACAGCAGAAGGTCTGTAACCTGAATGGAATGATTGTGGATGTAATCTATTCATTACAATGCAGTAGGTCAGCCCAGCTGATGAATTGACCATTTCTCGAACGCGAGAACTCCGGTTAGGTCCATACTGAAACCACTGCCTCATTTTTTTTTTTTTTTTTCGCTAAAGGGGACTAGTGCAGTGGAGTTGTAATTTATTTTGACTCCTGCGCTTGCGGTGTTAGTTGGATGTGTGTAAATGCTTTTATGCTGGTGTCACAGTCGGGCGAAGACTACATCCGGCTTCGCCCTTTATCCCAATTGCGACAGCCTTAAAGGGCGAAGCTCATACGAAGTAGAACGTTGGTTACATATTGTAACCCCAGATTCTATGGGTATGAGCGTACCCCTTTAAGTTTTCTGCCCCACGTGCTCCACCATCGTCAGCTGAAGAAAAAGCTGTTTGATTGGGAGCCGAACTCAGGTCACGCGAATGTAATATACCATGGATGCGGACCTGAGTGGGGCCATCGTGCAGGACAATGGCGGGAAAGAAAATCTTCAGAGCTGCGCATGTGCAGAGGGATAAACCCAATAGCGACAGCCTTAAAGGGAAAAGCTCATACACATGGAATCTGGGGTTACAATTTGAAACCAATGTTTGTTTGGCTGTAAAGGAACAGGATTATCGATTCTGATTGGCACTAAAGGAATGTTCAGCGAGAGGCAAGCCAATCACAGTATTCTTGTGTCAGTTGCTGCCCGCTGTCGTTCAAGATCACGGTAAAAGGCGCGCACGAGCACTAATCCGGGCGCTTGTGATCTGGAATATGACCCTGGCTTGACATAGCCGCTCCTCTTCAGCCAGGCTTGGCAAACGTGCAACGGGTTAAAGGGTATCTCTGGAGGTCAGCAATGTATATCTCAACACAACCTCTGTCGTGCCAAAACAATTTTTTTTGTTTTCCTTAATCACGAAAAGTTTTATCAAAGCCACACAAGGATGGTAAACATAGCTTGTGTCAAATTAGAAATTCACCATGATGGACCTGATCTGGGCACTACGTGACATCAGCAAGTTGATTCCTGCCTGTAACCCTTCCTAGTACTCTTATCGGTCAGGATTCTGCTCTGTACGGATGCTGTACATGGTGCCCTTGAGCCCGGATCCTGAAGATGCATTCAAGTGAACAGAATTCATTTTTCATGCTGACATGACTCAGGACATAATTAATATGTCTCAAATAAAGTGCGTAAGAATTGGCAACCCTGCAATAGGCACACATTTAATGAAGTGTTGTTCCTGTGAGGCCAGACAAAAACTAAAATCTTGTTACTTTTCACTAATTAATTTCATAGCTGGGAAATGGTAAAAATAGCCTACATTTTACGGCACATAGGGTGTTACTCAGCTGTGACGTCATTCCCAGCTTCGACTTCCAACTTCCGAGGTAAATGGAACGCGCCATAAGTACTGTAATACAACATTTCCAGAGCAGCAATGTCAAACTTTAACAAATAATAAGTTGCCTTTTAAAAGTGCAGCCTATTCATGCTGTTTCTAGAGCTTTTACTGTCCTTGCCTCAGTATGAATTTAAAGTGCTATTCACTTCCATCAACAAAAAAATATTTGGCATTGTATTTGTTTAGTTTATCACGGATATATGTCCAATTCCAAAGGATGCTTGACGATTCTGTTTTCCTTATACATAAATGACCTACCTAATTCATGTACCGGTGTAAATTTTCAAATGTATGCAGATGATGCTGTGATCTTTACACATGCCAAGATCTCCCAGGAAGCCTCCCAAATTTTAACTACAGGAATGGTTCAGGTGCAGAATTGGCTCACAAATTCCTGTCTCCTGCTGAACGCCAAGATAACTGTGTGTATGCTATTTTCCAAAAAGCCAGCAGAGACAACAAAATTGAAATGTATTCCTGAAGGGGGGTGAGCTTGGCACTGTAAAAGAGTTTCCCTCACTGATTTAATTGACGTCAGCTGTAAGCGACTGAGTCTGAGAGTCTGAGAGGGCTCCAGATCCTATAAATTGGAATGGAACAGCGTTAACCCCCTTTCACAATTAGATTTGACCAAATTATCAGACTGCAATAATCACAAACTACACGCAGTTGTGACAATGAACTTTAATACTTACACGTAAACTTTTTCTTTCTTGCTCCTTCCATTTCCTCAATCGGACCGCTCTTTGGTTTATTACCGTTTTTTTTTGTTTACATTTCCGGCTGACAGGAAATTTCCGGCTGCTCAGCCTGTCAGGCTGTGTAAACACCGCCCCAAAGTACAGCCAATCAGATTGCGAGCTAGAGTACAACCAATCCGCTCACGAGGAAGCCGATTCAATTCGGAAGTCTTTACTCGTCTTTAACAATATTGTTAAAAACGAATGCGTTCAATCTTCTTTTCTCATTGAAGAAACTGATTAGTGAGGTGACGTTAGATATTTCTGTCATAATCTGTGTTTTTTGGCTTGGTTATGTTTATCATTTATTGTTTCATTTATCATTCATGTGTTTAGGGTTGCACCTCGTCTGCCCCAGTCGCGTCATGTCGTCTTCCATGTGATTTGAGCCATGCACTTCCCTGTCGCGTTCATGCATCTATTCGGTATTTCCGTTGGTTTCCGTGGGTTTCGAAATTCTTCCTTCACGTCTCGTTTCCTGTTTTTCCCGCTATTCACGTATTAACATATTAATTAAGACTAATACTTCATGTTACGTTATGTCATTACTAACATAGACTAATATACTCATCCTGAGTAATTTTGTGTATTAACATTCACCTGTCATGTAATGGTGTGTAAATATCACGTTGTTCATTTTTACTAATACTCTTTTGCATTCGCTCTAGTCTGTAAACTCCGCCCTCCTGTTCCTATCCCTGACTCTGCTGATTACTGCGATCTCCTGCACCTGTTTTAC
Source organism: Gymnothorax javanicus (assembly GCA_029692085.1). Classification (NCBI taxonomy): domain Eukaryota; kingdom Metazoa; phylum Chordata; class Actinopteri; order Anguilliformes; family Muraenidae; genus Gymnothorax; species Gymnothorax javanicus. The sequence continues at coordinate 266,916 of JAFJMP010000025.1, forward strand.
CTCGAGCTGCCTCCCCGTTCTATTATGCACTTAGGCAACTCCCTGATTGGAGTCTGTTTTCATGTTTAGGATTGGTTTGTCAATGGTGATGCGTGATCATGGTTTGTCTTTCCCTCGTGTGCTTATTAGATTTGATTGTTTAGTAACTCCCACCAATCCTATTCCCGCCTAGTTTAGTAATTTCCTTGTGTATATATTGTCTCAGTTCACTACAGATTCCGTCAGATCTTCATTCCTTTTCTCCCTTGTCTGTGCTTAGTGCCAGTATTCTTGTTTTTGCTTCCGTGTACAACTATAGCCTGTGTCTGACCGATTACTCTTTTTGCCTAGCCCTTTTTGTTTTGATTGCCTCATTTATTGATTATCGTGGTACGAACCTTGCCTGCCTGACTACGTCTCTGTGCTACCCCTGGCTTCCCGACCCATTGCCTGAATAAACGACTTCGGTTTCTGGATTTCCTGACTCGCGTTTGGTTCTTCTGTCTGCCATGACAATTTCAGCTATTTTGATTATGTTAACCAATGCAAACAAGTGCTTTTTTTTGTTTAACAGTTAACTTATAGACCTAACCTTAGCTAAACAGGTCATACTTATTAACTGAAACACTTCTACAATATAACATCAAGTATAACTGTTAAAAATTAAATAAAATTGGCCTACTTGTGAGATATTTTGTACAATAAGCTGTTTAGCTGAGCTACTTAAAAACTTCAACTGCTAGTTGCTGTAACATGAGCTGCCTTCAAGGCTGATTGTAGAGACTAGTGCTTCGCAGGCTGGTTAGAAGGCCAATGTTGATTTGATATTGTATAAACTTTAATAGTATTCAGTCAGATGCCTTCAAGGCTGATTGTAGAGCACAGGTGCCTTGCAGGCTGGTTAAAAGGCTAATGTTGATTTCATATTGCATAATCTTTGATAGTGTTCAGTTAGATGCTTTCAAGGCTGATTGTAGAGACTAGTGCCTTCCAGGCTGTCTGTAGAGACTAGTGCGTTGCAGCTGGTTAGAAGGCTAATGTTGATTTCATATTGTATCATTTTTGATAGTATTCAGTCAGATGCCTTCAAGGCATCAGGGCCTGAGGTGGGTGTTAGGGCGGGTGCTGCTGCAGGAGCATCAAGGCCCCGGGTGGGTGCTGGGCGGGCGCTTTTTTAGCGGGGCGGGGAGATAGGGCTCCACGACGGCGCCGAGACATCGTTTGAACTCCTAAAAGAGTGTAAAAAGTAAAGACCACGTTAATATGCAACAACACCTCTGTCAGTTTTCTGAGGTAACGTGGTTGATTTCGAACTGTAATAAATCTATGGGCTGAAAAATAGAAGATTTTAAACTGGCCGTGGAAGGCTCCAACTCAGTAGAGGCCCCCCTCAGTAATGCTGAGGGAGTCTCTACTGTCAGCCTTGAAGGCATCAGAATTGTACACACACACACACACACATATATACAGCTGTATGAAAAAGTTTGGGCACCCCTGATCAAAATTTCTGTTAATGAGAATAGTTAAGCAAGTAGAAGATGAACTGATTTTTGAATGGCATAAATTTAAAGATACAACACTTTTTTTGGACATTTTAAGCAGTATTGGTGTATTACGTTTGTTTTGTACAATTCTAGAGCAAAAAAAAAGGAAATGAGCACCGTGCAAAAGTTTGGGCACCCCAAAAGATTTGAGCTCTCAGATAACTTTGACTATTGTCTCAGATTGTATTTAGCTTGTTAGGGCTATGGCTTGTTCACAATCATCGTTAGGAAAGGCCAGGTGATGCAAATTTTGAAGTTTATAAATACCCAGACTCCTCTATCCTTGGCCCAACAATCAGAAGCCATAGGGTCCTCTATGCAGCTGTCTAGTTCTCTGAAAATGAAAATAATTAATGCCCACAAAGCAGGAGAAGGCTATAAGAAGATAGCAAACGTTTTTAGGTTGCGATTTCCTCAGTTCATAATATAATTAAGAAATGGCAGTTAACAGAATCCGTGGAGGTCAGCTTGAGGTCTGGAAGACCAAGAAAACTGCTCATCGGATTACTAGAAAGGTAAATCAAAACAACCGTTTGACAACAAAAGACCTTTGGCAAGATTTAGCACACCATGGAGTCATGGTGCACTGCCCTACGGTTCAGCGACACTTGCTCAAATATGACCTTCATGGAATAGTCATGAGAAGGAAATCTTTCCTGCATCCTCACCATGAAATTCAGCATCAGAAGGTTGCTAAGCAACATCTGAACAAGACTGATGCATTTAGGAAACAAGTCCTGTGAACTGGTGAAGTTAAAATAGATGTCTTTGGCTGCAATGAGCAGAGGTATGTTTGGAGAAAAAAGGATGCAGAATTTCATGAAAAGAACACCTCTCTAACTGTCAAGCACATGGTTGGATCGATCCTGCTTTGGGCTTGTGTTGCAGCCAGTGGCACGGGGAACATGTCACTGGTCGAAGGAAGAATGGATTCAATTAAATTTCAGAAAATTCTGGAAGCAAACATCTCACCATCTGTCAAAAAGCTGAAGATGAAAAGAGGATGGCTTCCATAACAGGATAATGATCCTAAACACACCTCAAAATCTGCAACTGACTACCTCAAGAGGTGCGAGTTGAAGGTTTCACCGCAGCCCTCAAGGTCTCCTACCTCAACAGCATTGAAAATCTGTGAATGGACCTCAAAAGAGTAGTCCATGCAAGTCAGCCAAAGAATCTCATAGAACTAGAAGCCTTTGAAAAAGAATAATGGGCAAAAATCCTCCAAACCAGAATTCAAAAACTCTTAGCTGGCACCAAAAAGTGTTTACAAGCTGTGATACTTGCCAAAGGGAGTGTTACTTAGCATTGACCATGTAGGGTGCCCAAACTTTTGCTTTGGACCTTTTTCCTTTTTTGCCCACTTTGAAACAGTAAAAGGATGGAAATTAAAAAGTAATCTTGTTTAAAATATAAAGGAAATGTGTCCTCTTTAACTTTATGCCTTTTGGAGAACAGTCATTTTTTACTCGCTTAGCTATTCACAGTAATAAAAATTTTCATCTGAGGTGCCCAAACTTTTGCATACGACTGTGTGTGTATTGTTATGGCCCCAAATTTGTTATGGCCCCAATTTGTTATGGCGTCACGGACAGCAAGGGATGACAGACAAAAGCTAGCTGACGATTCATACGAAGTTGTTCGTATCCGTGAGCAATAGCGCGACGAACGCTGTACACCGCTGGGCAGTCGCGGCAGTTGGCTTACTGAGTATCAGTATCTCCCCAGAGTGCGAGCGGGTGCACGTCTTAGCTCTTGTACGCACCTTAGTCCGGTCCGATTAACGGTAGTATGGCCATCCAAACGATAACATTGCACTACGTAACCTTACTGACAAACCTGACGGATCTTTATTTTCATACCACACTCGCACATTCTGATCACAAGTATTATCACCCTACATTTTGACTTCGGTGAATGCTGAATTAATCGGTTACTGTAGCCAGCATTTGTGGGCTCATAAATACTAACACAGCCGGGCGTCTGGCTCAAAGGCTCCATGGTTATTTCATCAGCTGCCCAGCTTATCTCTGTCCTTTATATTTGCTAACGATACCACTGCGACGCGCAACTTTTTTTTTTTTTTTTTTTTCGCGTAGTAAAATTAATGTTAATTTCGGGGAAAAGCCTTTACTCCTAGCGACACTGAATATAGCCGAACGTGGCTGGTTAGTAGCACTTTTTCGTTGCCGTCTGGCGTAATTGTTGCGTTAACGTGGTTAGCTAGTTTGTGGATGATGGACTTCATGTAGAAACACCTTTAGCGACAGCTAGCTAGCTTGCTAGATAACGTGGGATATGTTAAATTATAGCTAGCTAGCTAGCCTTTCTATTTACGATGATACCGTTCAGTAATCGCACTGAAAATTGAACGAATCCATTGGTGGAGAATGCAGTTCTATAAGATACTGCTGTGTGAATCTACTGAGTGTATAACCACGGCAATCTCTGGTCAAGCCTTCCAAATACTCCGGGGAATCGGCTAAGGAGCCCCGTCATTTGGTAGCGTGCTATCGTGAATCTAATGTTGTAGCTGACCAGCCAGTTACGTTGGCAACCTGTTAGGGAAACCGTGACGGTTTTCCAACCCCTGAGTGACAGCTTTTGTTCAAAAATATGTTAACCCTAAATTCAAACACTTTTCTGTTTCGCTATTACTTCGCTGCATGCCTGTATAATAACTATAGCAGGCGTACAGGGAAGGGGAGGGGGAGGGTTATTGTACTCATTCTCTGCCTAGTTGGCTAGAGAACGAACTAACGCTACTTCGTGTTGACATAGAATTTTATATGAAATAACATTAGAATTTCATCATCTTACAAAATAGACCACAGACTCCTAACCACACAGCAAGACATTATCACCCTGATATTTCGATAAAAATCTCCAGTCAGAAACGCGGCCGATGGATCAAGTTCCGTGACTCGAGTGAGCCTAGGTAGGATACCGGCCCAGAGGTGACTAGAAAAGGCCAACGATTAACGGCTAGGCTAGCTGAGTTGTAGCAACCCCCCTCCCTCAGACAGCCAGGCTGGGCCCGTGGTTTGCAGTGGGGCTTGGCGTTCCTACTCTAATGCCCAAGGTCGCGTAGGCCTGTTCCCTAGCCTAGCCACAACATAACCGGATGAGACGACTGCCGCCCAGAGACTGTAATTCAAGGTTCTGTCACTCAACGTGGCCACGCCCTTGATTATGCAGAAATTTAAGCCTGCAAATAGTAGAGTTAGAAAAAATTACAAAAAAATTCACTCCCCCCACAGTTTTCATGGAGGGGAAAATTAGCCATAGAGACCAAAACCGTATTTTGAACCAGGCTGTAAACATGTTTATTTTTGCTGTAAAATTGGGCTTTTTTTAACATGGGGGGTCAATGGGGATTGACTCGTTTCTGCAGCCAGCCTCAAGTGGCCATTCGAGGAACTGCAGCTTTTGGCACTTCCGTATTTGCTTCACTTTTCAGCCTCACAGGTTGCCGCTTGACTTACACTTGAAGTTATATTGTAGAAGTGTTTAAGTTAACGAGTATGACCAGTTTAGCTAAGGTTAGGTCTATAAGTTAACTGTAAGACAAAAAAATAGCACTTGTTTGCATTGGTTCACATAATCAAAATAGCTGAAATATCTAATATTACCTCACGAATCAGTTTCTTTAATAAGAAAACTCACGATTAAATGCATTCATTTTTAACAGTATTGTTGTTCTTAAGCCCTCTTACAGAGTAAAGGTTTCAGAATTGAATTGGCTGCCTCGCGAGTGGATTGGTTGTACTCTAGCTCGCGATCTGATTGGCTGTACTTAGGGGCGGCGTTTACGCAGCCTGGAAGTCGACGTCTGAAGGCAACTTCACCCTACAGCGACGGTATCCCCCGTACTTGACTTCATAACGCTATGAACTGTGGGTAATTTCATTACCCAAAGTCAGCATCGGTGCTGACTTACGGTAAGGGGGCAGTAAGGGCTCATTCACGGACTCACTGACTTCATGATCTGACAATGGAACAGCCCTCACACAGTCACGGACTTCCCGTGAACGCGCCTCTAAGTCAGTGAGTCCGTAAGGGGTCGCATTGGAATGAGGCCAATGGTGTTATATGGCAGATGCCCGATGCTTGCCTGACATCCGCATCACGTGACGATTGTACACGTTTTTCGTGATGTCATTCGGGCGGGTCTCCATTAAACAGGCATGCAGGTTGTGACAGCAGTCTACGTGGAAACCAAGATTTGTCAATGTAGTTGGACATTTAGCATAGTTGTAATGCGGACAATGTAGAAGTACAATGTAAATATAAAAGTTTATAGGGCAGGGGTAGCAAGCTCTGGTCCTGGAGAGCCACAGGGTGTGCTGAGTTTGGTTTTCTTCACCCTATTTAAACCTAAGACACCAGGTGAGATGAGTTAAGCGTGTAATCAACTGCTTTTATTCATCAATTAAGTGCTGAGTAACATCAAAAACCAGCAGACACTGTGGCTCTCCAGGACCAGGGTTGACTAGCACTGCTTTAAGATGTAATAGTTGTATCTGTGTTTTTCTTTTGTTCTATTGCCAAATTGATTTATGCATTGATGTATATGGCATGGAGAATTTTAAATAAATAAATAAAATATAATTAAATGCTAGCACCCTCAAAATTACACAAAGTTTTTTTATTATGAATAGAAACTTTGCGTGCTTTGGCTCAACTGTGAGCTGTATCATTAAAATCCAAACTTGACTCAAAATTATATTACATTAGCCATGTTTAACCCTGTGTTAACTGTGTTTCTCCCTTCTCTTTGCACAGTTCCTGTATCAACGCCCAATGTCAGTATCATCCATAATAAATATCCCTGCAAATTAATGTGCACAGTGGACAGAGGGACCAAAGTGACCCTGTCCTGGTACAGAGAGGGTGAGGAGGAGCACTACAGCAGTTCTGGTTCCCTTGATGCCCCATATATAAAACTGCCTGAAGCTGTTGATAGGGGTGGTACATACACCTGTGTGGCAAAAAACTCTGTCAGTAATTTGAACACTTCAATCACTGTTGGAGAGCACTGCACAGGTGAGCTTACTGCTACTGCACCTCAAACACACCTGCTGAAGTGTATCAGTATACTCAGACACCCTCGTCTTTAATAGGGTGAAACTTTAAATGGGAATGCTAGTTTGTTTAGCTTTTCAAGGAAGCATAATTGTATTAGTAATTTGTGGTCTAATTCATTGCACTATTGCTAAATCCCATGATGCTCATTCACTTTCCTGATCTCTGAAATTGAACTATGACCTCTTCTGAGTTTTCAGAATGGCACTTCTTTTGACTGCAAAATTCATACTGGGACCATTTTTCCTTGAGAGGATCAAAAGCAGTTTTTTCACTGTGTGCTCTCATCAGATTCAGCTAATGATGGGTCTTTTCTGCGATAATATGAAAGTGGCCCCCATGTGGACTTAGTGTAGCTGCAGTCTGAGCCCCAGGAGAGACATATCTTACGGTGAGGACACATTTATTCTGTTATTGAAGAAAGTGCTTCTGAACACTTGTGTGGGAGCTACAGACTAATTCAGGCTCTATTGCACTTTCACTAAATTGAAAAAAAAAAAAATCAGATAATTTCAGAATAATATTTTATGAAATAAATTTTGTTTGATCTTTAACATCTCTGCTATGTGGCAACAAGCATAGTAATTTTTTACTTACAGTGCTGTGAAAAAGTATTTGCACCCTTCCTGATTTCTCATTTTTCTGCGTTTTTGTCACACTGGCCACGTTTACATGAGAGCTTTAACTCCGAATAAAAATAATTTGATTCCGAATAAAAATTTATTCCGCTTTAAAAAGACCATGTAAACACCTAATTCCGAATGAAAATATTATTCGGAATTAAACTTAATGCCGAAGTAAGTGGCTGGTTTATTCCGATCTTAAATCCGAATTAATTAATTCCTTGATCATGTAAACGTTTATTCCTTTTAAAATTAATTCCTGTCGTTCTGCGCATGCACACCTATGAGTTGATTATCCTGCTTATACAATGGTCATTTGCCAGCAATATCAAATCAATGCAATCAGAAATTTTTGGTTAAAGTTTTGCACTTAAAAAAACGAGCTGGAAATCAATAAATAGGCGCCGCGCCTTCTCATAGCCAATACTATAGTAGCCTATGCCAAGCTAAACCGAACCAGCTAACTTAGTTCAGCTTACCTTCATGGAGAAAACGTGCGCAAAAAAATCTATCATCCTTTTACCAGCTAATTATTTGGTAACTGATTCCATCTGAAACGGAGATTATGCATAACACAACATTATGCGCGATTATGCAGACTGTTGCTAACTTGCTACTGGCAATTACAATGAACTTATGACGGTTTCCGTAGAGCCAGCGAGCTGAAATCAGTCTGTTGTCACAGCACGTAACTAACAAACTGTCAGCAGTTGCTGATACTTGAAGTGGACATGTTAGCTTCCTTTATAACTGTACACAGTTACTATCGTTTAATGAATAAAGCGTGATTATTTTGCTGCTTTAATATTTACGGTCATTATTGCTTGAGCAGCTATTGTTAACCGCCCCGCAGGACGTAACTTAAAGGGGACCTATTATGCTGATCCTTCTTTTAATACATATAGGTAACGTTATAATGTTGGATGTCCATACTCAACCTCTGAAAAGTTTCTAAACATAAGATACAGGGGTTTTGCCGTAATCCACGAACGTGATTTCTTGAACGTGATTTCCTCTCTGAACAGCTCCTCCCGAGATCTTCACGAGATCTAGGCAAAACCTGACGTCAGGTTGTGCCGGTCAATTAATGTAGACCTAGCCAGAGCCAACCACTGCGCTGGACCTGCCCACACCGGAAACTATTCTAGCAGACATGAACAACCGCAGATCATACTATGCCTTAGTAGCATCTACACTTCCAGAAATACAAAAGAAGAACCGCAGATCATTTGAGGTGCAGTTTTGTCAGTATCTCTCCCAAAGCTGCTCATCCGTTTACTTTTGGACGCGAAGAAAAGCACCTATTTCTCTCCCAAAAGACGATGCCTCCAGAAATCAGCGGGTAGCTTTTTTGTTTGCTGGCGGTGAACAGCCACAGCCTGAGGGAACGTTAGCTATTTGTGCTCAGCATTTCACCAAAGACAGCTTTGTCAATAAAGGATAATTCGACACAGGATAAGCGTTTCAGCTGCGTCTCAAACCTGAAGCAGTTGCATTGATCAAGCGCTCGGAGCCACAAGCTGTAAGTAATGATATAACAGCAAATAATGTAAGTGAAGCTAACGAGTTACGGGAGGCTAGCAGGACCGCTAATGATAGCACTAACAACTGGCCTCAAACGCAGGCTTTGTGAAATATTTGAAGATAAAGCCTGTATCGGTCGCGACTGTCCGCGACTCACAAGCTATGTTTCCATCCACTTGTCAATTGAATTATCTGAAGTTCGCCAAAAATATTCATGCGAATAAAGCTGGTGAAAATACTTTTCCATCTAACGGCATTAAAGCGAATAAAAAGTAGTGCGTAATGACGCCACATGCTGTTATGGGATCAAATTGGTGTATCGAGTACATTTCTGACATTTTAAGCTGTTTCCATTCATTTTCGCACTGAATCACAGAACCTTCAAGTGAACAAAAGTAGTTTGTTAGCCAACTAATTTAGCTGGTTAGCCAAAATGGATCACGTTTACAAACAAATGAAGATAATTGCACAAGTTGTAGTAGTGCTTAGGTGCCAGCTATTAGCAGCATAGCAGACCATTATCAGAAGGAGACGACGGCATCAAAACACCGTCAAGATGCAGTAGCAGATTTTATTCGGCAAATAACGTTTCCGTCAGCATTTATCGCATAAGCCTTTTACCGATCAAGAGAAAATCCGATGAGATGGACCGTACAAACTATGAGTTGATAGTCTTGAAATCAAGTCTAATTTCACCGTCTCCGTGAGGCATTTTTAATTCAATATTACTTAATTCGTACAAGAACGTGTGGATGGAAACATGGCTACAGATGCAGAAGCAGTTGCTTCACAGCATAAGCCTACCCAACTGATGGCCTGTTGAATGTGGCTGTAGCACTGCGGCTAACGTAGCCAAGTTACTGTTGCTAATGTTTGTGTCCTGAATATGCAAAAGTAATATCAGGGGAAATTCAACAGAAGGTGTGCGTGAACATAAACCTCATTTGAAGCGAACTTTTTATACTTGTTTGTAATTTGGATGCTTGGTACAACTGACCCCCCGCACCGAATTTACTGTCTGTAAAACCTGTATTGCAGGGTAACGTTTGTCTCTGTAGTTGTTATGACCGCTCGGTTATCAGCTACTACATGTTAGTTCGCGTGCTGTGCAAATTAAAGTGCTCCTGGTTAACTTATAGGCCGTAATTATGATCGGTATGCTTGTGTTACTTCGGTAAGCATCAATGTGGCAGTTCCATCATAACGTTGCCTGATTGTAGCCACTACAGTTGAAGCTAACCGGAGAGGTGCTGTATGTGTCTGCAGAGTTGGGCTGCGAAGGCTGCAGTTAGACCAGACGTAGGTTTTGCAGAGCTTGGGGGCTGCGTTTTTTGGGTGCTTGTGAAACGATCGCTTTTACTTATCCATGACCGGGGTCTGCCTGATACTTCTCCAATATCTGGGTGAGCTCTCTGATGCTACTGGTGAAAGCAATAGGGAAGCGCACAGGCTATAATGTGTCCAGTATAACAAACGATTTCTCTGCATTGCCGTCGATTGAATATTAAATCGGCGATTGAATATTAAATTCTTTCCTGTAAAAGTTATCGATTCGCTAGCTCCACATAAGCAACGGTTCACATAAACGGAACCTACGGTCTGTAAAAACCTGTATTATGCTCATAACATAACTGGAGCTCTGTCTAGCTCTTGCGCACTATCCATAACGCGCCCATTTTCCGCGAGGAAACGCTGGTCATTCTGACGCAATAAGTAAACCATTACCACGGGCAATTTCCGAAAAGGGCGTTTAGCCTGGAGATTTCGCCGCTCTGTCATATACCAGCGCAGAAGCTGTTCGTTACTCCACGCTAACGACACGCCACAGTTATGCACACGAACCAGCATGTCCTAATGCACACCGAAGCAGTCCATAAGCTGTTGGTCCACTTTTAGCTGCTCCTTACTGTCCATGTTTCCCTCTAAACTCAGACCCACCGGATTTCTACGGTCTCCGGTCTACACTTGGGTATGTCGACCCGTTCTACAAATGTGTCTGTATGTGGTGGATTCTAGCTTTCCCTGCATCCTAGCTATAGAGTAGAAGAACCGCTGTACTCACCACTGTTGCCGTAGCAAACTGTAGCTGATAGCAAATTCGAGCTTGAGCTGTCAGACTTTCGCACTGCGTCCTCCACTTTCGCCGCTGCATTTATTAGAACAAGTTCATTTCATTAGATCTATATTCAAGTATAGCGTTAGATTTCGGAATTTCCCCGCCGATTCCTTATCAGATGGCAGACGTAGCTCACGTTTCACTCTGGGGAGGCGGACCCGGAAAACTGCGTTCTGCAGCCTTGTCCCGCCCAACTCCGCCCTCCTCAGAGCTGGCCAGTCAGAAGAAAGTGGGCACACGGGAGTGGGGGGCCATAGCGAAGAGCCACCCCAATGAGGCGTTTCAGGCAGAGACTACAATGGACTACAAATGGGGTTTTTGAGGATGGCAGTATGAGCTAAATAAGGACCCTATTTTGGACTTTGAACGATCAGGAGTACTCTAGGGGAGTCCAAGATCAAAATATAACCTTGGAAATATAGCAAAATTTACTGGAGATAAATGAGTAGCTTGGTTTCTGTTATACCCAGCCAAATGCCAACGCTCTAACGTTGCTATGGTTATACGCTGGCTAGCGGATGAATTTCGAACTTCAAACGGTGAAACGACCATAGGCCGAACTACCTGTGCGGTTCCACGGTTTTAATCAACACCTGCCAGCCAATTAGAAAGGAGTATTGACCCAGACCATGGTAAACAAATTGCGAAAACAGTTTTTATTATGTGTTCTTCCATGGTGTAAGCCGAGATGAAAAGAAGCAGGGAGTGAAGTTTGTTTTTTTTCTGGTAGACGTAAATACGTAAACACGTGCGCCCCCTGTCCAATCAGAACCCTTTCCGACTCGCGGACGTTAAGCGGAATTAAATAAAGGCGATTAAACGTGTTTTCCATGTAAACCTGAATTCCGAATTACTATTTCCATGAAAACTTGAGGAAGATTATTTTAATTCCCAACTATTTAATTCCGAATAATTAATTCCGAATTAAAAAACATCATGTAACCGTGGCCACTGAGATGTTTCAAAATCATCAAACAAATTTTAATATGAGACAAAGATAACCCGATTAAATACAAAATGCAGCTTTTAAATGGTGATTTCATTTATTGAGGGAGAAAGCTATCCCTATCTACCTGGCCCTATGTGAAAAAGTAATTGCCCCCTAAACCTAATAACTGGTTGTGCCACCCTCAGTGACAACAACAGCAAGCAAGCAGAATTGTTTTAATTCAGCCAAATTGGAGGGTTTTTGATCATGAACGGCCTGTTTAAAGTCATACCACAGCAACTCAATCCAGACTTTAAAGACCAGACTTTGACTAGGCCACTCCAAAACCTTCATTTTGTTTTTTTTTTAAGCCATTCAGAGGTGGACTTGCTGGTGTGTTTCGGATCATTGTCCTGCTGCATAACCCAAGTGCGCTCAAGCTTGAGTTCATGAACTGATGGTCAGACATTCTCCTTCAGGATTTTCTGGTAGAGAGCAGAATTCATGGTTCCATCAATTACGGCAAGTCTTCCAGGTCCTGAAGCAGCAAAACACCCCCAGACCATCACACTACTAGCACCATGTTTGAGTGTTGGTATGATGTTCTTTTTATGAAATGCTGTGTTAGTTTTACACCAGATGTAACGGGACGCACACCTTCCAAAAAGTCTCCTAAGTCCACAGAATATTTTCTCAAAAATCTTGGGGATCATCAAGATGTTTTTTGGCAAATGTGAGACGAGCCTTTGTGTTCTTTTTGGTCAGCAGTGGTTTTCGCCTTGGCACTCTCCCATGGATGCCATTCTTGCCCAGTCTCTTCCTTATTCTTGAATCATGAACACTCACTTTAACTGAGGCAAGTGAGGCCTGCAGTTCTTTAGATGCTAATATGAGTTCTTTTGTGACCTCCTGGATGAGTCGTCGATGCGCTCTTGGAGTAATTTTGGTAGGCCGGCCACTCCTGGGAAGGTTCATCACTGTTCCAAGTTTTCTCCATTTGTGGTTAGTGGCTGTCACCATGGTTCGCTGGAGTCCCAAAGCCTTAGAAAGGGCTTTGTAACCTTTTCCAGACTGATAGATGTCAATGACTTTGTTTCTCATCTATTCTTGTATTTCTTTAGTTCGCGGCATGATGTGTGGCTTTTTGAGATCTTTTAGCCTGCTTAACTTTGTCAGACAGGTTCTTTTTAAGTGATTTCTTGATTCAACAAGTCTGGCAGTAATCAGGCCTGGGTGTGGCTAGTGAAATTGAACTCAAAAATGTGGTTAATCACTGGTAATTCATGATTTAGCAAGGGGGGCAATTACTTTTTCACATAGGGCCAGGTAATAATAAATTAAATCATCTTTTAAAAACTGCATTTTGTATTTACTCGGGTTGCCTTTGTCTAACATTAAATTTGTTTAATGATCCGAAACATTTAAGTGTGACAAATATGCAAAAAAATAAGAAATCAGGAAAAGGGCAAATACTTTTTCCACAGCACTGTACCTTTGAGGGTAACTCTGATGGTTCACCACTTTAAGCTCAAAATAATAGAAATAAAAAAGAAACAGTGCTTTCAAAAAAGGAATGACATTTCCTTCTAGCTGAAAAAATACAATAAACTTGGCCGATTTAGCCAACAGCAGCCTACAGTTAGCCTTTAGGAGCTAGTCAGATGGCAGGAAAACATTGCTTTCACGGCGTAGCACCTTGTAGAACTCTATATGTGGGGTGCTTTTCATTACGCTAACGTCTGTCCTCGCTTTTGTCACTTGCATCTCTTTGGGCATCTTAGCTCCTCCCAGGGAGGATCTGACTGAGAGATGCGAGGAAGCGCCACAAGGATGGAGTTGAAAAAAGCTGCCAAATGAGAAATCCTTGGTTCCATCAAGCAACATCACATGTAGAGTTGCGACATTTTAACGTCATGCCACTTGATTAAAGGCTTCTGCATAGGATACACCTGCGTTTTCTTGCTCTAATCTCCTCCAGAAGGTTCCTCTCTCCTTACTCCATGTCTCTTAGAGGTGCATTTAAGGGATTGGAAGATCCTCCATGACAGTGAAGGGGGAACGACTTTCGGGTCATGGAGAGAAAGAGGATTCAAGGAAGCAAAATTTAGCATAATGAAAAGCACCTTATGGATGGAGCTCAAGCTGTGATTGGGTGCATCTCAATTCTCTAAAATTGCTTCCACGATTCCCTCACTTGCGTCTTTTCCTTGCATCGTAGTCCCTCCTACTGATAAACAAAAGTTTAAAAAAAAGAAAAGTTTTTTGAGAAATAAGCAGTCCTTTCCTCTTGAAGCGACAGGTGAAGTCGCATCCATTTCTGATAATGGCGCACAGCTAGATCTGCTGCCAGTGTCTGTCGTTACAGATTGATGTCATTATTATCCCCCGCCACACGAAGTGGCCGGGGGATATTGATTTGACCTCCGTGCGTGCGTCCGTCGGGATAAAGGAGAACAACTTTTTTCGCAAGAAATATTCGAGATAGGATAACCAAATTTGGCGTATAGGTTCAGACCATGAAGGCCTTGATCGAGTTTGAAAATGAGACCAGCCCGCGATTATTTTTTCCAGAGTTATTGCCCTTGATTCGCATTTTTGAACTCTGACTACGGTGTCTATAAAGGAGAGAACAACTTTTCACAAGAAATATTCCAGATAGGATAAACCAAATTTGGTGTGTAGCTTAAGACCATAAAGACCTTGATCGAGTTCTAAAAAATGAGACACGCGTGATTATTTATCGCCCGGAGTTATTGCCCTTGATTCACTTTTTTTTTTCAACTCTGTTCACGGTATATGTAAAGGGAACTACTTTTTCACGGAAATATTCCAGATAGGATAACCAAATTTGGTGTGTAGCTTAAGACCATAAAGACCCTGATGGAGTTCGAAAATAAGAAGCACACTATTATTTTTCCCACAGTTATTGCCCTTGTGGCACTTCTGGGAGCCTCTGTTCATAGTATCTTTAAAGAAGACATTTTGGCGGGGGATGTTGTTGACCATGTCTACTTGTTTTTAGCTGAAAGTCTTCCGGGAAGACTGCTCTCGTATAATCTCACTCATGGCTCCTCAGAGCTCTTTCCTAGCTCCTTGCAGCAGAAATAAGAGCTTTGAAATGACCAGCAAAAAGATGGATCCTGAATAACTTTTGGTTTAATAGAGGAGCGAGGAAATATTGAATAAGAGAATTGAGATTTATCCGATGAAAGTGGACCATACATATCTGAGCTTGAATGCCCAGTGACACCAGACAGCATTTCTGATCAGAGTGACATCATTTCAGCATCCACAGCAGATGAATGACAGGTGAGAGCATGGAGAGTGGATGGGGTTAAAATAGCACTGACTGACACATGGTGCCAATGTTGGAGATGCCCACAGCAGAAAACACTGCTTGTGAAGTGTCATAAGTGTGGCCTACCATACCGTTACACACACAGCTCTGCCAAATGTCCTGTTTTAGTTGTACTTAGTCACATATTTAGGTGTGCAGCCCTACGTAGACTGTAGTAAATCAAATTTTACTTGGTCAATATGAAAGATAACTTTACAATGCGTTAATAAATTATTTCTAGTGCTGTACCCGTTCAGCAGCACACGAATCAAGTGTGAAGTTGATTGGATGAAAGGTTGTTGCGAAAATTGAAAGACAGACTAACATACAGAGAATATGTAAAACAATGGATGTTGTCTCTGTGACATCACCCATCGAGTTCTGAAGATTCATTATGAAGTTCACATAGGGATCTTGGCTGTGTCGCCATATTGGTAGTGCCTGACTCAGCCTTACTCCCGACAAATCCAGAAATGGGCAAAGAGGTGGAGCGTTGTTTGAGCATAGGTGGGCCGAATGAAGCCTGGCTGCTGAAACACTCACCAAGCTCGATGTTACTAAGATAGCTAAGAGTAAAAAGCTAGGCTAAATTTGCTTTAGGGATGAAGCAGATGAAGATGAGGGACAGAGCCTTCTAGCAGCATGCGGTGGCAGGCCGATCAGTGTACCTGGCCAGGAATCAGTGGCGGCTGGCTGACTCTGTGATCCGCAGGTGTAAGTTTAATGTGAGAGTTGGTAGGGGTACATATGTGATGTGAGCGTGCATAGCGCGCAAGCTGGAAAATTTTTGGAATAATCTGAGTGCAAATACTGCCTTTTTCATGTACAGTAATTGTTCTTAATTCAAATAATTGGTAGCATTCATTATAGTATTAGTCATAAAATGTGGTACTACTACTAGTAGTAGTAGCACTAGTAGAAGTAGTTGTAGTAGTTTTGATTGCACATCTGAGATGACCACCACAATTCTTTAGTTCTATGCATTACCATTATAGCTGATTATGACTGAACTACAATAAAAACATATAATGGGGACCAGGAGTCAAAACTCAGGAGACTGAACAGTGACTCATATCTATCACCTAACAACTGAATAGAGGACAGGACTTCCCATCTGCTGCCTGGAGGTTTCACCCAAATTGCTTTTGGAGCAATAGTCTAAAATGCTGAAAATGTACGGTGTAACTCAGCTTTCTGAGAGGTCACACAGTGCAAATACGAGGTCAAATGTCATTTCGCTTTGTAAAATAAAACTTACTCAGACTTTCCCCATGTGTGATGAAAATGTTGTGTGTAATTTTTATTCATGACTGTGCTAATACATTATCATCTCTCTTTCACGCATGTGCTCGGAAATACTTCGGACCACCGTGTATAGAGGACAAAGAGGACAATGGTAAGTGGAGCTACACTTGGGATTTAAGGGATTTTTGATAAGACAAAATTTCATCAACTATATTTTTTTTCATATAATGTGTTCATTATCACCTGTATTACAGATAGAATTTTCAAGCCTTTGAAACAGTTTCGACACTTTTGAAACAACCATCGTTTCAAAACATTGCAACAGAATGTTTTTATAAGTAGTGCGGCGCATACTGGCAGAAACTTTCACTGCAGCTATTATAAATGTTTGAACTAAAAAAAAAACAACAACACGGATAATCGCGCATGAGCCTCAACAACAGATTTCTATAATTGATCGTTTTACTACCGGAATTTGAAACAATAGCATGTGTACTAAGACCTGGGCCCTTGGGCAGAGAGGGGCCCTTCATGATAGGAGATTTTTTACACTTTTTTCGTTTCATTACGAGAAGAGAGAAAATCATTTGAGCCAAAACAATTATAATTAGTGTGAAGGTATCGTCATTTAAGGGAGGAAACATTGCAACATTGCGACAAAAGCAAATCAAGCATCAATGGTATTTTCCCCCTACACGGCACCCACACCCACCCACCTTAACTCCATACATTCAGAATACCTTTCATACAATCATGGAAAATATGCAAATCACCATAAAATCTATCTTATGACATAAAATTGGAAAGAGAGATGCTTTTGATGTTTAAATGGCTTTTTTAAAAAATTATATCCCCAAGTGATGAGTCAAGGATATTACGGTTTTACCCAGACTGCTGGCGCCGCCACCACCGTTTCCACCGCTGTTGCCATAGAGTTTTTTGCATGAGTATGATAACTCCAACAGCTTTCATTCAAATCTTTTCAACCTTGGTGGACACATTGATAACCCTTAGATGATGAACCCTATGGATTTTGGTGACCCCATAACCTTTCCTGTAGCGCCACCATCAGGCCAAACTTTCAGTTTTAGAATTTGTGTATCTTGAAAACTTTTCATTCGAATATTTTCTAATTTGGTCTGCTCATTAATGACCCTTAGAGAATGAATCCTATAGATTTTGGTTACCCCATGACCTTTCCTGTAGTGCCACCATCAGGTCAAACTTTCAGTTTTAGAATTTGTATATCTTGAAAATTTTTCATTGGAATATTTTCTAATTTGGTCTGCTCATGCATGACCCTTAGAGAATGAATCCTATTGATTTTGGGTACCCCATGTCCTTTCCTATGGTGCCACCATCAGGACAAACCATCTACAACTCCATTTCCGAAATAGTTGGGAAGAAGTGTAAATTGTGAATAAAATCAAAATTCAATGACTTTCAGATCACATGAGCCAATATGTTATTTACAATAGAACATGGATAACAATTCAAATGTTGAAACTGAGACATTTTACATTTTTATCCACAAAATGAGCTTATTTCAAATTTTCTGGCTGCTTCAGGTCTCAAAAAAGTTGGGACACAGGCAAAAAAGGGCTAAAAAAGCAATTAATATATGAGGATCAGCTGAAAGAACATATAGCAAGTAATTAAGTTAACTGGCATCAGGTGTGTAACATGATTGGTTATAGAAGGGATGTCTTACAGAGGCTGAGTCTCTCAGAAGTAAAGATGGCCAGAGGCTCTCCAACCTGTAAAGGCTTGCGTAAAAAAATTGTGGAATACTTTAAAAACAATGTTCCTCAATGTCAAATTGCAAAGGCTTTGAAGGTCTCATCATCGACAGTGCATAACATCATCAAAAGATTCAGAGAAACTGGAAAAATCTCTGCGCCTAAGGGACAAGGCCTAAGACCTTTACTGGATGCCCATGATCTTCGGGCCCTCAGACGCCACTGCATCACTCACTGGCATGATTCTGTCATTGACATTACTAAATCGGCCCAGGAACACTTCAAGAAACCACTGTCTGTAAACACAGTCTGCCGTGCCATACACAGATGCCACCTAAAACTCTATCATGCAAAAAGGAAGCCATTGTTGAGCATGATCCAGAACGCCGCCGTGTTCTGTGGGCCAAGGCTCATTTGAAATGGACTGTAGCAAAGTGGCAAAGAGTCCTGTGGTCAGACGAGTAGAAATTTGACATTCTTGTTGGAAATCATGGGCGTCATGTCCTCCGGGCTAAAGAGGAGAAAGACCACCATTCCTGTTATCAGCGTTCAGTTCAAAAGCCAGCATCTCTGATGGTATGGGGATGCATTAGTGCATATGGTGTGGGACACTTGCATGTTTTAAAACGCGCCGTGAAAGCTGAAAGGTATATAAAGGTTTTGGAGCAACATATGCTCCCCTCCAAACGACATCTATTCCAGGGAAGGCCTTGTGTATTTCAGCAGGACAATGCAAAATCACATACTGCAGCTCTTACAACAGCATGGCTTCGTAGTAGAAGAGTCCGTGTGCTGACCTGGCCTGCCTGCAGTCCTGATCTTCCACCGATTGAGAACATTTGGCGCACAATTAAACGAAAAGTCCGTCAAAGGAGACCCAAAACTCTCCAGCAGCTGGAAGCCTTTATTAAACAAGAGTGGGATCAAATTCCAATGGCTAAACTCAAGAAACTTGTCTCCTCAATGCCCAGACGCCTCCACTCTGTGTTAAAAAGAAGGGATGCTACACCATGGTAAACAGACCCCTGTCCCAACTTTTTTTAGACCTGTAGCAGCCATCAAATTTGAAATGAGCTCATTTTGTGGGTAAAATTGTAAAATTTCTCAGTTTCAACATTTGCTATGTTATCTCTGTTCTGTTGTGAATAAAATACTGGCTGGCGTGATTCGAAAGTCATTGCGTTTTGATTTTATTCACAATTCACACTTTGTCCCAACCATTTCGGAATTGGGGTTGTACATTAAAATAAGTTTATCTTCTGATAAACTTACATCCTAATCATTTCAAATTTGCTGGCCACATTCATGACTCTTCCAGAATGAAACATATTGATGTTGGTGACCCCATGACCTTTCCTCTCATACACATTTTTATTTACCTAGTTTTAAAGTTTTTTTTTTGTTGTTGTTTTTTTGTTTTTTTTAACCGGTAACACATTCGGGGTCAATTTTACCCAAGTAAAAACAAACACAATTTCAAATATTAGCTGGACATCATTTGTGAAACAGAACATCATCATGAGAACATCATTCACAACATGGAACGGTTTGTTCGTCTGTATGTGTGTGTGTGTGTGTGTGTGTGTGTGTGTGTGTGTGTGAACATAAAAATATATACAGCTCGGCTGTGGTATTAATATACATGGAATCAGCCAATGACATCTCGGCTGTACTCGTATGAATGAGAATGGCAACGCATTCGACCTTATCACTGTCAGGTGAGTTGTGCATGCGGCCAATTTTTAAATGCTCGTCCGACGATAACAATGCAAGTGCTCCACAATGCGCCAAATTAAAAGTAAACTAGCTGGTCTGCTGCAGAAGTCCAACTGTCTATTTATTAAGCTTTGGCTTCGGTGACAAATACTGCGGATCGGAGAGCAGATTTCGTGATATCAGAAAGTGAAGATGATGTCCGACGTTATTAGCCCAAAAACAAAGTCTGCTTTGTGACCGTACACTGTTCGTGACGCAGGCTCCTATTTGAGGCATTGAGCTGATAAGCATATGGTCGTCACTGGAGTAAATTGGGGGGGTGTTACCAGTTAGTTTCTGAACCAGTACTTTGAACATCTGCTGCAGTGGACAAAATACTGTTTAACTGACCGCTGGCTAATTGTCGGAACCCCAAAGAAAATAGACTATAAATCTATATGAACCAGAGCTTTTCTCATCTTTATCGTACTCCATTGAAAATAGAGTATTCATAGCCTGATTGGAGGTGATGCATTCAAAATGTTTTTTGATGGGTTCCTGAACTGATCTCATGTGAATATCATAATCTGACGTTCATATGATAAGACAAAACTGGATACAATTTATTATGCAATAAAATAGTGTCTTTGCATTAATTTGCACACCGGGAAAATCCTTATGTATCCTACTTAGTAGGCTAGCCCCATGATATTCTCTGGCCCCATCTGGCCCCCCCACTAAATATTTTCTGCAGGCGCCACTGTGTTTGAGTGCATGTGCGCGCTTGTGTGTACATGCGTTTGTCTGTGTGTGTGTTTATAATTTCATTGCTGAATTTTCATGAAGATTTTTTGCATTTGTGGCCCTCACATTGGACTAAAATTGTGAAAAGAAACTGAAATACAATGAAATTCTAAAAGTGTCCTGTATAATTAAAGCCATTTGCCCTGTCTTTGTGAGGCTCAGATCTTGAATTATAAAGCCTAAAATCGGGTAATGCATAAATAGCCATATTTGGCTTCTGCGCGAAGGGGTTAACCAGAGGTGGGCAAAGAAGTGCTATTAAACTATATTCCTTCCAATACATTCTCAAGTTTCCGGTTATACAGTTGCAATCAAAACTGTTCAACCCCCATTGCAAATTAGGTTTACTGGTAAAATTTACAAACCTTCAGCTGTTTGCCATGAACAAATCAAACAAGGACAATTTAAATGGCTCAACACAACAAATATTACAAGTGGCCTCTCGAAATTCAACACAAAATGCCACTTTTAATGACTACTCTAGGCTCAAAATTATTCAACCCCTTCATGACAAGCATCTTTAATACTTAGTAGAAAACCATTATGCCACTATGACCTGCTGGAAATGTGATGCATAGGCTGATGTCAGCTTCTGGCAACATTCCCAAGGAATCTTAGCCCAGTCCTCAAGGACAATGGCCTCCAGTTCACTAATATTCCAGGGTTTGCGTGCTGCAACTGTGTACTTCAAATCCTACCAGAGATTTTTTATGGGGTTCAAGTGAGGCGACCGTGATGGGCACTCTAGAATCTTCCCAGACCTCTTCTGAAACCAAGCCTTGGTGGATGTTGAGGTACGCTTAGGATCATTGTCCTTTTGGAAGGTTCAATGATGCCCAAGCGTCAGCTTCCCTTCAGATGGCATGACATTTTCTCCTTGGATATCCTGGTACTTGACTGAATCCATCTTGCCCTCCACACTTTGCAGATTTACAGTGCCAGAGGAAGCAAGGCAGCCGCAGAGCATCAGAAAGCCCCCACAATTCTTCATTGTAGGCAGGGTGTACTTTTCAGCATACAGTACCAGCATGGATAAAGGTTCCACTTTCGCCAACGTGCCATTGGCCATGTGTCAGCCGAAAGTCACGTAGACGTGCCCTGCTCACTGAACCGGGAAGTAGAGGGAGTGAGAAGGCTTGTTAGTCGGCCGTTTCACACATATCGTAGTGCAAATCCCATGGATGTATTCTAAGAACTGGATACTGAACCGAAAATGGCCGCCCATTCATTTCAGTGGAAATTGCTCAGTGGTGCAGCACGCCGACATGGGGCCATAGTTCCGAGGCCACGCGGACATGCGCTGTCTGACTTTTCGTTCGCACGTGCGTAGTGTGGGGCTCATGATCGCGCTGACGTCTGAGGTATCTATGACAACGGCCCGCGCCTGTGGCTCTCCCACAAAGGACGCGTGTTCATGACCAATGTTCTCTGGAAATGTAGCTAACTATGTCCACGGCGAAACCCATACAACAGCTCTGTACCGAACGGGCAAACAGCACTCGGCTTAAATATAGTTTGGAAAAACAATTTATATACCTAATAGGGATATAAAATATTGATGGACTATTTTTATTTAACAAGGAAATAAAATTATTCACTATCGCAAACAATGTCAGCAAAACAGTTGACTTGCTACTGTATAAGATGACAGTTCAATCTCGTTTTCCACACAGTTCAAAGCTACATGTATTCGTAGAAAGTGAAACGCTTCGAGCTTGTAAGCTTGCAGCCTCCTCTATTCTTACTGGATTCATGATGATAACCCAACCGCACAGAGCATTGCCCGTGCTTCATGATCTGATAAGTTTTAGATGACGTTGATCAAATATAGCCAATTCTGGCAAGCAAAATTACTTTTAGTGTACGAATGCTCAAAGCTCATTAAATCCATTCTTTCTCTATACCTGGAACTGGAGCCCATACCAGCTGACTTGCAGGGTGCACATACCATTCATTAGAATGTAATTTTAATATTTAATATCGCGAATGCATATGCTGCAAGATACTCTAGCAACCCGAAGCGTCATCCAGAACATAGCTGCTGCCGTTATATGCTATTACCACGTTTATCAGCACTAGAAATTAAACTCTAAATTTTCTTGACTAAATTCACGCTTGCGTTTTTACAACCCAAATGTTTCTCTGTGTACTCAAACATCAAGGTAAGCCGAAAAGGTGCTGACTTTATTCGATATTAGTGAAATCTGAATACGGAATTATTTTCCTTCCCCTTATACAGGATTAGCAAATTCCTAAGTCCTCACATGATCAGCAGCCCAGTTATAAAATATGCATAAACTCGATCTTCGTTTCATTCTCATCTGTTTCTTTCTTCTGGGACTCCCGTATTTTTTCTGCGCAGATGGAGATCAGCTGCATCCGCTGCATCAGGGAATCTCCGCAGCATCACTCGCATACACTGATGCTGCTCTCACAGTGTGTCGTTCACATCACAGGCTGAACAACAAATACTGTGTTTGTGCAGTGCTGTCATGCATGGTCGGCGCATGCATAAAATAACAGAAACTTCATATTTTGTATCTTATCTTAAAAGTTGCTGAAAAGTCACGACATCAAGTATGCACATCTGCTGTTGTTTTAATAATTAAGAATGAGCATGCAATGGTAAATAAATGATTAGCTGCGTAGTTTTTTTGGGCTGAATGTATACCATGCTGAAAGTGCACATATGGACGTAGTCAATGCTACTCAGCCAGCATATAATACATGAAGCAGCAAAGCACAGTACCGTGAATCGGTGTAAGATATTCAAAGTAATAGAAATAAACAACTCAACTTAGGTGCATCTTGAACAAATTTCATACGAAAAAGTAGAGCAAGTGTTAGCTACATGCACGATTATAGGATGTCATCTTCAATAGTTACCAAATACACGCCCGTTATCCAACCTAAGTTAACTAACAACAGCCTTTGCTACCTTACTGCATATTCTGTAACGCTACATAAAAGATAGGTCAAGCAGTCGAGTCGCTACATAACAAAGCCATTCATCATATGCAATAAATGAAAACACTGGTGTCGTTACACCTGCTCACTTTACCGACTTGGTAATAATGTAAGCCGACAGCACGGAATCTCCTGACCAGTGCTACACGCAGAGAACCGCAGCTGCTGCAGTGCTTACGAGAATGCGCTTAGAGACAAGGTCCCCTTGGTGTTCGCGTAGCCTGAATTAAAATAAAAAAATTTGTCGCTGCCGTGGAAAAAGGCACCAATGATTTAAAAGAGAAAAATCAACAGATTATATATTGATCATTTGCGGTAGTCAAAAAAATTTATTCACGGATTTATTAGAGTGTCTTTTTCAATTGTTCCCTATGGAAAAATGTTCTTTTTGCCCCCCATGGCATCACGTGACCTGCAATATCAGCTTGACCGCTAAGCCCTTGTCGGCGTGCCTTTTAGCCCTGATTCACTATCCAGTTCTTATAATACATCCATGGTAAATCCCCGTCGCAAAGAAGTCTAAATAAGTTCAGCGTTTAAATTTTTTCGTCAGACAACATGACGTCCATTATATTTGTAGTATATAGTGTAAACGCCTGAAGTAATTTTTGCAACAGATTTTCTTTCGCGCAGTTGGCGATATATTTATTTCCAGGAAAGTTAATGTCTGCAAATTCATGTTTTTTTTGCCATAATATTTTTGCCGTAATATTTACCGATAAGAATTAAGAAATGAAACCTTTAGTTCTAAAGCGCCTTTATTGGAGAAAGCAAAACAACAACAACATGTTTTGCCACCACTTTAATATTATTTAAATTATGAACAAAACCCGCACTTCTGAAAATAGAAATAAAATACGCTAATATCCATGTACTTGTTACTTATAATAACGGTGTCACTTTTTCCTAAGTCCGCAAGAAATGTTTTGGCCTTTGGAAATCCAGAGGTTTTAGTGCTCGTTGTGTATAAGCCGAACAACTCTCAGTCAAGAAAGCGGTGACTTGTTCAGTCGGATCAAACAGTTGAACGTAAAGTGTGCTAACTTTTGTCACCTTTTACTCATAATTTGAGAGCTAATCTCAAGAATAAACTTTGGCCGATACCGACAAATTAGCGCGATAAAGCCCTGCTCAGTTGCAAGTGTCATGGGGTAGCGCGGATTACAAACTGTTCTCACAGCGGGACTGATTATGTGTTCTCATTTGTAAGAAATGATCACTTATCCGCCTTAGGTATACTGTGTAAAACATTTAGGTACATTCAGATTTAATGGTATAGTTATCAATTTGCGAATTGTGTGCAAGCCAATGTCTTACATTATTAAGACCAATAGCTATTTCGCCACGGCAAATTATAGACATTTACAGTGACATGAGCAAGATTTTAAATTTTGGGCATCCAACGAGAAATTATAAATGTATTAATAAATATTCTGTGACAATAAATGCGTAAGTTGTCATCCATAAGGAAAGCGTTTCTACTTCATGACTACTCCTACCCTTACGAAAAAGAAGTTTATTCAAGTGTGCTATTAGTATACTTCTTCTAAACTAAAAATAAGACAGTATACTTTCAGTTTACTTTTGATGTACTTATCAGAGATATACTTAGCAAAGTAATACTTAAGTATACTTGGCTTATACTGAAAAGTACACAGAAAAGTGTAGGCATATTTGGCTAATACTTGTTCCTAAACTTTTGATTGAGATATACTCAAGAAAAGTATAATTAAGTATTAAAATATTCATGCCTAATGTTCAAGTATACTTGGCTTGCAGTTAGGCTACTATCAAAAGAATAAGCACATGAAAATATTTTTTACCATACATATTGGCTTCTTTGAAGTATACTGCACTATATTTTTACTCAGTTTTTACTATCTCATGGACTTGCATATTTGCAGTAACGAGTCAGATTTGGGGCAGCATAGCAGAGTAAATAGCTCATGGGCGGAGCTGAACTTGATTTTTATGCAGTGTTATTAACCCATGCAGAAACAGATAAACATTTGTCTGATTTTATTTGAGAACAAATTTGACAATTATTCCAGTATTGACAGACTTGATACATACCCTTACAAAAAAAGAAGTATACCTCAAGTTTAAGCAACGTAAACTTAAAGTACCCATCTAGTTTACATCTAAGTTTTATTTTGTACTGCAAGTACACTACAAGCGAACTTTTAAGTATACTGTGACTTAACTAGTTGTATACCTGTTGTATATTCAGGTAGAAAATTGAACACGAAGACGGAGCTTAAAATTGAATAGAACTTTTACTGACAAAGGGTACTTCTTCTCCGTCTCCATACATTCTGCAGAACGTCATACGTTATCCTTTTAGCGACCTCTACAGGCGGGCGTATATCACATGGGTGCAAGACCTCGCAAGACCTCCGTCTACAGACGGATTTCCGTCAATAATGAATTCTTGGTTCCATCAATTGTCCGTTATTCAGTGCTGTGCAGGTGCGCAGTTTTGGTGTGAGAAAAATAATGACCTGCTCGTGCTCACTAAGTAACGACGTCTCACCATGGAACCTCCCAGATTTCCCATTGGAACACCTTAATTTATGTTGCCACCACTAGGGGCAGTATTTCGAGGCTAGAAGTGATACTTGATTGTGGACACTAATGAGGAAGCCGAAGACGCATTTAGGTCTATAAAATTGTGCACAAGTGTGGAATGTTAAAGGATAAGCCCTGAGAAGCAGTGCGTGGGGCTGGGTTACAGTAATTTTATAATGGCGGTGGGGCGTTCTAAGGCTTAGTGCCCCTCCGCCGTTATAAAATCGCTGTAACCCACTGCTTCAAGGGGCTTAGTGCTTTTATAAAACGGTTACCCTACATATAGCCCATGAAATAAACACACAAGAAAAAAATCAACAATTTATTGGTAATAATGCAACAATAAAATTGAGAACTATTCGTTCTTCCACCAAGCAAGATAGAGTGGACAGAATGGTTGGCATGCAACACAGACGCTAAGATTGCTTTTTCATCTAGCATCATTATGTCACATCTGGCTATTTGGGCTCGTTAATGTAGATATACTATGAAAGCAGGCTATTTGGAATGTCCCCTTCGGTCTCCCGAAGGCCCCGTTAAATAATTTTACGCTCGTTTGGTTTCGGTTTTTCGAGTTTCCTTGTTCTCAACTCGCGCCCGATCGGCCATATCATTACAACCAGCAGCGAGAGTAGGGAACAAGATTGACTTATGTCCTCCACACTTGCCGGTGTCAAGGAAAATATGTTGAATTGTGCATTAGTTTGCTAGCCAGCTTGTCAACTAGCTAGCGTTCACTACAATGGATGTGGTTACCCTACACATAGCCCATAAAATAAACACACAAGTAAAAAAATAAACAATTTATCGCTAATACTGAAATAGCGAGCTAGTTAGCAACATAGCTACCAAGCTAAAATGATATCGAACTTTGTAATGCAATACCTAGCTAGGTAGATAGCCAACTTAGCGGGTTAAAAGGCCAAACTTCGCTAACACTGAAATAGCGAGCTAAAAGTCTTGAAACAAACGTAAGCTAACGAGTCAATTGAGCGCAGAGTAGTTGCTGGTGTGCAGGGATATTTTGCGCTGCGCTCTGCCTCAGAAAGCAGTGGGTTACAGTGACTTTATACCGGCATGGAACGCGGCTCAGCCAATCACATTTAAGGATGGGAAGCAGCCGTTTTATAAAATTACATGCGCACACATGCACACAAGTAAGAAGCCCTACCATCATCATCATCATCATCATCATCATCATCATCCACACACAATAAATAAAACATCACCAACAACAGTAAGAAAAAAATAATAATATTGCACAACCCAACCCCTTCTGCCTCCATCACCCTACCATATTGCACAGCCCCTGTTATATTGCACAGTCTCTGTTATAGTCTTCTATGCACGGAGTCCTTGCTGCATGTTCAGCTCTGTGATGGCCCGGGGAATGAAGCTGTTTTGCAGCCTGGAGGTTCGTGCTTTGAAGGCCCGGAAGCGCCTGCCAGATGGGAGCAGGGAGAAGTGGTGGTGCAGTGGGTGGGTGTTGTCCTGCAGGATGCTGTTTGCATGGCGGAGACAGCGAGTCCGAAAGATGTCATCTAAGGAGGGAAGGGGAAGACCAATGATTTTTTTCCGCTGTTTTGATGACTCGTTTTAGTGATTTCCTGTCATTGTCCGTGCAGTTTGCGTACCATGCAGTGATGCAGTAGCCTGGAATCCATCCGTATCAAGGTTTGGTCGCTCCCAACGGTCACTTGCTTGTACGTCTGGCCTCAGTCAGTAGACCAGCGAGTTCAAATATTCGCACAAAATCCATGCGAGATCTGTGATTGGCTCACAGTCGCAAGGGTGCCCCCTCCCCCTTTAGACAGACTTAAAAATAAATAAAAATACCACAGTTCTGCATTCAACGGAAGTCCCGCCTCCCGGCTCGTGTTTATCTGAGTATTCATCTGAGTGGCAGCATAGTCTCGGCAATGAACGAGCCGGGAGGCGGACTTCCGTTGAATGCGCGAGCTACTTGAAGCATAACTGTGGTATTTTATTATTTTTAGCGAAAAATAACCGCGTTTCTAGAGTTCTGAGGATACGAGTGGACAGAGCAGACTTGGATTATACTGGACGATGCGCTGGACGATGGTTTGAAAGTATGTCAACGGACGTTTTGTGGAGTTTTCCCATTGCTACTGCGTGACCCCATTTGCTTCCAGCAAAAAAGGAAATTGGATAATTTTTCAAAACTCTCCAGTGGCCATAAAGTTGCGCCAGGTGAAGAACAACTTTGTCCATTCAAGACATCTAATGGTGAGTAAGTGATATACAAGTTATAGTTCTTGGGTGAAGTATCACTTTAATTTAGCTGATGCAATCATGCCCTTCGAGCTATAGCTAATGCCAATTACCATGAAATACGCTATGTAATTTGAGTATTATTTAATTTAGCCTTTATTATACCGGGGAATCCCACTGAAATAAACAAAATGCAGATATGGCCAAACATTATCCTGTTCAAAACCTAACAACCACTCCAAGAGTAAACGCAGGCAAACCACAATCTAATTTTTTAAGCTCATGTCAAATAACATTCACTTAATGCCGTTGCTGGCCAGCTAACTCATATTCGATTGGTGGTTCACGCTTAAGAGCAGAAAACATGAATATTCATATATTCACTTTATTAGTGACGTAAGGGCTAAACGCTGGCTATACGACTGAGGCTAGACTGATAAGTCAGTGACCGTTGGGAGCGACCAGCACTTTATCAATATGGATTCCAGGCTAGTGATGCAGTAAGTAAAAATGCTCTCAATAGAGCAGTGATATAAAGTCTTAAGCAGATCTGCCGACAGATTGTTCTTTTTTAAAGTCCTTAAAAAATAAAGCTGTTGCTGCGCTTTTTTAACTATGGCAGTTGTGCTGACGTCCCATTTAAGGTCCTCTGTGATCCATGTCCCCAAAAACTTAAAACTTGAGACTGTCTCCACTTCCTCCCCATTAATGAGCAGGGGGGAGGGGTTTCCTCTGTGCCTCCTGAAATCCACAATGATTTCTTTTTTCTTTTTGACATTTAGGGTCAAGTTGTTTTCATTATACCAACCTACCAGCCTGTTGACTTCGTCTCTGTAGGCGGTCTCATTGCCGTTGCAGATCTTCCCCACCATAGTCGTGTCGTCGGCGAACTTTATCATGGTATTGGAAGGGTGGGTGGAGACACAGTCGTATGTGTAGATGGTGTAGAGTAGTGGACTCAGTACGCAGCCTTGTAGCGCCCCGGTGCTGAGGGAGAGGCTGGAGGACCGCTGAGGGCCTAGTCTGACCCTTTGTGGGTGATGAGTTAGGAAGTCCTTTATCCACATGTACAGGATGTTACTGAGGCCCACGTCCAGGAGCTTAGTGACCAGTTGACTGGGAACAATAGTGTTAAACGCCGAGCAGTAATGGATAAAAAGCATTCTCACACTTGCCTCCCTTTCGTCGAGGTGTGTTAGTGCTGCATGGAGGGCTGAGGCGATGGCGTCCTCAGCGGACCTGTTTGCCCTATAGGCATACTGCTGCTGGTCCAGGTTGGGGAGGAGGATAGATTTTATGTGCCTTATCACTAGCCTCTCCAAGCACTTGGCGATGATGAGGGTGAGCGCCAAAGGTCTGTAGTCATTGAGTGTGGTAATGTTGACTTGCTTCGGGACTGGAATAATTGTGGCCGTTTTGAAACAGGTTGGTACAATGGCTGTGGACACAGTCATATTAAAAATATCTGTGAAGACATCTGCAAGCTGGTGTGCGCAGTCCCTGATCACTTTGCCCGGAATGCGCTCCGGCCCCTCTGCCTTCCTTGCATTCACAGACTTGAAGATCCGTCTCACCTCCTCCACTGTGACAGTGAGTTGGAAGTCTGTGTCAACAGGCAGGATGGAGGTGGGGGGGATGGCACCATTATTTTGCTGAGTTGTTTGAAAACGGGCGTAGAAATGGTTGAGCTCCTCAGCCAGAGAGGCATTGTTGTTTGTAGGTGGTTCTTGGCTGTCTCTGTAGTTGGTCAACAGCTGGATGCCCTTCCAAACCTGTGAAGGATCTTTGTTGGTGACGTGATCCTCGATCCTGGCCTTGTATGCAGTTACTGCTTACTTGATACCTTTTATGAGGTTGTGTCTGGTTGTGCTATACAGTGCTCTGTCTCCGGATTTGAAGGCTGTGTCGCACTCCATTAGGAGAGCTTGGACCTCTCCAGTCATCCAGGGTTTCCTATTGTGGGGGATCCGAATGTGTGTGTTGATGATGATGTTTTCCACACAAGTCCTGATGTAACAGAGCACAGTGTAAGCATAGTTGTTCACATCTTCATTAAAAAACAGAGTCCAATTAGTCTGCTCAAAGCAGTCCTGGAGCTGTAAAGAAGCATCAGCAGGCCTTTTTTTTTACAGTTCTAGTGGTAGGCTTTTGCTTCTTAATGATGGGGCGGTATGCTGGTATTAGAAAGAGTGACAGGTAGTCAGACTGGCCCAGGTGAGCGAGGGGAGAGGCTCTGTATCCTTTTGGGATGTAGGAATATACACAGTCCAATGTGTTATTCCCCCGTGTTGCACACTTAACATGCTGCTCAAACCTGGGTAACACAGTCTTAATATTAGCATGGTTAAAATCACCACCCACGATAAAGATGCCCTCCGGGTAAGTGCTCTGTTGTTTATCAATAGCCGCTAGCTCATAGCCGAGTGCTAGCTTGGCGTTAACATCGGGTGGGATGTAGAGCGCTCTAACCACAATAACAGAAAGCTCCCGAGGCAGGTAGAAGGGTCTGCATTTAGCTGCTAACAGTTCTAGGTCAGCCAAGCAATGCTTGTTAATTACAACGGAATCTATGCACCAGTTCTTATTTACATATGTGCACAGTCCGCCTCCACGGCTTACCCGACGCCTTACCCGACTCCTCCGTTCTGTTGCTCTGATGTAATGAGCGGCCTACTAGCTCAACCGCTGTGTCAGGAATCCTCGGATTTAGCCAGCTCTGATCCTAATCTCCTCTTAACATGGATAAGTGTGCAGGTACACATGTAAAATACAAGACAGAGAGAGAGAGTAAGCCTGTTACGAGCCTAGTGGCCCATTGGGCCGGTGCTTAACCCCAGTTTCCATGGCGTGAAGCGACTAGGAGTATTACTACTCCCCCTGGATGGGGGCCAGTCCATCGGAGGTACTCCCCCAGCTCCTAGTCAAGTTTCCCTAACTATTTGCTGGTACTCATTTATACACCTGGGTGGAGTGAGGCGTGGAGTGTGGGAGTGAAGTGTTTTGCCCAAGAACACACCGTGAAGATCGTGGCCGGGGCTTGAACTCTGGACCTTATGATCCCAAGTCAAGCCTACTTGACCACTGCGCTATCATGTCTCCCAGTGTCTGGGGTAAAATACATCATTACTGTTTTAATGAACGCTGCGCATTTGATTTAGGATTTTCATCTGTGCTGAAAATAACAACATCATGGACTTACCTTGACAGTATCTCGCCGATATAGTCTCTCAAGTCTCCGTTGCGCTGAAGAAGTCAATGCTTTCAGTTTGTAGGAGAAAACTAATAGAGCTTAGTCTAGCTATATCGTCAGGGGGAAAGGAATTTCAGATCCAACCTCCACTTTTTACGGCTTTTTATTTGCCAGAACGATTTTAAAAGGGGGCGCCAATTTGTTTTAGGGGGTTTTTATCAGTGAGAAGGGGTTTAAATTTCCTTAACTGGACGTACACTCGACATGTTTACATATCCTAATGTTTCTCTGGGTACCCAAACACCAATTGGCATAGGTTAAATACAGAATTCTTAATCTCGCCATCCAGATGCAAAATGTACGCTGCACACCCTAGAATGCACCTGAACAAAAAATATGAGGGCAGCACGGTGGCATTGTGGGTAGCACTGTTGCCTCACAGCAAGGAGGTCGTGGGTTCGAATCTGGCCTGGGGCCTTTCTGTGTGGAGTTTGCATGTTCTCCCCGTGTTTGCGTGGGTTTTCTCCGGATACTCCGGTTTCCTCCCACAGTCCAAAGACATGCATGTTAGGTTAATGTGAGACACTAAATTGCCCATAGGTATGAGTATGAGAGCGAATGGTGAGACGATTTGAATAGTGTCTTGTAATGAGCTGTGGAGGGCAGCATTACGCCGTACGGCTACAGTCTGCCGGAAATTCAGATGAAGAACAAAAAATATTCCTGTTCATAGTCCGAATCCGCGCTGTAAGCTGCCTTTTACCACAGGGAAAACGAAAGAACTTATAATTCCCCACCTTTTCAGTAGGATTTGTGCATCTTCTGCCCCACATGGTTTGCAAAGAGCATGCGCACTCTAAATCTCGCTTTTTACGTCCTTAAACCGAAAGGTACGAGCCCCCAATATGTTACAAAACCTTTTTAATCCGCTAGGGACAAAGGGAAGCAACACAACGGCGTTGGTAAAAAATTGCCGGTAAGTCGGTTTAATGATTTTGTATAGGCAACAAAATACAGCAATTAGTGCGTGTGTAATACGTGGCCAGCAGATGGCAGCAAAATCTCTAAACACATACACAGCAAACGATAATATAAAAAGAAAAACAAATAGTTGGCCAAGGCGCAATTTTAACAACAACCCAGCTCCTAAAAAGGAGTACCACTATTCTACTAAATAAAGTTTCTAACAGCTAGACCAAGAGGAATCTCCAAAACACACTACAAAGTCAACAAAATTACACAAAGTGGCACAGAACAACAAGGCGGACTTTTTCACACCAAATCACAGCCGCTATGTGTGATGATGGCGTGCCCTTTAAATATGCTTCCGGTCTGCGTGGATTGGTGGGTGGAGCTGGCATGGCCGGAGGAGGAAACACAGCTGGCAGTCGGTGATTGGTCGGGGGGAAGGCGTGTCAGGAGGAGATCCCTGGGCTGTATTCAAATCCCTGTTCTCGAACAGAGAACATTGTTCATCGCGAATCGAATACCTCCCCTGCTTAAAATTCCAGCTTTGACCAGCCTAGGCTGGTCAGGCTGGTTTAAGCTGTGTTTTGGACAGTTTTAGTTGGTCGACCAGCCCTTCACCAGCTGATATAGCTTTAAACATCTAGACCAGCTAATAACACAGCTCAGACCATCTTAAACCAGCTTAGAATTCTAGCAGCTAGAATTCTAAGCTGGTTTAAGATGGTCTGAGCTGTGTTATTAGCTGGTCATAGCTGGTCTATATGTTTAAAGCTGGTCTCTATAGCTTGATGAAGGTGGTCCAAGCTGGTTAAGCTGGTATTGTCAGCTGGAGTCAGCTGGTGAAGGGCGGGTCGACCAACTAAAACTGTCCAAAACACAGCTTAAACCCGTCTGACCAGCCTAGGCTGGTCAAAGCTGGAATTTTCAGCAGGGTCGGGAGGTGGTGTGGTGAAGAACGACGGGGAACAAACTTGGTGGCCACTGGCGAAACTGATGAAATGTAAGCTGATTTTATCCCTCGCATGGTCTATTTTACATAACTGGTAGATTTCGAAATAAATCCATCTATTCACTGATTCATTAAGCCTTGACGGTGACCTAATTCCGGATTGAAAAAATCGCTTAAATGCTCACAATTCTTTGCTTTGTGATCTTGAATAGACTATTTGCGAGAACCGCGTTGCCCCTGACAACCTCGGTACCTCTGCCAAACATTCAGTAGCATGGGTCCACACATATGATTGCAGACACGTACCCATGAATACCGTTCCCGACTGTTCTGGCATATTCGAATTCCGACTTGTTTCCGAGCTGTTCGGGAACAGTCAAGAACAGGGATTCGAATGCAGCCCCCGAGGCGGGAAAGGAACTCCCGAACATCGTCATCTCTTCTTCCAATGCCATCAGGTCTTAAGGCCAGCAACCACCGTCGAAATAGATAACACAAAAAATCCGCAAGCCCGTAACAACAACATTTCTCAATGTGTGATTGCACAGAGTTTGGGGATTTTGCCATCGAAAGTCAATAATATTGTTAAAATATTTTGAGAATGTGGAGAAACTGGCGCAATATCTGTGCTCAAAAGACAAGGCCGAATATTAGATGCTAATTATGACAATGGAGACCCTGGACTGTTTACCAATTTAAGTCTTTATCAGACAAGAATTTGAAGAAATTCTCTTTTCAAACATCATTTCCGAAACAAATGCTGAGTGTTATTAAAAGGAGAGGTGATCTTACACATTGGTAAAAATGCACCTGTCCTAGCCTGTTTGGAATGTGTTGTAGAAATGAGCTATTATTTCTAGAAAATGATAAAGTTGATGAGTTAAAGCAATATTTTCTTTGTCTTGCTTTTTTCATTTGAATACTGTTTAAAAGTATTTGCAAATTGCTGCTTGCCATTTATATTCACATTTTAATCATTGTCCAAATTCTTCTAGAATTGGGGTCGTAATTCATTTTTGCGAAGTGATCTGGTCATCTTTCCTTGTATTCAGAAGCAGATCCGAAGAGTAGATGTGATCTTATTTGATTTTAAATGTCACTCTTCTCTTTCCTCAGGTCTCAACACTGAGCAAATTCTTTTCAGAGTTTTAGCTCCTGTTGCCATCCTCATTATAATTGTCTTGATTGCCCTCATTGTTTATCTCTACCATCGCCGTAAGTATTTATCACTCAATTTTGACCTCTGTTGCTGTTGAACAGGGAAATTTTACATGTTTTGGTTTCAAGATGTTGCTATACGGCGTTTCCCACAAAATCAGATTTCTACTTCAGACATCAATTACCGTTAATGAGAAAAATAATGAGAAAAATAAATACAATACCTGTCAAAAGTTTTTGCACGTCCTAAGATCTTGTCAAGTCTTTGGGCTCCAAAATTGTTGACCAGGCGCAGGCGCGGCGAATGGGGGGAGCGCCGCGCCAACGGGGTGTATCCAGGCATATTTTGTAATTTCGTGCCCGGCACAAGTACTCCTCTGTCCCGCCTCTGTCCCTCCAACCGGCGCAAGTGGCAAAGAGGGAGGAGAGAAGGCCTGAGTGGGTTTAACACAGCCGAGTCAAATCTTCACCAATCAAATGAGCTCCTCTACTCACCTTTAAAATGTTGGAATAAAGAAGCCTCTGTCCTATATCTGCATAATGTGTTAATGTTGCATTTTACTTTGCTGCTTCAGGTATGTTTTCTGCACCGCTTGCGTCTATATTAAGCATTACGAATATGAGTTAGCTGGCTAGCTAGGGCATTCGCGAATTATTACCATTAGCGAACTTGAATGGAATTTCAAAACAAAACTATGTCAGATCATTCAAACTTATGAAGTTGAAGTTGTTCCTATTATTACACCCTGTTGTTGCTTAAAATTTTGGGATTAACATGCCTGGACAACAATGCTAGATACGTTACACATTTATTTTCAATATGTGATCTTAACTCAGTACGAGATCATAGCAATCAGGCTGTATTCCTTTCCCCCACTAAAAACGATAAAACCTAAGTGACAATAATAGTATTAAGCCGCTTGCACACTGGACGCGAAACAAATTTTTCACACGACAGATCACATTCAAAGTCAATGCAATTGACTTTGAATGTAATCAGTTGTGCGAAAAATTCGTTTCGCATCCGGTGTGAAAGCAGCTGAAGGACACATACCCACATAGCCTACACGCGCACTCACGCGCCCACATGCACACACATCTCTCTCTCTCTCTTTCTCTCTTATCTGACATCAGGACAATCGATATAGATACTATGATTTATGTGCTGATTCAGATAGTTACATTAAATAGTGGTTGCTGTAATTATTTATTGCATTGAAATGTGCCTGACATTCTGGAAATCTGCCTGTGAGGTTTTCGGTGGCGTGCAGCGCACTGTACTGTCGGTCAGCCAAATTAGCACTGCACAGAAAGTAAACCAGGTTGGAGCTGGCGAGCTCTCTGCGCACTTCCGGCGGGGCCTTTATCCACGAATTTGTCACTGCGTCATGATGAATATGTGACACCTCCCCCTACTACGTCGCCACACCCATCTCGGCGCACGTCCCTCTACCAAATTGCCAAAGTGGCTGCGCACGGTGTTGCATCGCACAAAATTACCACTGCGTGGGCGGCACCAGATGAAATTACCACTGCGTAGGCTACGCCACGCTGCGCCACCCTGCGCTGCGCCAAGAAATTAGAGCCCTTTATCTTACATGTAGGTTTAGAACAAAGAAATCACTAGAACCCAAGACTTGTTTATTACAAATAATAAATTTACAGGAAAAATCCACAAGGAATCCAGCACAGGTGATTGAAATGATCAGCTCGCCAACAACCTGAAGCTGTTTGATAATGAGTAGATCATTTGAATCACCTGCTGGAGCAGGGAGAGATCTAAAACATGCAGAACAGGTGGTACTCTAGGGGCCTATTGGACAAAGGCGGGATAAAGGATCAGCCCAGGATCAGCACGGGATTAGCCTGATCTCAAGCCCCATTTCGGTTGCACAGAGCGAGTAGGCTAAGCCATGGCACTACTTCAGGGGTGGGGAATTCCGGTCCTGGAGGGCCGGTGTGTATGCAGGTTTTTATTTTTATCAATTACCCTGACTAATTGACTTAATTGGTTGTATACACAAATATAGATTTGTCCAATGATTAGATCAAAGAAAAATGTTTTATGAAGGGAGACAAGAACAGTCTTTGGTGGTCATTCATGATAATTTATATAAATTTGCCTGAAATGTCAGATTTCATAAATGGTTTGGTTAATTTAGACAAACAACCAATTAAAGGCCAGAAGTTGTTGTGAAAACCAGGGACAGATACGGCCCTTGTTGCCCACCTCTGCACAAGTTACTATGGAAACAAAGTCTGTGGAGCTAGCCAGCTCCAGAGCAGGCTTACCAAGAAGCTACGCTCCTGCCTCCAGCCAATTTCACCTCACCTCAGTCAGCGGTCACCCAAATTGAAAATCAATGGCCTTAACAGTCATTCTAAATTGTCCACTACACATTTGCTATCTCAATTACAGTAGGCCCAGAGTAATTATCTTAAAAACTTGTGACCATTGATGTCAGTAAAATAGCCAATATTCTATCATTTTATTCAAGTATCCATGTGGCTGTCACCGTCACAATTCAATCAGTCCCCCTTCCATGTCACATTTTAACCCTATTTAGAATCATTATCAGATTTGTCCTTATTCTCCAAGTTGAGACTTCCTCCTGAGTAGAAAATGAGCAGTGCTGTATGAAGGGGGTTACCGTGTTTCAACGTGGTCTTAAATCGCTGCAGTAATCCCCTTCATACAGCACTGCTGCTACTTTTCTCCGTCTTATTCAGACTGCGACGGGAAAGGTAGAGTCGTTGCCTTATCGCCGGATACGTGTGCAGTGTTGCTCGCTTCGCGATACTGGAATCAAACATTTTCAGGAGGCTCCTTGATGTTATTTTCTGACGTTCATATTTTACTTTTTAATTTGAATATGCCCCCATCAGAAGTGATTAAAAGCAGAAAGTAAGGTCAACTAGTCTGAAAACGTCTTCTAGATTGGACTATCATTTCAGTTTGTGCAGGACAAAAAATGGCTTATAGCAAAATTGTGGTACGTATATAGGAAAAAATATGCTTGTAAAAATTTGTAAGCACTTGGGTTTGCCTGTGCATTTCACGCACAATCACATCTGCCTATTTTCTTGTCTCGATGTATCTTAAATCTGTCTGGCAACGACTGCTTATCTACGGTGGCCCTGAAGGGTCACAACACCTGCAAACTCAGAAAACATCTGTAAATTCAGAAAACACTTTCATCGATTTCACAACACATGAACTGCAAATGCCAAAACACCTGCATATTCAGAAAACATCTGCAAATTCAGAAAAACACTTTCATCGATTTCACAACACATGAACTGCAAATGCCAAAACACCTGCATATTCAGAAAACATCTGCAAATTCAGGAAACACTTTCATCGATTTCACAACACATGAACTGCAAATGCCAAAACACCTGCATATTCAGAAAACATCTGCAAATTCAGGAAACACTTTCATCGATTTCACAACACATGAACTGCAAATGCCAAAACACCTGCATATTCAGAAAACATCTGCAAATTCAGAAAACACTTTCACCGATTTCACAACACATGAACTGCAAATGCCAAAACACCGGCATATTCAGAAAACACATGCAAACTCACAAAACACATGCAAACTCTGTAATGACAACGGAAATGTTTGCGCGGGGACCATAATCAGTGACGGACCCACATGCGGTTGCGGTCCAGAGCGATCCATGCAAAAAAACTGTTTCGAAGAGGTAGCTACGAGTTCTTTTAACACGTTGACTGCCAACTAGAAAACTTCGTAATGGCGGGTCCAGTCCAGCGCTAGACTTGAAAATTTGGGGAAATTATCCATCCCTTTATTGACAACAATTAATCCTGGCTAATTCTAGATGGTTTTCCTTTATAAACACATTTTCCAATTCAAGAATAATCAAGTGGCAATTGAAGACACGGCTTCTCTCCCCATGCGATCTAACAGCAAATAATGGGCTACATTCAGTAGAAAATAATTTAATTATAATTAGGTCTATGCACTGGCACTTAGCAACATAATTTTTTTTTTTTTTTTTCCAGCGAGAGCGGCATTTCAGAACTCATTTTGCGAATGAAGGTAATTTGGCAAGTACCTACACCTGTTTTTGCAGCATGGTCACGCAACTTGCTGTAAAAAATAGACATCTGTCAGACTGGAAAATGTAAACGGAGGAAACCACGTATACTTGTCATCAGAATTACCTTCATTAGCTGAAGAGTTCTGAAATGCCGAGGGTCTCTCTGTGGTCATGGCGCTTAAGCTGATACATGAGCGATTTTAAAAAAATGGTAGTAGAGTCCGTAGCAGGAGAGGGAATAGTGCTAAAGAATGGGCAAAGTGTTCAGTATCTGCACGAAATTGCACTGTGAAATCAGAATTGACATACATAATATGTGACAGTGATAACTTTCAAAAAATAGTGGTGCGGATGCGCTCGTCTTGGGACAGCAATGTAGAAAGCGCTAGCCAGCTAGTTTACAGCTAACAAAGTTTGCAGAAGCGTTTAACAGTTATCTAAGTGGACCAATACGTTTTGGGGACACTGCCTTAATATGCTTAAATTAAACAAAACCACTGGGGTATCCGACATCGCTAAGTCCGTTAAAAGAACACGTAACTCTGATTATGGTCCCCCCGGGAAACATTTCCGTTGTCATTACAGAGTTTGCATGTGTTTTGTGAGTTTGCATGTGTTTTCTGAATATGCAGGTGTTTTGGCATTTGCAGTTCATGTGTTGTGAAATCGATGAAAGTGTTTCCTGAATTTGCAGATGTTTTCTGAATATGCAGGTGTTTTGGCATTTGCAGTTCATGTGTTGTGAAATCGATGAAAGTGTTTCCTGAATTTGCAGATGTTTTTCTGAATATGCAGGTGTTTTGGCATTTGCAGTTCATGTGTTGTGAAATCGATGAAAGTGTTTTCTGAATTTGCAGATGTTTTCTGAATATGCAGGTGTTTTGGCATTTGCAGTTCATGTGTTGTGAAATTGATGAAAGTGTTTTCTGAATTTGCAGATGTTTTCTGAATATGCAGGTGTTTTGGCATTTGCAGTTCATGTGTTGTGAAATCGATGAAAGTGTTTTCTGAATTTGCAGATGTTTTCTGAGTTTGCAGGTGTTGTGACCCTTCAGGGCCACCGTACTTATCCCATTCACACAGACGCCGAAGTGCATCAGCTATAGTATACTCCTTCTTGACGGCGCTGAAACACCTCCCGAGTTTACTGTCACTTTAGTTTAGCTCACTTTAATACTCCTGTCAAACGCCTTCCACCATTCAGACAGAAACTGAAGGAGTGGCATGCAGAGGCGTTTCAGAAACAACATCGTCCCTCTGTCTGAACGCGGTCTTTGAGCGAAAGTTGGCTTATGTGTCTGCTGCATCTACTGAGTGTGCATGGTGATATATCAACGATTCTTTGATTGATCTCGGGGTCTATTTGAGATAGCCGTGTGCGCGCACTCAGCAGGATCAGCGGCAGCAGGCTTCACTTAGCCGATCCTTCTCTACCTCCTGTTGGCTTTGTGCGATCAATTAAGCCAGCGAAGATCTGTTTGGGATATGGCAATCCTCGCTTTGGCGTTGATCCAGGATCTCAGGATTTGACTTTTGTGTAATAGGCCCCAGGAGAGGTTTGAGAAGCACTGGATTAAACCATTGTTCCTGATCTGCTAAAATATTGACAAAATGACTCGTCCAGGGGCCTATTGCAGAAAAGTCGGATCCTAGATCCTGGATCAAGGTCAAAGCAGGGATTGCCAACGTGTTGCTGGCTTAATTGATTGCACAAAGCCAACAGCGGTTGGAGGATGATCGGCTAAGTTAAGCCAGTTCAAATAGACCCCGAGATCGATCAAAGAATCGCTGATCATCACCGTGGATGCTCAGCAAATGCAGCAGACGCATGCACCAGCTTTCAATTAAAGACCGTGTTCAGACGACGCCGTCTCTGAAACGCCAGTACTACTCCTTCAGTTTCTGTCTTAATGGTGCAAGGCGTTTGAGAGGAGTATTAAACAACAACCCTAACAACGCTCTTCCAGTGTAATACTGGAGCATGCATAACTATATGATTTCTGATGAATGATGGTGAATAATGCTGATGACTGAACAAATATTGCCTAAATCAACTGAACAGATGTCAATCAAAGCTACAGAAGCCAACTGCTTATGTGTGTGTGCACTGCTCATGCGTGTGTGAACTGCTTGTATGTGTGTGTGTTGTGTGTGCGCATGTGTCTGTGTGCATGTGCCTGTATGTGTAAGTGTGTTACTGCTGCTTACATATTATGGTTACTGATTATGACTATTGATTTACTGATGAATATGATGAGAAATATTGAAATATAATCCTCAACACATCGAGACAAGAAAACAGGCAGATGTGGTTGTGCATAAAATGCGCACGTGAACTGCAAAGCAAACCTCAGTGCTTCGAAATTTTTACAAGCATACTTTTTCCGATATAACAAAATTTTGCCTCAAGCCCCCTTTTTGTCATGCACAAACTCTGAAATAATAGTCCGATCTAGAAGACGTTTTCAGACTAGTTGGCTTTATTTTCTGCTTTTAATCACTTCTGATGGAGGCATATTCAAATTAAAAAGTAAAATGTTAACGTCAAAAAATAAATTCAACCCCCTGAAAATGTTTGATTCCAGTATCGCGAAGCGAGCGACATGGCACTCGTATCCGGTGCTAAGGCAACGACTCTCTTTCTGAATAAAGATGGAGAAAAGTAGCAGCAGTGCTGTATGAAGGAGGTTACTGTAGCAATTTAAGACCGCGTTGAAACACTTCAACCACCTTCATACAGCACCGCTCATCTACTTAGATGGGAGTCTCAACTTGGGGAATAAGGAAAAATCTGATAATGATTCTAAATATGGTTAAAATGTGACATGGAAGGAGGACTGATTGAATTGTGATGGTGACAGCCACATGGATATTTGAATATAACGTTAGAATATTGGCTGTTTAACTGACATCAATGGTCACAAGTTTTTAAGATAATTACTCTGGGCCTACTATAATTGAGATAGCAAATGTGTAGTGGACCACTTAGAACGACCGTTAAGGACATTGATTTTCAATTTGGGTGACTGCTGACCAGTGGTGGCTGGACGTTGAGAAATACTATGAAGCATAAAGTTGGTGCCAAAATAAAGCTAGGGGGGTCCGGGGGTCTGCTCCCCCGGAAGAAAATTTTGAAAAATAAGCCCCTAAATGGTGACCTCTGAAATTTAGAGAAACAAACAGACACTTGAAAAGTATTCGATCAACCTTCAGATTCAAAAGATTCAAGACATGATTTATTCCTGCATTTAAGCATTACTTGATCAGGCTCCCTCAAATAATTGTCAAATGGCTAAAAAAAAAAAAAAAATTCTCAAATTTGCTAGCAGTGTTATTTAGTTCCCGATCAGCATAAAAAACACGCAATTCTGACCTAAGCCTGTCAGCATCAAACGTGTGTCCAAAGCCTTGCATCAGAGATCCCAGTGCCTCCTCTGGAAATGCTGTGTTGC
The DNA here is from genome assembly GCA_029692085.1 of Gymnothorax javanicus. Lineage (NCBI taxonomy): Eukaryota > Metazoa > Chordata > Actinopteri > Anguilliformes > Muraenidae > Gymnothorax > Gymnothorax javanicus. The sequence goes on from JAFJMP010000025.1 coordinate 309,091, forward strand.
CAAATTTAGAGGGCTCAAGGAAACCCAAATTTTCCATATTGCTGAAACGCTCCTTAATTTGCTCAGTTAGGTTCTCCAAGATTTGTAGATACAGTTTTCGGTAGTACAGTCTGGGATCCTGCACCAGTGAGTCCCTCGCCTTACGATGTCCGCTACCACAGTGCTGAAGGTCATCAGTTAGACCTGCAGCCTTGTTGTAGATGGCCTCAAAGGAAGTTTCTGACTTCTTTTCGGTCACAAACAGGATAAAAGATTCAATCCTACGCCTGCAAAAGCCTACATCAGTTATCCTTTGCTGTAAAATCTTGAACACCACAGCCGTTTCAGAGAGGATCTGATTGTATGTCAGCAGCAAAAACATGAAGTCCTTTAGTGTTTTAATGAATCCACATGCAGCACTTAGAGTGTCCTCCTCATTTACGCAGTCAGAACTAAGCATTCTCTCAATGTTTCCAGCAGCTTATCGCGATGATTTGCCACTGTACTCACAACATGTGAGGAGAAATTCCACCTAGTTGGGGCAGTCCGCGGCATCTTTGAACAACCAGTGTCCTCCAAGAAGCCCATCCTCTTTGAGGATTTCAAAAAAAAAGCTGAAAATCCCGACAACGTAGCAAAGAAAATCTTTGCCTCAGGAATGCATCTGGCGCCTTGAGCCAACACCAAATTTAGTCGGTGTGCATAGCAATGCACAAATTCAGCACTCGGAGCTACGGCCTTAACCTTGGCCCTCAGCCCATTCAGTGCAGATGCCATTACTGCAGCCCAGTCATGTGTCTGACCCACGAGCTTTGAACAGTAACTGAAACCCTCCATCTCTGCATCAACTACGTTGAATACGGACTCCGCATCCCTGCCGCCAGACTCTTGTAGATAATAACCTAGCATAACTAACCTGTAGTTCTGTAACAACGGGAAGCCACTGACGAAATGTTGCCAGAACATCTAACTCTGTCATTTGTCGGAACTATTGTCAATCATCTTTGTGTGAACACACGAGGAAGTGCACCATTAATTTATAAAGGAGAAGCAGTGCTTCACATTCCTGGACTAAACAGTCTGTTGACCAATTAAAAACACAGATTTTACCCATTGAAATCTATGTAGCTATGAAGCTGTGCTTCACATGCCATTTTAAATTTTGCCACCTGGGGCTTGTTTTTGTACATCTTAGTTCGTACTTGGATTATGTAGGAACTGTAGCACGTTATTAATCATTAAATGAACGAAACGCGCACTTTGAATCCATGCGTGCCATTTTTCGCTTTTGTGATTTTTTTTTATGAACCTCTTCTTCATCTGCTTCATCTGCTTCAATGGACGAGCTGCCCCTGCTGCTGACTGAGGTGAGGTGAAATTGGCTGGAGCAAGGAGCTTAGCCGTTTGGTAAGCCAGCTCTGGAGCTGGCTAGTTCCCCAGACTTTGTTTCCGTATTAACTAGTGCCATGGCTTAGCCCACTCGCTCTGTGCAGTCGAAATGGGGCTTGAGATCAGGCTAATCCTGTGCTAATCCTGGTCTTATCCCCCATCCCGCCTTTGTACAATAGGCCCCTGGTTTTTCTTAATTTGTTTTGTTATGTACATGGTTTATACATTGGGCTTCAGTTTTCCTACCTTTCAGTTATACAACCAATATGAGACTATTACGCAACAGCAAAATATAAAAAATTGTAACAAGTACAGAAAATATTGGGGTGTGCAAAACCTTTTGACTGGTAGTGTACAGCTAACAGAACTGTAAACTGAAAAACTGTAAACTGACTTAGTTGTTAAAGAGGCAGATCTGCCTGCAAAATGCATTTTCTGTGGTGCGAGAAATGGAGCTCAAACTGTGTTTCACTTGCTGAAAAGTTAATCAACAAAAGTTACTTTATTTCTGTGAGCCGATCCACACCTAATCTGAAATTTTTTGTATTTCCCTGGCCCGTGTGGATTTTTTTTTCTGCAACTTTGATTTTTGTGGATTTTGGATGCTGATTATACAAGCCAACAAATTAAGTTGTGAGTTTTGCTCACGCTATCAATTGAGATTGTTACAGCTGTCATAGCAGCCGCCATCTTAACTCCCATAGGTACTATCCCATACTGTCAACAACCAATAGAATGGCTATCAATCACTTGATTGGTTTGCTATCGCAACATAATGCCCTGATGAACTATACAAAGATAACAAATATAAAGACAACGTGTGGGTAGCACTGCCGCCTCACAGTAAGGAGGTTATGGGTTCAAATCTGGCGTTGGGCCTCTCTTTGTGGAGTTTGCAAGTTATCCTGTGTTTGCGCGATTTTTCTCCAGGTACTCCAGTTGCCTCCCACAGTCCAGAAACATGCAGGCTATTTTGAGACGCTAAATTGCCCATTAGTGTTAATGGTGTGTGTGTTTGCGTGCGTGTGTGTGTGTGTGTTCTTGTACTTGTTACGTACTGAGGACTGGAATGAGTTTTTAACCAACAAAGTGAAGTCTTTTCTGGGAAGTGAGGACATTTTGGCCGGTCCTCACAACTACAAAGGCAAATTGTGACTTATTAGTTAAGGTTAGGGGTAAGGTTAGAATTAGGGATAGGTTAAGGTTAGGGTAAGGGTTTGGGGGTAAGGTTAGAATTAGGGATAGGTTAAGGTTAGGGTAAGGGTTTGGGGTAAGGTTAGAATTAGGGATAGGTTAAGGTTAGGGTAAGGGTTTGGGGTAAGGTTAGAATTAGGGATAGGTTAAGGTTAGGGTAAGGGTTTGGGGTAAGGTTAGAATTAGGGATAGGTTAAGGTTAGGGTAAGGGTTTGGGGTAAGGTTAGAATTAGGGATAGGTTAAGGTTAGGGTAAGGGTTTGGGGTAAGGTTAGAATTAGGGATAGGTTAAGGTTAGGGTAAGGGTTTGGGGTAAGGTTAGAATTAGGGATAGGTTAAGGTTAGGGTATGGGTTTGGGTTAGGCATACATTGCATATTGTTAAGATTAGGGAAAGGCTGTAGAGACACAGGAAGAATGAATGGAAGTCAATGTAATGTCCTCACAAAGATATAAGTACAAGGATGTGTGTGTGTGTGTGTCAATGGATTGGCGAGCTGTCCAGGATGGATCCCTGCCTTTCGTCCATAGTCAGCTGAGATTGGATGGATGGAATTTGTCTCATGATTATTAGTCAATAATTGTATTTCAATCACAAGTTTTATTTTTGTTTACATTTTGTTTTTAATATCAATGGGATTAACAATAAAGCCATCAACTCATTACTACTCTATTCATATTTGCCAGGAGTGCCAATGTAGTGGAAGGCACTGTATTATTTGTGAGAAAGCAAATAATGTACAAACCCCAATTCCAATGAAGTTGGGACATTGTGTAAACCGTGAATAAAAAAAGAATACAATGATTTGCAAATCTTTTTCAACCCATATTCAATTGAGTACACTACAAAGACAAGATAGTTATGTTCAAACTGATAAACTTTGTTTTTTTGGAAATATTCATTCATTTTGAATTTGATGCCTGCAAATTCCAAAAAAGCTGGGACGGGGGCATGTTTACCACTGTGTAGCATCACCTTTTAACAACACTCAATTAGCATTTGGGAACTGAGGAAACTAATTGTAGAGGCTTTGTAGGTGGAATTCTTTCCCATTCTTGCTTGATGTATGACTTCAGTTGCTCAACAGTCCGGGGTCACCGTTGTCGTATTTTGCGCTTCATAATGCGCCATAGATTTTCAATAGGTGACAGGTCTGGACTGCAGGCAGGCAAGTCTATTACCCGCACTCTTTTGCTACGAAGCCACACTGTTGTAATACATGCAGAATGAAGCTTGGCATTGTCTTGCTGAAATAAGCAAAAAGGAAAGGTGATGCAACACAGTGGTAAACATGCCCCTGTCCCAGCTTTTTTGGAATGTGTTGCAGGCTTCAAATTCAAAATGAGTGAATATTTCCAAAAAAACAATAAAGTTTATCAGTTTGAACATTAAATATCTTGTCTTTGTAGCGTACTTAATTGAGTAAAGGTCAAAAAGGATTTGCAAATCATTGCATTCTGTTTTTATTCATGTTGTACACTACGTCCCATTAGAATTGGGGTTTTTACGTCAGTCAAGTCAAGTCAAGTCAACTTTATTTCTATGGCACATTTAAACACAACAAAGTTGATCCAAAGTGCTGCACAATGCAAACCACATACAATAAATAGAAGTAAAAAGAAATAAGGCCATTAAAAGAGACTAAAACGAGCACATTTCTCAGGGGGGGAAAAAGTAAATTCAAGTTGCCTGAAAAGCTAAGGCATAAAAATGGGATTTTAAATGAGATTTAAAAGTGGAAATAGTAGGACATGACTGAATGTGGAGGGGGAGGCTGTTCCAAAGCCTAGGGGTAGCGACAGAAAAGGCCCAATCACCCTTGAGCTTCAGCTGTGATCACGGAACTGAAAATAATAGCTGGTTGAATGATCTGAGGGACCTTGGGGCAGAATATGGTGTAAGAAGGTCACCTATGTACTCAGGTGCAAGACCATGAAGTGTCTTAAAAACAAAAAGTAAAACCTTAAAATCAATGCGGAATTTAACAGGCAGCCAGTGGAGTGAAGCCAGAATAGAAGTTATGTGATCCTTCCTCTTTGTGCCAGTTAAAAACCTCGCTGCCGCATTCTGCACAGCCTGGAGCCGAGCCAGGGAGGTTTGTGACACCCCCAAATACAGCGCATTGCAGTAACCCAAACATGATGTTATAAAGGCATGGATTACTGTCTCCAAGTCCCTGCGGTTTAAAAGCAGTTTAAGCTTTGCTATCAAACGAAGCTGAAAGGAACTACCTTTCCTGACAGCGCTAATTTGTCAAATTTCAATGAGGACTCAAAAACTATGCTGAGATTTTTTACATGGTCACGCAGGTTGACGGATGGGGCCTAACTGATTACCAATCATTGAGACAGAGGGAGGAGGTCCAAAAATGATAACATCAGTCTTATCCTTATTAAGTTGAAGCAAGTTGTTTGCTAACCAACACTTGGTGTCATCAATGCAATCGAAAAGTGACATTAGTGAGCCACTGCTATTGGGTTTGACTGGTAGATAGAGCTGTGTATCATCTGCAAAAACAGTGAAAGAAAATGTTATGCTTTTGAAAAATAGAGTCAAGAGGGAGCATGTACAAAGAAAATAACAGGGGACCTAATACAGAACCTTTGGAAACACATGAGATTGGAGCCAGCGACGAGCAGCCACTGCCTCCATTAATGGAAAAGGATCGGTCTTCAAAATAAGAGGTAAACCACTTTAAGGCAACATCCTGAATGCCTACTTCACTGCTAAGGTGGTTTAACTAAATATTATGGTCGATAGTATCAAATGCAGCGCTGAGATCAAGCAAAACCAGGACTGCACAAGACCCAGGGTCGACAGCCAACAGAAGGTCATTCATAACTTTCATGAGAACAATTTCTGTACTGTGACGTGCTCTGAAACCTGACTGGAATTTATCCCTGATATTGTAGTGGTTCAAATAGAATGTCAGTTGAGAGCTAACAACTTTTCAAGGATTTTGGACAAAAATGGAAGTTTATAAATAGGCCTATAATTTTTATAGACAGTCGGATCAAGGTTTGGCTTTTTTAGCAATGGCTGCACCACAGCATGTTTAAAGCTGGAAGGAACACATCCATTTATGAGACAGCTATTAATTAGGCTCAAGACCATTGGGCTGAGAATGGAAAAAACTTCCTTAAAAAAGAGCAGGCAAAATGTCCAAGGGATGGGGCGCCCCGGTGGCTCATTGGTCTAAGCGCGCACACCATGAAGGCTATGTCCTTCCTGCGGCGACCCGGGTTCGGTTCCGGCTTGGGTCATTTGCTGCATGTCTTCCCCCATTCTTCTCCCTAACTTACCTGTCACTCTCCACTGTATATCAATCAAATAAAGGAAAAAATCCCCAAAAAAAAATGTCCAAGGGACAAGCAGTAGGCTTCATGTGAGAGACAATCTCTGACAATTGAGGAAGAGAGGCAGGCTGAAAACAGGTAAAACAACTCACCGATGATTTTGACTCTGAGCGGTCATTTGCAGGAGGAGGGATTTTATACTTTATATCCTGAATTTTGCCAATGAAAAAGTTAAGAAATTGTTCACAAGTGTCAACTGAAGCAATAGGAAAGGTATTCGTCCTAGGATTTAATACAGTGTTAATAGTGCTAAAAAGTACCCTAGGCCAATTAGAATTCTTGGTAATAATGTCAGAAAAATATTTCACTTTGGCAGCTTTGACAGAGATTTGATAGTTTGAGAGATGGTCCCTGAGAACTTGGTAAGATACCTGAAGTTTATGTTTTTTCCCTCAGAGCACGAGTAGTCTCAGTAAGCCAGGGTTGAGCACTACCTCTAGCCTTGGGGCGCCTGAGCTTAATAGGAGCAACAGAGTCCAGAATGTCAGTACAGGTGGTATTAAAGTGTTTAACAAACTCCTCAGTATTAGAGCTGTGAGCGAGAGCATCATTAACAATGGACTGATGAGAAGATAAAAAATAAAAAGGCATTGGTGAAATGCAAGGCTGTAGATGCATTTATGGAGTGAGAAAACCGGGGGGATTGAGGAAGTTGAGGTGTAGGACAGGATAAAGAGGATTCAAAAACAACTGGACTGTGGTCAGACAGACCAGCATCAAGAACCTCTAAATTTTTGACCGGAAGACCTAAGGTTAAAATCAAATCCAAGGTGTGGCCCTTCTGGTGAGTTGGGCCAGTCACAAACTGTATATAATTAAAAGATTCCATGAGACACATGAACTCTTTCACCAAGGGTCGAGATGCACAACAGACATGAATGTTAGAATCGCCTAGAATTAAAAGCTTAACAGAGTGGGGTACAATACAGGATAAAAACTCAGAGAATTCCTGGATGAAATCCTTGTTAAATCTAGGAGGTCTATACACCAGAGCACAAAGTACTGGACAGGTATGATCAATCATGAGTAACTGCACCTCAAAACGCATCAACAGTCATCAATTTAAATTTAAAATTATCACGGAATATTGTGGCTAAACCACCGCCACGACCAGTGTACCTGGGAGAGTTAAAATAGCTGCAATCATTGGGAGAAAGTTCTTACATAGATGTATAAAAATACCGATGAATGGTGTGATTCAGACATAACACTGATGTTTTTCTGAGTATGGCGATTGGACCCAGGCAAGCATATTTTCTCAGTTGTTCTCTTCATTCATCCACAGGTAACCGCAGGTAATAATGCCAGACTTGGAAGACATCACAAGAAGGTAAGCATAAGGCAGAGATTATCTAAGGAAACTTTAACTCAAGCACTTTGGAGAGTACACGTAAAAATAAGTGACGTTTTCTGTGCACGGGTCTTGTGGGGTGATGCAACAAAGTCTATCACAATTCTGCTTTGAAAATAGTGATTCACCCGTGCAGAAATGCGGACTTGCGGTCAGCCCTTTCAGTTTGCATTTCTTGTACATCACGCAACTTTGCACTTTGAGGGGGACTGCAGGGCTTGGATGGGTATTGGGCCAAAGCCCAAAGTGTGAGTGAATCCCACGATGGATTGTTGAGCTGTCCAGCATGTCCCATAGACAGCTGGGGTAGGCTCCACCCCCCCCCCCCGTGACCCTAGTGAGGGAGAGGTGGAATAAATAATGGATGAATGGTAGTGATCCAGTAGCCAGGGACTGTTTGCATGCAAAAAAGTGCCACTCGGTTTTTCACTTGATCTGAATAGAGGACCATCTGAGACATCATAAAAATCAAGGTGGACGTTCAGACCACTGGCAGCAAGGTAGATATTCAATGATTAATGCTGGACGTCGGCTTTCAAAATGATTCCCAAAATTTGGGGTAGGGGAAATACAATTTGACCTGGACCAGTCAGTTTTTGATGGAATTTTATGAATGACCACTCAAATGAAAGCTGAGTGTCAGCTTTACAATGACTGGTAAAGCACTCTGATTGGTCAAGATCAGAGGTCACCAGAGGTCGGACTATTACGTAAAACGGGCCTTGCCCAAAATTCTGCCCGTCAAACATAAAAATAGATGCTAGTATACCAAGAAATTATGATTTATTCTTCACATTCATGGGATCTTACAGCAGACTATATGTAAGTTTTTAAAACAATAACTGATGATGAGTGAATAATATTAACCCCTTGGTGGCCATCTGCATTTCGACCAAATTCTTGAAAAATCAATATTTTGGCGGGAAAAGGCTGAAAATGATGGAACAAGTGAGACAACATTTACTCAACATAATTTTCATATGTGCTATTCCTGATTGCTCATTAAATAGATTTCAGATACATCTAATCCCTTTTTAGGCCTGATGTCACTTAGGGATTCAGGTAATCCCAGAGGGGAAACCCCCAAGGAGAAACAATGTACCACATCACTGGAGTGGTGTTATCTTTCAATTTAGTCATCAGTAACCTATTCACCTGAGGAAAAATGTGATGTTTTCAGGTAAGAACATGTAGGCTATATGATTCAAAGATCGACTGGGTAATCACTGAAATAACAAAAACCTGAAATTGCAGAGCTAATTGTTTGGAAGTCCATGAATGATGAATCCCACGTTGCATGCAGTGCGGGATAGTATGCATCGCCTCCAGATATACAGAATTGAAAGAGATCTGTTTTTGATACTATTCTCAAGAACAATCTCAAAACGTTCAAAAGTTCTGAGCCTGGAATGGCACCCAGTTAGCAAAAAGGTAAAGGCAACGAAAAGCAGTTGGCAGAAGCTCAAAAGATATTCAATATAGCTCGTGTTCGTGGCTATGACATCAAGGAATTGGTGATTGAAGTATGACCTCGTTGACGTCAGTTACCTATTTGATGGTGAAGGACTTATGGTTAAGCCAACAAAAAGTGACTCATGTACAGAACTGGAAAAGGTTGTAACTGATGAGGACTACGGCTCACCAGCTGCATGGTAAAAAGAAAGCACGGCCACCATTGTTGATGTGATGGGTTGTTTGCGCCGCATGCAGCTTACTTCTGTGAAAAAATGCAATGAACTCTGTAACAACTTAATGAAAATGATCTATAGTTTGTGTAGGAGCTCAAACCGCATTGACTTTGTATTTGATACGTATATTGACGGATCGGTGAAAGACAGAGAACGTGTGAGAAGGCGCAGCACGAACCCAATTGACGTCAATGAATTGGGCAAGGAGACAAACTTGCCAGTATCAAAGGAGGCATTTTGGGCATCATCAAACAAATCAAAACTGCAGGAAGCCCTTCAGTGTCATATTTTGGAACAACAAAATGACAGGATAGAGTTAGTTGTCAGCGCTATGGGAATGCATGGAGATTTGAAACACTGTAAACCATTTTTTAACTGGCCATATAAGAGAATTGCCAAAGCTTGATGTTTAGATTGAGGAGGCTAATGTGCGTTTGATTCCACATGCGCTTGATGCTGTTAATTCAGGAGCAGCTAGAGTTGTGTTGATATCGAATGACATTTGTGATATTTGGATATCACAAGGAAGGCAAAATGTTGGCCCCAGATAAAAATCAGTCATTGTTACCTGATGACTTCCCAAATCCATGTAAATGCACATCTTGCGCAATGAAGCGATGCTCTTGTAGAAGGCTGGGCATAAAATGCTGTGAATAGGGTAACTGCCAAGTAAACAAAGGATGCAAGAATCCATTGAAGTGATAAAGCAAAGTAAGGCAGAGTTCCTGTTCTCTGTCAACTCTGGTATCAGGCTAGGATTGTAGTTATCCAATGTCTTTTTATCAATCTTAGTTGGAAAACATATTTGCATTCAATTAGCGGAATGCTGATAATGAATGAAAACCAAGATTTTTCGTCAGTGTCTTTGATGACGCTTCACTTCCATAAAATTGACTTTATCATCCAGGCCTCAAAAGGCCTTAGATGCTTTCAGTATGCTATACCGTAAAACCCAAATTATAAGGTCCTAGAATGAAACAGGATTCCATGCCTCACTCCTTTAATCAGGGCTGGGTGAGCATGGCTGAGTAAGCTTTTCAAATCTCATTATGTTACCCGACAATTTTCTAGCTGAGCGCAGTGACAAAGAGAGTGAGGCATGGCTTATCCCTTTTCATTTTAGGACCTTACAATTCCGTAACTACAGTAATTTTAATAGGCATTTTCAATGCTCTCCATGTTAAAACTTGGACAAAATTGAAAATGCCAATCAGCACATAGGGATTTAGTGTTTAATTGGTTCCATCATTTTCACCCTTTTCCCACCAAAAAATTGATTTTTCAAGAATTTGTGTGCAATCTTTAGATAAAGAGTGCGTGTCCGCACATCCAGTATGCTTTTCCCCTGGTGCTGAGATGATAACAAAGTGAACTCAGAGTAAATCGATGCAGTTAGTTTCCTGTCAGAAACTTAGTTACAATAATCTCAATTTGTGTCAGTTGACTTTGCCTGTTTTTACTCGTAATCTACACTAACATGTTCTGTTGTGTCAGTGATTCTTCTCTGTTTATTTAATCATTTTTTTTGATGAACCTGTCTCCCCACAGGATACTGCTGTGGTTCCCAGGATTCAAGTTCTTAAAAATTTTGAACATAATTTTGTCTAATTTTTTATAATAAAGAGGATGAGGCAGAATCTTCAGAATATCAGACTGTACTGTTCAACAGAAAATAAAGCCAGGACATCACTGCAGGTGATCCAAGTCCCACTTTCGTTTTCAGTCATCTTTATACGCAAAAAACTCCTCCCAAAGGTATCTCCAAGAATGTATGGGTGAGCTCATCTTCTTGGCACTACAATGGTTTACCAAAGTACATTTTTTTTTTGACAATTTTGATATTTGTCAGTAGGTACTGTATCAGCTGGCTTCCTTAAACTGTGGTTCCCCAGAATTCCTGGTCACATAACCATTACTCACTCTTCCTTCTGAAATGTACTTTCCAACTGTTGAACAACTGTATTGTGACAAAATATAATGTATGACATAAGCCTTGAAATGCAGAAAAGGAAAAATAAAGAAGAGATAAGACAAAATACTGAGTGCCTACGTGACGTGATACTGATGATGAGTACGTGACTTGGCATGTTACAAATGGCAGTGATGCACACAGTGAGATTACGCTTATGCAGCAAAATACCCCCTTTCTCAGGGTGCTCATGGAGCTATGAGCTGTCTAATTCAAAGGTACTAAATGGGGGTTTACAGTTACAAAATATAAATGATAACATAAATAATTATATATGGGAAGATGAATGTAAAATCTCTGAAAAAATATATTATAAATAAAAACTAAATAACTCGGTCGCCACAGGGACCGACTCGTGTATCTCCCCGATCCCCAAATTTTGGACAAAATGGCCGGCAGCAGCCATATTGGACGTCCAAAATTGACGAAAATCGGTCTTGAGCATTGTCATATATACAGCGCCCTCCATAATTATTGGCACCCCTGGTTAAGGTGTGTTAAAAGCCTTAAAATAAATTCAGTATTTATTGCAGAAGCATACTATCACACTGAAAATTGTAGAAAAATGTAACCTTCAACTCAAGTGAATTTTAAGGGAAAAAAAAAATTCCTGACTAAGAAATAATTATTTTTCATAAAATCACCTGTTCCACAATTATTGGCACCCCTAACAATTCCTAGGAAATAAATGTAATTGAAGTATTTCTGTCATTTCTACAGTAGTTTACAAAGTTGATCAGAGTATCTAGGAACATTTGATTAGTAATTCATCACTTCCTGTTTCCCTGAGGTATTAATATGACGTGACACAGAGGCCATTTCTCTTATCCACTCTTCAACATGGGAAAGACAAAGGAACACACCATTCAAGTAAGGCAGATGTGTGTCGACCTTCACAAGTCAGGCAATGGCTATAAGAAAATAGCCACTCGCCTGCACCTGCCCATATCTACTGTCAGAGGAATCATTAAGAAGTTTAAAACAACTGGAACAGTGGTAAACAAGCCTGGACGAGGACGCAAGGTATTTTGCCACCACGCACAGTGAGGAGGATGGTAAGAGAAATAAAAAGTTCTCCAAAGCTCACTGTTAAAGAATTGCAACAAATGGTAGCATCTTGGGGTCACAAAGTCTCCAAAACAACCATCAGGCACTATCTACATGCCAACAAGCTGTTTGGGAGGCATGCTCGGAAAAAACCTTTTCTCACTCACAATCATAAACGCAAACGTCTGGAGTTCGCTAAGCGGTACTGGGACTTCAACTGGGACCATGTGCTTTGGTCAGATGAGACCAAGATAGAGCTTTTTGGCAACAAACACTCTTAAGTGCGTCTGGCGGAACACAAAAGATGAGTATGCAGAAAAGCACCTCATGCCCACTGTGAAGTGTGGGGGAGGATCGGTGATGCTGTGGGCCTGTTTCTCTTCCAGAGGCCCTGGGAACCTTGTTAGGGTGCATGGCATCATGAACGCTTTGAAATACCAGGACATTTTAAATCAAAATCTGGTGGCCTCTGCCCGAAAGCTGAAGATGGGTCGTCACTGGGTCTTTCAGCAAGATAATGACCCTAAACATGTGGCCAAATCTACACAGAAATGGTTCACCAGACACAGAATCAAGCTCCTCCCATGGCCATCTCAGTCCCCAGACCTCATCCCCATTGAAAACCTGTGGAGTGAGCTGAAGAGGAGAGTGCAGAGGAGAGGACCCAGGTCGCTGGATGATTTAGAGAGATTGTGCAAAGAGGAATGGTCGAAGATCCCTCTTTCTATATTCTCCCATCTTGTGAAACATTATAGGAGAAGATTAGGTGCTGTTTTTTGTTGGCAAAAGGGGTTGTACAAAGTATTAACATCAGGGGTGCTAATAAATGTGGCACACATGATTTGATGTAAAATAATTATTTAAGTAATGTGGGATTTTTTTCCCACTGAATAAATGCGCTTGAATTAAAGGTTGGATTTTCCTCTTTTTTTCATTGTGGTCCTATATTATTTAGAAAAAAACTGAATTTATTAGAAACTAAAGAACACATCTTAACCAGGGGTGCCAATAATTATGGAGGGCGCTGTATATCTTCGCCTGTGTAAAATTTGAAAACATTTCGAAAATTTGAAAACGTCCGAAATTGACGAAAATCATTCTTGAGCATTGTCATGTATATATCTTCGCCTGCGTAAAATTTGAAAACATTCCTATAATAATTGTGGCTTCCAGAGCCCGGAAGAAATTTCGGACAAAATGGCCACCGGCAGCCATATTGGACGTCCGAAATTGACGAAAATCGGTCTTGAGCATTGTCATATATATATATATCTTCGCCTGTGTAAAATTTGAGAACATTTCCATAATAATTGCGGCTTCCAGAGCCCGGAACATAAAATCTCTGCGGCGGCGGCCCCGGAACTAAACCATAGTATCTCCCGACTGTTGCCGTCGGGGAGATACAAATATATACAAACCCTAATTCCAATGAAGTATTAAACAGAATATTTTGTCTCAAGCAGAAAGCAAAACAACCCACTGTGATCTTAAGCAGTTCACACAGAAAACAAATGAGCAATAATAATTTTCCACCACAACGGATACGCCAAAGAGGCCATCTGCCATTCAACATCTGTCTACTGTAATCTTAAACTCTTTTACTTGGATTGTAGGCTTGTCAAAGCAAAAATTTACCAAAAATACATAATTTGCCAATTTCCTTGAAATGGCAATGCGTGGTATATGGCATCCAAGATGTTCTGGTCCTGTGGCACCAGAGACCGCACCACACAGAGAAGTCATAACATTTAACAGTCTCTATACCAAATTGTACAAAGTCCCTCGCAATGCTTGACATTATAGGGACATAGTTGTTTTACATTATGGGCCATCTTTGGGGCAGGCTGCTAGAGGCAAGTATACTAAGTATATGGAGCAAGTGGTCTGCTATATGATGCGGTTTCCTATAAGTGCAATACTGTATATATTGAAGATGAAAATGCTCTCTGTGACTCGTCCCAAAATGCAGCCCCGAGAAGTGCAACCAAAAATCCAGTAACACTTAACAAGGGAGGGAAAAAAAAATCATACCCCACTTACAGTCTGATGGCAGTTATTTAAACAGCTATTCAATATTTATGGAAGCATATAGCTAACAATATTAAAATGAAAATTCATCCTCAGAAATGTGTTTTCATTTTCAAGATGCAAACACAGTATTTGTATCATAATGAAAATGTCATCCGCCACTTTGCATTTTCATTTTCAAGTTCATGTATGCAATTTTTATAATGAATTGAACATTAAAATACATTCCCCATTTCCATTTTCAGAAAGTGCCCTGCAATATTGCTAACAAAATGAAAACTAAAACACAAGTTTTATAATGCAAATACATTCTTGGAAATGCTTTTTCTTTTTCGAGAAGCAAGTGCATTATTTGTATCATGATGGAAACAATAGCTTGATTTTCCACTTTTCATTTTCAAGTCCATGTATGCACTTTTTATAACAAACTGAAAATTAAAATATACTCCCCATTTGCATTTTCATTTACAAGACGTGCTCCACCATATTGCCAACAAAATGAAAACAAAAACACAAATCTTATAATGCAAATACATTCTCAGAAATATTTTTTCTTTTTCGAGAAGCAAGTTCATTATTTCTTTCATCATGAAAATGATAACATAATTGTCCACTTTGCGTTTTCATTTTCAAGTCCATGCATGCACTTTTTACAATAAACTGAAAATAAAATTACTTTCCCCATTTGTGTTTTCATTTTTAAGAAGTGCTTGCCATATTGCCAACAAAATGAAGTTGAAAATGCAAATCTTATCATGCAAATACATTCTCGGAAATGCTTTTTCTGTTTCAAGAAGAAAATGCAATATCTATCTCATAATTAAAACGATAATGCAGGTCCCCACTTTTCATTTTCATCTTCGTGTGAATATGTCGTGCCTCGCTTTGCGTTTTCGATAACATGATCCTACAAGCCTTTTCCAACGACATAAAAATTTTGAATTTTCGCATGCGCAATGTAGAAAATGTGTGGGGGTGGTACGAGTCAGCTCGAACAATGAGCTGAGGCTAGTGCACCGCACATCACTTGAATCATCACACGAGACTTCACGCGAGTAAATATGGTGACAAAACAAACAAACAGATGAACGATTTGGGTATTCCACTTGTTATTCGTGGATTTCTGATTCATCATCTGGATAGGATACAAAGGTACAAAATAAATGACTTTCCATTGTGTGCATTTATGCTCTAGATATTGGTTGGTTGTATTGTTATTCGTATTCTTTGAATGCCCAAAACGTCATGTTTTCGCCTAAAACGGTAGTTGTATATATGCCTGTATTATGTTAATGAATTGAAGAAAATAAAAGCACAGATCAAAAAGAACTGCTGGCTTTGGAGTCCGTTGCAGTTTTTCAGAGTTGCTAACATACTTTTGGCCAATTTGTAGTCACATTTTCAAAACTAAACACAATCGGCACAACATCGGTTTTTGTGGGCCATACCATTGACACAATTTATGTTGTTTTAGGATGTTCTCATACAATATGCAGTCTACAGTGCTTATATTTTCATCACATACAGGCTTACCCATTACCAAAATTGTGTATCTCTCTTGGGACATTCCACGTCAAATCATCCAGGGGGGTGCAAGGTCACCTCCTCAAAATTCTTTGAAAAAATTCACGAGTAAATATTCACACAAAATGAAAAAATGCCAAATATTAGGTCAGTATCTCAAATAGTTTTCAAGTTATAGCCCTTTGAAATTTGAATAATATTTTAAGTTTTTTGGCGAACCCATTTTCAGCCAACTTTGGCAACTTATTGCTCCAAATTGATTGCTTAAACAAGGCTGAAATTGGGTTTATTAACCATATTCGGCTGATTTCGAGGCTTTACCATACAAAAGTGGATCAAGATACACAGACGCTAAGGCCATTTTCAGATTCTAGTGGATAAATATGGTTAGTATACCCAATTTCAGCCTTGTACAAGCAATCAATTTGGAGCAATAAGTTGCCAAAGTTATATAAGTTAAATACTGGCCTAATATTTGGCATTTTTTTATTTTGTGTGAATATTTACTTGTGAATTTTTTCAAAATTATTTGAGGAGGTGACCTGGTAAATTTCTCAAAATCTGGATGATTTGACATGGAATGACCCTCTTGACTTATTTTCAAATGTTTATACACAGCATGCCAGAAATAAAAACATACTATTCAACACCTTACAGCATAAAGTCTATACTTTTGTGTAAAAAGCAGGTCAAAAATACTGAAACAGCAGATTCAGCTAATACAGCATTTTTCAGTGAACAAATCATTGAAAGATTGAGTAACAGCTGATTTCAATTGTGTAAAATAGCCGAAACACAGCTATTCTGGAGAGAAAAAGAGCCTTTGGCACGGCAGGTCTCAGCTGCCAAGAGGCGGCGCGTCATTTGCAGTGTCACTGGTCAACAATCAGTTGGCTGTCTGTCTGAGAATGGAGCACAGGCACTGTCACTGACCGACCCCGCTTAGGGCAGCCACAAGTGACTACGGTAGCTCAAGAGTGCCACATCTGGTTACAGCCTGTAAGTGTCACATTCCGGACAGCAACCCACACGCGCACACACACACTCTTGATTTTGCACGCACACAATTATTCTCTTGCTGGCCGGTGGCATTGTCCTTGGCTGAAACACTGCTGCCCAAATTCATAAAGGGTGATGATCACCCGATTATTTTAGTCACGTACAACTACTGTACGGTGGCTAAAACAGAGAAGTATGCGTGTGGATAAACTCTTGTGACTAGCGCAATTCAGGTAGAACATAATCGGGTGTTTACCCATCCGTGTACAAGTCCCCGCTTAGCCGATGTGTAGTGGTGTCATGTGACACTGCATGGCATGAAGTGGTTTTTCTTGGCACATATTGCCTCGGCAACACGACGAACTGCTCGACAGCAGGTAGCCTGTGATACACCACACGTGTCACCAACAACCATTTGGAATGCACCACATGCATAAAAGCGCAGGGCAATACATAGTTGGTCCTGGAAGAAGGGCATGGTTTCGTCTTGTGGGATGGTCAATGTCTGCTTCGATTAGGTCTAGAATATAACCAGGGCTGCCAACTCTCACGCATTCGCCGTGAGTCTCACGCCTCTTAGAGACATTCACATTCCCATGCCGCAGTCAGCACTTATTCAATTGAGGCGCATTTAAGAGATTCTCACGCGGAATTGAGTCCTTGAACATGGAAGTTAACCAGTTTCACGTGCATTACGGTGGATTTCACCACTAGAGAGGTGGAAATCAGTTATGACTCTGGAATTCTCACGTTTGTCTTTACGCAGGGGTTGGAAGCAATGGAATTGCATAAAAATGTTTCAAATGGTCTTATTTCATTCAAACAATTTAAACGATCATGAAACACACACATTGCTTCCAACCCCTGAGTGAGGAAAAGCACACAATGTTTGGAGTCACAATCGCTTCCATGTGACTCGTGGTGAAATCCACGGTAACGCAAATGAAACTGAAACTTCCACGCACAAGGACTTTAATTACACGTAAGAATCTCATTAATATTCGGTGGTTGAATAATTGCTGACTACGGTGAATACGCCTTCAAAATGCGTGAAACTTACACCGTATGCGTGAGATTGCGTAGGAAGTTGGCAGACCTGATATAACGGTATGATTCTTTGGAAATTCTGTATCGCTTGACAAATTTTGTGTCGCTATACTCTTCTAAAGGATTCATCCTGTCTTTGAAAACCCCCAATTCGGCACCTTGCCTTTGGTCAGCCCTCTCTTCCTGTGCTATTTCAATTATGCGCAAGAGATCCATGGTCATACATCCAGCCACATAAGCAAGCCAACTGAGAATTGGTAGCTTGTACACGAGATGAACAAGCCCCTTGGGACGATTAGAATTTCTTTTGTTACTTAGACAGGTGTGACTAACCATGTACGTTGGATAAACAGCAGCTGATCTGATCTCTCTTTATGAATTCGGGCCTAAATTTGTCCGCTCGATCATCACCTGTTTATACACTGTTTAGCCAAGTTAACCATGATCAAGGGAAAAACACCCTTTATGAATTCGGGGGTGCATGTTTATGACATCACACCTATACAGTTGTGCTCAAAAGTTTGCATACCCTGGTTGAATTTGTAAAATAGGTAACATTTTTTTGAAGAAAACATGAATGATCTGGCAAAACACATTTATTTTATTTCTTATTGGATTCATATCCAACTGCAGGTCATATAGAATGGCACACTCATCAAATAAAAGAAAAAAATGAAATTAACCCTGTTCAAAAGTGTCCATACCCTTAGTTCTTAATACTGTGTATTGCCCCCTTAAGCATCAATAACAGTGTGCAGTCTTTTGTGATAGTTGTCACTGATAGTTGTGAAACTATCTGTATGAGAGGCGTCAGTGCGTGAAGGCAGGAAATTTCCAATCAGAGCTGTTATGCATCTTAGAAGGTATACCGCAGGGCTCGATTTTGGGTCCTGTCCTTTTTACTTTGTACATAAATGATATTGCCTCTACATTAAAAAACTGCCAAGCCCATTTTTATGCTAATGATACGATTGTCTATTTTACCGCAGATTCTGCACAACTAGCAACTGAAAGACTCCAGATAGCATTTAATGCCCTGCAAGAGGCACTCTTAAGCCTTAAACTCGTTTTAAATGCAAGTAAGACTAAATTTATGCTTTTTACAAATGCAAAAAATATTGACCCTGATAGTCTATGCATCACACGGCAAATGGCTCCTCCATTGAGAGAGTCTCAGAGTATAAGTATCTTGGAATATGGATTGATCATAAATTCAATTTCAGATATCATATTGGTAACCTTGTCACTAAACTCCGTCAGAGAGTTGGCTTCTTGTACAGAAACAAATCTTGCTTTCCCATGTCTTGCAGGAAAAGAATTGTGGAAGCAACTTTCTTGTCTGTTCTGGATTATGGAGATGTAATTTATAGACATGCTGCCGCTACAACATTAAAGCTGCTGGATTCAGTTTATCATTCCGCCCTTAGATTTGTCACAGGTGCAAGTTATAATACTCACCACTGTCTTTTATATGATATGGTTGGTTGGTCATCTCTTGAAATGAGGCGAAATAGGCACTGGTTGTTGTTTATACTGAAGGCACTAATTTCCGCCTTACTTCTCCATGTTACTAACGCAGTATGATAACCCATATCCTACTCGGTCAAATGACTGGCTTATGCTTGAGATCCCTTGTGCTCGGACTGAGCTTGGCAAGACCGCCTTCCAATTCTCTGCTCCATATTCCTGGAGTTTACTACAAAGCACTTTAAAACTGGTCTCTCCCATCATTCAATCAGTTTAAGGCCAAGATCCAAGACTTTTCGGCATCATCATGTGTGTGTTTTGATTAATATTTTAATTAATTAATTAATTTTTTTATTCATTGTTTTGTGTTCTCTCCTTTTTCTTTGTATGATTTGTTGTTTTTATAATTGTCCATTTGTGCACTCGGCCCCACCGAAAATGAGGGTCTCCCTCAGTGGGTTCCGAGTTTAAATAAAGGCTTGAATTGAGGCCCCTAATTCTCTCAGGTGGTATAGATTTGTTTTGTTGATCAGCTCAATTCATGATTCATACAACACATTGCCAGCACCGCACAGCTAGTGGCCAGTATAATTCAACGTCTAGTTCAGTAGCGGGCTAACAATAGCATAGAAATCTCTGACTGTACTCTTTCAGTTTCTGCAGACAATGGTGGGAAAAATAAATAAAGCACAACCAGCACCATGTAATTGTGCGTCATTGGAAGATGTGTGATGCCATTTCTCTCAGGCAATAGTCAAATCAAATGCCCAGCAAAAAAAAAAATATTAACAAATAAAAATCTAAATACCAAGTCAATTTCAAATTGTTGCATTAATCCATGTGTATACAATAAATAACATTTGCTGGGAAATAACTTGATCAATATAGTGTGAACCAAGTGGAAATTGCAGCCCTTCTCATATATTGTGTAATGTGCAAATATTAAGGGACTGAATTATATAGACTCATGGTATTTGGAGTTGACCCACATACTCCATTTCTGTATTATTTAAAATCCCATGATGCCCTGGATGCCTTTGCCCAGGCACGTAGTTTAATAGACTGAGGGGCTAGCAGATCAATAGTCTGAAACTGCACTTAGAGTCTGTGCATTTTCTCCTTAGTTGATATCAGGGATTAATACAGCATCACTACTGATGTCGCAGTGGTAGGACATGGGAGGACAGCTCTACCAATCCGAGTGCATTATAACAGCCAATAAAACAAGTCCTTTCTGCTGCCCCTCCCTCCTGTTCCCACAGCATCACAATACTTCCCGCTTCTCTCTTAATTCTGCGCAGTCATCATCGCCCCGGACACAAACACGCCACGCACTCACTCACACATGCTCGCATCCACTGACCCAGGCACACACAATCCAACTGAAATAAGCCATTCGATTTTTGGCTGCATCGATCAATGAGGAACAAGTTAATCATTAGCTGCCCCCTCCCCAGTTCCAAAGCACTGAACTCCACTCTACTCCACGTCACTTAAACACAAAGCCAAACACATCATGGCTGACCCCTGCCTCCACATTCACCCAGCTGAAACAAGATCCCACTCCACAAGCTGCCACCTCTGTGTCACACAGGAGGGAGCATCACTCACTGAAATATCATCAACCCATGGCTGAGGAAGATGTACAGGTAAAGAAGAGATTCAGCAAATGTGCACAATCACAGACATTCCTAGCAAATCACAGATGATTGGACTTATGATGGCAAGAAAATAAAATTTTGGCTGAAAGGTGGCAGAAATAATGCAAGGGCATTTCAAAAGAATGGAGGCACCTGGAAAGTTCAGATTTCTCTGGGGCAAGGAGGCATAACTGAGCAACTGGAAGGAGCTGATGCATCAAAGCTAATGCCAGTGGGCAAAGTTATTCAACAATTTTTGAAGAAAGGGCACCCCCACTACCCGTATCTGGTTATTTTAGGGGCTTTTTCGCAATAATGGGGGTATTATTGCCCTTTACTCTCCTTCATTTCCAAAAAATGTTGATAGCTATCTCACATTTCCATCAAAAAATACACAGTATCTGTAATGTTTTCAGTGTATTTTTAGTAGCACTGAAAGCAAGGAGCAAGAGCAGGATCCAGGCATGAATTTGAAGGTTATTTATTAACGTGGCTGAAGTGGCGCTCCAGACACAAACACAGTTAAACAAACTTGGGGACAACAACCCAAAATATCTAAATACAAATGCAAATTAAATAGTTAAGCACTGTTCAGCACACTATCAGATTATCAAAATAACAGCAGTAGATCACTATGTCTACACAGGCTGAAAGGTAAAGGGCCACTGAGACTTCACGCTGCAATCTCTGTGGTGCGAGCCTATGTGCGCTTAATTGAATAATTGGGAATCAATTAAGCGGCGAGGAGCTTGATGAGGAATGCGGCTGGTGCTCAGAACTCAGGTGATGCGGACCGTTTGTGGGCAAGGCATGACAATCTCTAATCCAGGCATTCTGAAACTAGAAGCTGTAAGGCAGTGCTTCCCAAACCTCACCTGGAGGCCCACCTGTCCTGTATGTTGTAGATCTCTCCCTGCTCCAGCACAGGTGATTCAAATGATCAGGTTGTCATCAATCTGCTTTAGGGGGTGAGTAACGAGCTGATCATTTGAATCACCTGTGCTGGAGCAGGGAGAGATCTACAACATGCAGGACAGGTGGGCCTCAAGGAGAGGTTTGGGAAGCACTGCTGTAAGGAACTCCTCAAACCTAGGCTGATAATGCTTGCTTGTGAAAGCAAGTACTTTCGCTTTGAATAGAATGGGACAAAACATACAGCTGAAATGTGCTATTTCCCAGCAGATTGTTTTTGCACCTGCTAACATTTATCACTGTGGAAACTGCTCAAAACAAGCTATTTAGTTCTCAAGTAATCTTTGCCTTAGGCTCTGATCTGTCCTGCAGAAACACAGCTCAGTGTGTGAAATAATGATCTGGTGACATACCTGATGGTTCTCAGCATTATTAGTGAAGCCCGAGGCACATTCACATGAATTACATGTGTAAACACCAGATTGCCTCACTGCCTGCCATAGAATGCCTCTGTGGAACCATCTATCTGAGACTGAAAAAGTCAGATTTAAAAGGATAAACCTGTCTCCCCTTGATCATTTGCTCCTGTTCAATTCCAGAGAAACGGTGCCTGTTTTCCAAGGCAAATGGCAAAGAAACCGCCCTTAAATTTGAGGTCGCTGGCACCTAATGCAGCATTAATAAATTATTCACGTATTTGATACCTTATGCCAAGCCAAAACTAGGCCTGAACCCAATGATTATTTTACCTTAAGCAAGTCTTCCTCCCTCAGTTAAAATAATAATCAGGTTTTCTGTCCTGACAAGAGAGGTTGTGGTGTCACTGCTGCACACAACCCTGCGCCAAACTCAAATCTAGCTTTTAATTTTTCTTAATTTGAACCATAAGTAATTATCTTTGCACATCCTGACAAGACAGCAACTCAGATGTTAACCCTAGAAATAGCTTATAGGCCACCTGGGCCTTATACCATCCTTCTGCCTAAATGCGCAGATGTTTTATCCTATCAGAGAAATGGTAGATGTAGCCGGGGGCTTTAATATTCATATGAATAATGAGCTTGATTTCCTCAGTACAGCATTTTTGCCTGTTAGCGACTCCATTGGATTTTCCATAGTAGATCTATCCACACTGGCGAGAAATTAAGAAGCTACTTCAAGGTGTATTGACCAGACTCGGGCCCTTAATTATGATCTGCAAAAACTTGAACGAAAGCGTAGTTGGAACAAATTACGAGTCATTTTCCAAGAGTGGCAAGGTAGTTTTTCTTTTTTTTTTTTTCGTTAAAGCTATGAGCATGTCCTTACAGCTGCTCACTTGCTCATATTTTTCAGCATTGGTAGAGAAAAATGAGAACAAAACTGTTCAGAGCCACGGCGCGTAATGCGCCTGCCTCCCACTAGTGATCCCTACTGAATGTCTATGTCTGAATGAGTGGGTGAATGAGCGAGTGCAACTTTCAACACATAGACCACTTGGCAGTTACTGCGCACCGTGGGAATAAAAACAATCCCAAGTATTTGTATAACACATCTGCTGAACTAACAGAGTATGGCATTACTGCAGTGAAATCTGGTTGATATTATTGCTGTGTCTTAATACAGTGAAATCTTGTCATCCTTGCTGGTGGTGTTATCATATATTGATAATGTACTGTCTTGTAACAGTGTTTTTAAACAACAGTGTTAATTTTCTTATAATGGATGTTGGTCTCTGCCTCCTGCCCAGGGACTACAGACGAACATTTGCTCATAGCAAACTCTGGTACATCCAAGAAGCTGTCAAATAAACAAAGAAATAAGCAAATGAACTTCATGCACTCCTCTGATAGAAGAATCTTAATGATCAGATGCTGTATGAAATCTTTCCTGGAATTCTACCTTCAGCATGGCTCTTGTACTTTGTGTGGAAGATGATATTTCTTTTAGGCCAGCCACATGGCTATATTCTTTATAAATAAGTGATTTTAGAAAATTTTCTTTTTTAACTAATTATTTGGTCTATCAGTAAATTGCCTCAAAATTTACCAAAAACTGGAGGAACCAATCCCATTAGGACATAATAAAACATTGATTAAGCCTTTCACTCTAGTGAACTGTTCTTGTCTCTAATGATTGGTATTTTGCTTCTATGATGCCCGTTGTGTTTATTGTATTACTTATTTTGACTTCATTCTTTAACATACTCTATGTTTTTCATGTTTTTATAATGCGGGGTCCTGCTGAAAAGGAGACTGTTTCAGACTGGTCCACTGCTTAAATAAATCATAGATGAAATAAAATTGTGCCGTGCTATCTCTGGGTTTGAATATAAAATAAAATTCATTTGAAATCTGATTGGGAGAGTAGATCTTTATTCTGTGTTCTGATCATTTACATTCTGCCAGACCAAGTTGCTTATTTCTTTTCACAGGGGTTCCTGTGCCTCACTTGGCCAAGTTGGCCATAGTCCACAGACAGCTCCAGCCAGGCTCCCTATTCCACAGACCGCTCTGGAACGGCTCCCTATCCTACTGACAGCACCGGCCCTGCTCCTTATTCCACTCACAGCACCGGCCCTGCTCCTTATTCCACAGACAGCTCTAGGCCTGCTCCCTATTCCACAGACAGCTCTGACCCTGCTCCTTTATCCACAGACAGCTCCAGCCCTGCTCCTTAGACCACAGAATGCTGCAGACCTGTTTCACCCCTGACTCACATCCATTCCTGAACACTATCTGGACCTGCTAATTTATCTCATATGCTTTTCTGGGGACTTATGCCAGGCCTCTACTCAAATGCATCTCTGTAAAGCGTCTTTTGCGACAGCGTTTCTGTAAAAATTGTAAAACAATAAAGTGGAATTGAATGGATATTTTCTGCTGTGGGTATAGTGTGCACAGAGTCACAATCAGCCCTAACATTTACATCATCAAACCAGAGCTCAGAAAAGTCTATTTCACAATGGGCAGGATTTCAGTGCTGCGTGGTGACTGCTAGGTATAACACTTAGCAGTTTTAATAATAATAATAATAAGAAGAAGAAGAAGAAGAGTAGTACGGCTACTTCACAGTCAGGAGGTCATGGGTTCAAATCTAGCCTGGGGCCTTTCTGAGTGGAGTTTGCTTGTTCTCCGTGTATACGCTTGGGTATCATCCGGGTACTCCGGTTTCCTCCACAGTTCAAAGGCAGGCATATCACGCTAACTGGAGTCTCTAAATTGCCTGTTGAGTATGAGTGTCTGAGTACATGGCGTGTAAATGGTGTATACACCCCCCAATGTACTGGTGTGCTGCCCAGGGTGTGTCCATGCCTTTCGCCCTTAGTTTACTGGGATAGGCTCCAGCTCCCTCGCCACCCTAGGGAGGAAGCAGAACCGATAATGTTAGTGAATAATAATGCAAGTTACACCCCACAAGCATTTTGCATTTAGCAGTTAATTATAATGCACGCATAGAATAAAACCCAAGCAGTTTTAAATTTTAATTTGTATCATTTCGAATCCTTTCAAAAATCAATTTTATTATTTTAAATCTTCAGTCACCTTATTTAAAGCGTATGCTCGCCCAATTATCTATTATGTCATGTCTTGTCAGGGGAAGTTCAGCAATAATATTAATGAGGCAAGGGTGCGCTCACGTGGCACATAATTTTATTGGCAAATAATACTCCAGTGAGTTGTATGTTGGCTAAAGAAAACATTAATAAACTGAAATTAGAAGCAAGACTTCACAATTCGTAAGTAGTACACTGTGAGTTGGACTCTCTCCTCGTTGTGTAATCAGACATTATTGTCAAGTAACATTCATATTGGCAGGATCGTTTATATTCGTTGCCTCAAAATATGAGGCCAAGGTCTCGGTTCAAAACGCAGCAATGACAAGCCCAACGTTACAACTAAGAGCTAGATGGTGGAACCAAAATTAACAGTTTGTGGTAATGATCCCCTCGGCATAAGTAGCCCACCTGTTCAGAAAACTGAAAACAAAATACACCTATGCACTACCAAAGTCATGACGTCACACCGAGGTCAACCTGCCGCAGCCATGGCAACTGATTCATGCCAAAAGAACCGAACAACTTGCACAGCATGTTGCAGTGTTTATCACCATGGCCCTCGTGTCTATGCATGGAATTATGCTTTATTTTCAGCGAACTTAAAACCAAAATATGCTCATTTTAATAGAACAGAAAGCATTCCTGGATTGTTGTGTCTCTTCGTCAGTGTCAGCACTCTCTCAGAGCCATGTAGAGAGAGAGTTGCGTCAACTCCGTTCACTCCAATGGACCATTTTTTTACAGCAATGGCGGATCGTGGAGTCTCCCAATAGTTCCCGGAAGTTAGCGACAAGACTAATCTAGCAACTGAGCTGAAGCGGAATGGACCGTTCGTGATAATCTTTCAAAGGTAAGACATTTAAAGAATTACACTGTATATTGTCAGCACACCTGAAATAAATTAACACGTACAGTAACACGTTTTCCTGGATTATCCCCTATACAATTCGAGATATATCGAATGTTTACGGGCAAAAAATTAGGCTAGGGTACTAGCTAGGTACAGTTCGCGACATAGTTACTAGCGCTAACCATGAGCAGCAGCATAAATGAAAGCTCCGTTCTCTCAGTGTCATTTCATCCAACGACGCGATATTGGAGAAAAAGACTTCTTAAACTGATTTTTTTGCGGAGTGGAGTGGAGGAGTGAAATGTTAGAGAATTAACGTAAATATAACACCAGACTGGCTATAGTAGTAGAGGTGGTGAAGTGTGGTTCTCTTTGAGTACAAGGTAGCTAACGTTAGCTATCATAATAAAGTTAACGTTACACAATGACAAAGAAGAGAGCCATCGGTTGCTGTGATACATCACTATTAATATTGATTGTTAGAGCTATTTTTTTTTACTGCCATACAATGAACTAAAACGTTGTCTATAATTAGAGTTTTTAGGATTTGAGATTCTATTGACCATTACTTGTCAATATTATGTTGCTGCTCATTTTGCTAATTTTGGATTGATGATTAAGGGAGAGGGAAGCTGGAGGACCAAATTAAAGATTGGAAACAGAAAGCATTGGCTAAATAGGCCAAACATTTTGGAAAATTAAGCATAGAAGACTAAGTGGGGAATCATACTGAATCGTAAAATATTGAGCTGTACTGTATTACTTGTCTGAAAGACTACAAAGAACATGATCCAACTTTATACTAATTCCTTTTTCATTTGTTACTGATGCCACTTGCCATGCTTTCTTAAATATCAGCAGCAAAAGCTGATCACAACTACTTAAGTTCCATATGCTAAGTTGGGAAACAAAGAGCACACCTCATCTCTCAGCACTATTTCCCATCCAAGCCCATATAGGTGTGTCTAACCCTTTCTCCTGTCTTTTTCTCCCCCTCTCTCTCTTTCAGCAGAAGAACTGCAGGCGATTTAATAAGAGCCAGAGAACTCCCTGCAATGAGACAGACGACACTCACCCTGCACCCTGAGGCTTAACTCCCTAAGCTGTGCAAGCCTTTACCTGTTCCTTACTTTTAATAAACTGGATAATAAGCTTCCAAATCGTGTGGTCTTTGGTTGTGAAAAAATGCATGTGCGGTGTTTGAATATGATCACCTCACATTGTTTGCTGTTGTTGTAATTTTTAATGATTGTTAGATTTCTCCTGCTGAATTGAGCCTACAACCTGTACATTTGTACTCAACCCCCCAGCGATTGGAGCATCCCCACGCAGCACAGCAAACCATGGTAGAGATTATATACAAGGACAACACGGAGGAGAGGGCACAGATTAACTGCCTCAGATGCTATTCATGTTTCTGAGTTCATTCAAGATTTCTTTTTCATGAAGTAATTGTTGTACATAAGTGCAAAATAAAAAGATATACATAAAATGTATGTGTTTGTATGCGTATAGCGATATAAGTTTGTGTGTTAATGTGTCTTGTTCTGTCTGGATGTATAGTGTTTAGTGAGCCCTTTCTAAAAATATTACTGTACATGCAAGCCTAGATAAATTCATACCTTCTGCGTGCAAAAAGTCAATGAAAAAGTTGTTTTGAACTTATGTATTGGTGTTTAGTGATAAGTGCAGATGTGCATAAAAATTATGAACAGATAAATTGTAATTATTTCAGTGGATTTTCTAAGATGCCACACTGAACATTATGCTGCTTTTTAATGATGCAGGGACTAATTGTGCTGTCAGTTGATACTCATTGATAGTCACCTGTCAGTCCTCTGTGCTTTCTGAAAGTCATGAAGATTACATTAGTCATTACTGAATTGATAACTTAGATCCTCCATTTCCATGGAATTATTAAAACCCCAAGCAAATAAAGAAATGGTAGAAAATTAAACAGAATTTTGAAACGTTCCTTCCCCTCCCTCTGCATAATAAACATTAGGATGGGATTAAAAAAGCATTGTAGTCAAAAGCAAAAACCAAGAATTCAAAGCAATCGACAACAGGAACACGCTCTTTAAAATGACTAAAACTCGTTTAAAATCATCAAGAAGTCCTCTCTTAAACTTGTTCTAACTCCCACAGTTTTCACTGGTCATAAATATTTCTATATCCAAGTTGTAGCAAGAGTTGTGCTGGTCATGAAAATGTAACTATGCAAGCAATCGGACAGACGGTTTTGGCAGTATGAGCCGAAAAGCGACGGAAGCACAAACCGAAACTCCATTAACTCTAATACTAAATGAGACAGAAAATTCCGGTTGGAAAGCTGAAAAACACAGTTTTATAACTTGCTCTTGTTCCCACATTTTTGGCAATACACACACAATTTTGACATATTTTACTCAGAAGACTCTCCTCTTCAGCATGGTACTTCCATTTCGTAGATTGGACTTACTATCTTTGAGGTAGAGGCAGTAGTATCTAAGGGATGCCTTAGCTAAAATCTTGGTTGGACCAAATGCTTAAACCATTAACTTACATGGCACAGTGTGACGCAGTGAAATTGTGGCATAGCACTATTGCGGTTCAATTCTGCCCTCTGCTGGACTTTTTTTTTCTGGCCTCAGCTTTATCATTTTTCGGATTAAGATTGATACGACTGTTATGCAAATCTCTTTCTTCTGCATCAAATTCAGTGAAAGAATTTTCCGTATTGTCATTTGCACAGTCGCTCAAACCAGCACCATGAGAGCACATTTAGGGCAGCAAAGACCGTCTTTTTGCAGGGTGGGTCCATGAGAACACGTTACAGTAACAAATTGCAAAGCAGAAAAGAATTGCTCAAGCTCCTATTCCAGTATATACAAGCAACTGTTCGCACGAGCTAGATATATTTACAATCGTATTTAAAACATGCAAAATATTGGTATCAAAATGACCGTAACTGCCATCCTTGCTAAGCCAGCAGACGTAACTTTTCCATACTTATTGAGCTGTTTAATAGTTAACGTTAGCTAGCTATTGATTATGTCATCCTCAGTGAAGGCAATTTCAGCGCTCAAGTTCGACCCATTTCAAACAAGTTCTGTGCACTGTGTTCACGAGCTATTTAGCTAATAATAGAACAGAAATAAAAAGGGAGCCGCGAATAATATCACAACATGTGTTACCGATATCTTGCAGCTTGCTATGATTAACTTTAGCTAGTGAACACACAATGCACAGAAATGAACAGAGAGCCGCGAATATTTGCATTTCACAAGTTGGCCAGTTCAGGGTTGTACAGTTCGGGACTGGGGGAAACACTGACAATGAGCTTTAAGCGACAACAGCTGCGGCAGTCTGTCAATGTGGCCTGCCATGTTTGCTCCGCCATAAAGCTAATTTCTCAGCATGCTCTGCGTTGACCTGGATACCCCCAGAGCCATAGAGAGAAATGCATCAACCTCATTGACTCCAATTGACCATTTTTTTTTTACAGCTGGGTTGAAGCGGAGTAGACTCGGTCATGATGCAGCTGAAAAGTTAGAATTCCTTAAAAAATTACTTTCAGCTTTAAAGTCTTGTGTTTACATTTCAGCAGTTTTTCAACATTTCTTCGGCAATTTCCTTTGCCTCTCAGTTTCAAAGCACCTTCATTTTACAAGCCAACCTCTTCAACTTTTCACGCTGAAGTAAGCACACAAAATTTCTCCAAAAATTTAGCCTTTTCTAGTTCCTTTTAACACCAAGAATCTCTTTATTAGGCAACACTCTTCCAGAGTCTGTGGTCCTGGTGTGAGGCTTCCTCCAGTCCCTCCTTTATTCCAGCGTGCACTTTCCTGGTGTGCCCTGGTTCATTGGGCGTGCAATCCCAGTAATGGCCCAAGACCAGTCGTTTTGACAAAGCCTTGCCCTACTTTCCAATGTACCTGTTTTCTCCTGCCCGACCCTGCACCAACTCTAATTACTTTCCAGCTCTGAAAGCCTTCAGAGTTCTCTTCAGTTTTTTAAATAAAGATCAATTTCGGTAATTACACGGTGATCTGCGCTTGGTTCTGGTCCCAAATTTGTGACAGTCTGCCCCTGTGTAGCAACTTCCCAGTTTCAGCCTGTTATGCTCCTATGTTTTAGTCTGTGTAGGTGTTCTCTTTTCTTGTCTGTGTGTCTGTTCTTTGAAGTGTTGTAGGACGTCCCACATGCAGATGACTCGCTGATTGTTGGCACTTCATTGGCGGATGCATTCTATAAGAGGAGCTGATTTATCAACCGACACGCCATGCTACGCTGGGCCACGTAGCTCTCTGCCGGCCCTATCACCTTCTGCCGCGCCTTGCCTTCTCGTTCACCACTCACCACCCCTTGGAGCGCTCTCTTCACGGCTGTTCTGTAGAGTGGAAGTTGAAGGCCTGGTTTTCCCAGGCCACTTTTTTTTGCATTCGTTGTTTTTACGTTTGGCATGATAAATTCCATAATTAAGTTATTGTGCCTTTTCAGTCTACTTTTTTTGTTCACATCCCTTACCCTAGACGGGGACGTAACAAGAACATTGGGGGCTTGTCCGGGAGTTTCTTTTGTTTAATCCAAACTTTTTTTATTATTAATTTTTTTTTTTTTTTTTTTTTTAGGAAGCGCACAATAAAGCGAGGAGCTCTGGGTGAGTTAGAGCGTCTCCAGCTGGATTTATAAATTTATGATCCTTCCAACAGAGCGCTGTTGTTGTTTTGATTTATTATTTTGCCTTTTTTGTTTTTCTTGGGAAGTTAATACGGGAAGGGGTACGCTGTCATATTGGCAAGCTTCAGCTACAAGTTTGCTCTTGTGACGTTTGTGTTTAAAGTGGCCTTTAACTGGTACGCTTCCGAAGACTAGATGAGCTGTTTAGTTAGTTTTTTGTTTGGTTAGGTAAGTAGGACCCAGAGCTTTCTTATCCAAGTGCTGCTTCCTTCGAATTTGTATCTGTCTTGTTTTGTGCTGAGATGACATTTGTGTGCTTAATGCTGTTTTTTTTTAGGCGGCTAGGTATGTTTTGGGTGGGTGGTTTTGCCTTCGACACTTACTAAGAATTGATCTGTTTTATTTTAAAGGTCTGGTTATTGTGTGTCCGGAGTTTAGTTGTGTGGCTGCTCGTTGTTGGATTATTTGGGCTCTTTCGATCATTTCAGAGTGTAGCATTGACCAGAAAGTTCTTTTTTTTTTTTTTTTTGGACAGTAGAACTTGTTGAATTTGCTTATGAGAGAAAAATGTCAGTGGTAGAGGAGTTCATCAAAATCCTTCATAAAGTCTCTTGGTTCATTGCACAAAGGAACAATTAATTCAAATCGCTGAGCATTATTCGATCAGTCTCACCAGCGACGATAAGAAATTGAAGGAGACATTGTTTAAAGCAGTGGAATTGGGCCTTGTTTTCAAAAATATCTTAATAGTTCCAGCTGAAGCATTAGCCCCTTCTTTGAAGGCTGACTCTGCTGCTGGCAATGTATCTGAGTCGGAGCTCAAACTCCGAGAATACGCTCACCATGATCGAAAAATGCAATTGGAGGCTGCAAAATTAAGAGCTGAACGCGAGAGTTGGGTGTTTAAAGAGAAATAATTCGAGAAAGAAATTAAATTAAAACTATTGGAGATCCAACGAGTGTTGGATTTAAAAAAACTGGAGATGCAGGATAAAGAGAAGGAATGCGAGCGAGAATTCCAGCATGAATGTGAGGAGCGTGCGTTTGCTCTTAAAAGGTTAGAGTTGGAGTTGGCTGCTAGGACAGCTGCTGCCCCTCCAGCTGTTTCCCCCCTGAGTTCTCCGCCAGAATCTCCTACTCGTCCTCCGCTTGCTTCTCCTTATCACTGCTATTCGTCCACCTTCAGTTTCTGTTCCTGTAGTTGAGCTTTCGGATACCGCAACGGCCCCACCTGTGCTTCCGCAACCTCCGATCGCCCAATTGTTTCAACCTGAACAACCATTTGATGTTACCCGTAATATTTGTATGGTTCCGCCTTTTAGTGACCTTGAGGTGGACAAATATTTTTGCCACTTCGAAAGGGTTGCCATCACCCTTGGGTGGCCTGTTAGGGTTTGGACGTTGCTGCTACAGTGTGCGCTGACAGCCAAAGCGCAGGATGTCTATTCAGCCCTCACGGTGGAACAAAGTTCGGATTACCTCACAGTGAAAACGACAATTCTTAATGCTTATGAGCTTGTTCCAGAAGCTTATCGTCAACGCTTTCGTGGGCTTAAAAAATGACAAGGTGACCTATGTGGAGTTTGCACGAGAGAAAGAGAATGCCTTTAATCGATGGTGCACATCTCAAAAAGTGACAACTTTAGAACAACTTCGAGAACTGATCTTAGTTGAGGAGTTCAAAAACTGTGTTCCACAGAAAGCTGCAACTTATCTTAATGATCAGAAGGTCTTAACGTTGTCACAGGCTGTGGTGTGTGCAGATGAATTTGTTTTAACCCATAAAAATGTTTTCAGTTCTTCCTCTCGTCGCGATTCTGCCCTGCCCTTAAATAACCGGCAAAGTGGCAGGAATATTAAAAGTGAACCTCCCTTGTCGGCAAATGAGTCACGCGAGTGTTTTTATTGTCATGAGGTTGGCCATCTAATTGCTGTCTGTCCCACTTTACGGAAGAAAAATCAATCCGCTAAAAATCAGACACCTAAGAGTGTTGGCTTGGTGTGTGCATCGAGTCTGGAGAAATTGGGCAGTGACATTGATTCTGTCTACGATCCGTTTATTTTAAAGGGAATGGTCTCGCTCACTGGTCGGGAGGAAGACCGTGTTTCAGTTAAAATGCTTAGAGACACTGGTGCGGCTCAATCCTTTTTACTCACTTCAGTTCTTCCATTTTCCGATCGGTCTTATTCTGGTTCTGATGTGTTAGTGCAGGGAATTAGTTTGGGCACGGCCAAAGTTCCTTTGCATTCTGTGTACTTGGAGAGTGAGTTGGTGACTGGCTTCGTAAAAGTTGCTGTGTGCTCCCAGCTGCCCGTAAAAGGAGTTTTTTTATTTTGGGCAACGATTTAGCTGGTGGAAAAGTTCTTCCTCCACCAGAAGTAATTTCAAATCCAATTGCCCATTCAACTGACATAAATTGTGACTCGGGTTTCCCTCAGTTTTATCCTGCTTGCGTGGTCACGAGAGCCCAAGCACGCAAAGTTTGCGATTGTGTTGACTTATCTGATACTTTCATGTCCGATGAGACTTCGTTGGATGAACCTCCTACATTAGTTTCTGTTGATGACGCGCCTTGGTCGCTGTCCGCAAAAGGTGGTGCTGAAATTGGTTACTCTGGCTTGTCGCTGTCCGCCAATAAGGTTCTGATCCAACGTGAACAAAGTGAAGATCCGTCACTGGCAAAATGTTGCGCCTCTGTTATTAAAAAGGGAGCTGTGATTACCAAGTCTGTGGCTTATTTCTGGGAAGATGGTTTGCTAAAAAGAAAATGGACTCCATCACATAATGCAGATCTTGGTTGGAATTCTGTTTATTTATTTATTTATTTGTTTGTTTGTTTTTATTTCGGCATGATTGTATAGTCGTTTCATGACAATTTCAACACAACATGTATCATGACCGAAAGGGTCGCGGGAGAAGCGAGATCGCTTGTCAAAGTCCCGCCCCCAACTCCCAGGAAAACAGTTTGATTATGGTTAAGATATCATAAAGATTTATAAATCACAACAGAGCTGAGTGTCCATTTACACTACGATTTAAGCGTCACAACATAAGATCATAAAGATTTATGAACATCATGAAGAATTTTAATCACAATATAGCTGAGTGTCTATATAAGTCTAGATTTGAATGTCACTCTTGATTTAATCCATTAGACTTGGTCCAGAAAAACCTGGACTCCTTTCTTCATCATTTGGTTTGTTCCTAGTGATTTGGAGTAGTTGGAAGGAGCAATAATACCAGATCTTAGCATGGATCTCTTAGTTAGTCATCATCTCCGTCGACTTGGTTCACCCTTGCCTTATCGGATTTAATGACTTCTCGCAGTATGTTTAGTCCATCATTGCCTTCCTTGACGTCGAATCCAATTTTATTGAGCTTTCTGTCGAGGATAACCATGCTTTTCAAAGCTTTCTTTATCCTATGGTCGATCAAAAACAGACCAAGCCCCAATGATAGCAGGCCCGCTATCATAAATCGAATTAGATAGACGTCATCTACATCCTCGATGTCCAGGACTGCCAAACACAGCGAACGCCACTTTCCCCATGCATCCATGGTGTAACCAGCCGGTAATGTCCCATCCGGGCATGTCGGTTCTCCAGAACCTGTCCGCCTCGCGGAAATAATTTTGTCAATTGCATTTAACGACCAGTTTATAAGGTCCATGTTGGTTACAGCTGTCTGTAGTAATGTGCTGTGACGGTTGTCTTTCAGACAGATGGCCTGGTGTGTCCAGTAGATGCAATGATACAGATTTAACAATAGCAGTCCACATATTTAGTCTAAACAACCCCTATTGTTTATGCCCGTTATGGTTCCGTTTAATTTATCCAATGCCATTTTGTTGGATAAGTTTATAGTTATTCAAACATGCACATTTCAAAAGATACTTCAGATTGTCTGCCATTCTAATATTGTCTTCAAGTATGTTCCATGCACTGACTCCAGCCACAGATAAGGAGTGCTCACTCCGAGTCGATTTGACCCTTCTCGTTTGCAACAACATTCTGCCTCTTAGGTCATGGATACATTCACGTTGAAGAAATAGGCACTGTATATTTCTAGGCAATTCTTTGTGGTATCCTAAATATACAATTTGCAAGGAGTTGAATTTTATTATATCCTGTAATTTAAGAAACTTTGCCTTAATAAACAAATCGTTTGTATGAGTTCCATAAGGAACGTAATGAATAATTCTAAGGGCCTTTTTTATCAACTAGTTGTTCCCACTAAATTTAGACAACAAGTTTTAACTTTGGCACATGATCACGATTTTGCTGGTCATCTTGGAATTAAGAAAACGTATTACCGCATTCTGAAATATTTCTTTTGGCCGGGGCTAAAATCGGATGTTGTAAAATATTGTCGTTCATGTCATCACTGCCAGTTAGCCGGAAAACCCAACCAGATCATTCCGCCTGCTCCACTAAGACCAATTCCAGTTATTGGGGAGCCATTTGAACGGATCCTTTTAGATTGTGTAGGCCCGTCGCCAAAAACAAAATCGGGGCATCGTTTTCTTCTGACTATCATGTGTGCGGCTACTCGTTACCCTGAGGCTATTCCACTGCGTTCACTAAAGGCCAAGCCAATAGTCAAGGCACTTATTCGGTTTTTCTCCGCATTCGGACTCCCTAAAATAGTCCAGACCGATCAAGGGTCAAACTTTTTGTCCCGCATTTTCCAACAGGTTCTAGCCCAGTTAAATATCCTGCATGCTGTATCCAGCACATATCACCCAGAATCTCAGGAGCTCTGGAGAGGCTTCATCAAACCTTAAAATCCATGTTGCGCACATACTGCTTGGATTCAGCAAAAGAGTGGGATGAGGGGATTCCACTGCTCTTGTTTGCTGTGCATGAGACAAAACAAGAATCACTTGGGTTTAGTCCAGCTGAGTTGATCTTTGGTCACTCAGTCCGTGGTCCACTGAGACTTTTAAGGGAGAAATGGGATCCTGAGAAATCTGGCTGTCACACAAACATTTTAGATTTTGTTAGCTCATTCAAAGAACGCTTGTACTATGCCTGTGAGTCGGCTTGAAAAGCTTTGGCAAATGCTCAGTCTAACATGAAGAGGCGTTATGATCGCAAGGCTGTAACTCGGTCATTTCAAAAGGGTGACCAGGTTTTAGTTCTTCTTCCGGTGATTGGTTCAGCCCTACAGGCCAAATTTTCAGGGCCTTATGAAGTTGAGTCTCAATTGAGTGAGACTGATTTTGTGATTCGTGCACCAGATAGGAGACGAAAGACTCGTGTTTGTCACATTAACATGTTGAAAGCTTATGTCTCCAGACAGAATGAGAAGAATGAAGCTGCTGTTCCAGTTGCAGCTGTTGTTACTGTTGCCCCTCCTTATGTTCCAGAGGAGGATGGTCTTCTACTACGCAATATCCCTGTGTCTGGTGCAAGACTGGACAAGTCTGCCATCCGGAGTAATTTAGACCATTTTCTAAGTGATTTGCCTGTTTTGTGCGCCTTGGATATAAAGATTTTGATTGAATCTTTTCCTTCTTTGTTTTCAGACACTCCCTCTCATACTCATATTCTTTGTCATGATATTGATGTGGGTGATCATTCCCCTATTAAACAGCATGCATATCATGTCAATTCCACCAAAAGAGACCTCATGAAGTCAGAGGTTCAGTACCTCCTGGAGAATAAGTTGGCCATGCCTAGTTGTAGCGCATGGAGTTCACCATGCATTTTAGTTTCAAAACCAGATGGCACATTTCGTTTTTGTTCAGATTACCGTAAGGTAAATGCCATAACCAAACCGGATTCATATCCTTTGCCTCGAATGGAGGATTGTGTAGATCGAGTTGGTTCAGCTCGCTTCGTCAGTAAGCTAGACTTGCTAAAAGGGTACTGGCAAGTGCCATTAACACCTCGGGCGGCTGAAATATCTGCATTTGTTACACCTGACTGCTTTATGCAGTACTCAGTGATGGCCTTTGGCTTACGAAATGCACCAGCAACTTTTCAGCGCCTCATGAGTAAGGTTCTAGCTGGGGTGTCAAATTGTGAGGTGTATCTGGATGATATTATTGTCCATACAGCCACCTGGCCTGACCATCTTGCCGTCCTTCGCTCTGTGCTCACTCGTCTGCATGATGCTTGTCTCACTTTGAATTTGGCCAAATGTGAGTTTGGCAAAGCCACTCTTGTCTATCTGGGTAAGCAGGTTGGTCAAGGTGAGGTTCGGCCTGTTCAGGCAAAGATTTCGGCCATCTTGGAGTTTCCAACACCTAGGAATAAAGAGGGAACTACGCAGGTTTTTGGGGATGACTGGCTACTACCGAAGTTTCTGTCGAAACTTTTCAGATGTTGTTTCCTTTAACCAACCTACTGTGTAAGAACCATAATTTCGTGTGGTCTGCTGATTGTCAAACTGCTTTTAAGAACGCTAAGGTGTTGATTTGTCATGAACCTGTACTTGCAGCTCCTAACTTTGGAAAACCCTTTAAACTTGCTGTTGACGCAAGCGCTACTGGAGCTGGTGCTGTTCTCCTACAAGAAGATGCAGGTGGGCTTGATCACCCTGTTTGTTATTTTTCTAAAAAGTTCTTGAAACATCAGTTGAACTACAGCACCATTGAGAAGGAAGCCTTGGCTCTATTGTTGGCCTTGCAGCACTTTGAAGTTTATCTTGGTTCGACTACTGTACCAGTTGTTGTCTTCACAGTCCATAACCCACTTGTGTTCCTCTCTAGGATGTGAAACGCCAACCAGCGCATCATGCGTTGGTCACTTTACCTTCAAGACTTCAACCTGGAGATTGTACACAAGAAAGGTAAAGAAAATATCCTGGCTGACACTTTATCCCGATCCCATGAATTATTTGGTGAAGATCAACATTAGATGTTGGTTTTTGGTGGTGGGGGTGTTATACTCCTGTTTTAGTCTGTGTGGGTGTTCTCTTTTCTTGTCTGTGTGTCTGTTCTTTGAAGTGTTGCAGGATGTCCCACATGCAGATGACTCGCTGATTGTTGGCACTTCATTGGCGGTTGCATTCTATAAGAGGAGCTGATTTATCAACCGAGACTCCATGCTACGCTGGACCACGTAGCTCTCTGCCGGCCCTATCACCTTCTGCCGCGCCTTGCCTTCTCGTTCACCACTCACCACCCCTTGGAGCGCTCTCTTCACGGCTGTTCTGTAGAGTGGAAGTTGAAGGCCTGGTTTTCCCAGGCCACTTTTTTTTGCATTCGTTGTTTTTACGTTTGGCATAATAAAT
Organism: Gymnothorax javanicus; assembly: GCA_029692085.1. Taxonomy (NCBI): domain Eukaryota; kingdom Metazoa; phylum Chordata; class Actinopteri; order Anguilliformes; family Muraenidae; genus Gymnothorax; species Gymnothorax javanicus. The sequence continues at coordinate 346,970 of JAFJMP010000025.1, forward strand.
TCCATAATTAAGTTATTGTGCCTTGTCAGTCTATTTTTTCTGTTCACGTCCCTTACCCTAGACGGGGACGTAACAAGCCTGATCAATGGTACCACAGAACGACTGAGAGGTGGTGGCGACTTCAGTTATTGATATTATTCTTTATTATCTACGGAGACTAATTTAATGATTTCTAAATTTAAAGCAGCATTTAAAAATATTTTCTTAATATGATAAATATGAATACATATTATATTAAATGTAATTAATAGTAATATTATTGATGCATTTTAATTCATTTTTTAAATATTCCATGTATTTTCATACTGTAGGGCAGCCGTTCATACTGTAGTTAAAGGTCCCCTATTATGCCACCAGGTGCACAGCTAATTAGCCATCATGAGCCAGTTCAAAGTCTCCCCTACCTGACATTACAAGGGGGAGTGACCACCCAGAATAATGAAATCTGATTGATTGCTTGGCTGAAGGTGATCAGTTCTTCTTGCCTCTGGTTGGTTACCTCCCCATGTGATGTCAAGAGAGAAAAGATTTTGAAATGGCTTGTAATAACTAATTAGCTGTGCACCTGGTGACATAATGGGGGACCTTTAAGCAGGGAAGGACATAATTCGCGCAAATGAAGCTCAAGTCGGCCTGTTCTTCGTCAGTCCTGAAAGATGGGCTATATTGTATGGGCATTTTTTATTTTAGTGTCCATTAGCTTTGTATTTGTGGCACAAAAAGTTCTAGGCAGCTGTGCGGAGGTTGTCGCTGAGTGACACTGCAGTCTGATGAATGCTACAGCTGGATGGGGAACTGAGATCCAAGAAGGTTCAGGAGGGAAACAGATGGACCATAGAAGTGCTTACTTCCCCTTTGTAAATGGCATTGTAGAAAATATGCAATCCCAGCAAGAAGAACTAAACACTGTGCACCACCAGACTAACCAACTGAGAACCTCCAGCAAAATCACACTCATTTCAAAAGAATGGAGGCAAATGACACCTTGAAAGTTTAGATTTCTCTGGGGCAAGGAGGCATAACTGAGCAAGTGGAAGGAGCTAATGCCAGTGGGCAAAGTTATTCAACAATTTTTGAAGAAGGGGCACCCCCACTACCCGTATCTGGTTATTTTGGGGCTTTTTCGCAATAGTGGAGGTATTATTGCCCTTTACTCTCCTTCATTTCCAAAAAATGTTGATAGCTATCTCACATTTCCATCAAAAAAATACACAATATCTGTAATGTTTTCAGTGTATTTTCTGCAGCACTGAGAGCAAGGAGCAAGAGCAGGATCCAGGCATGAATTTGAAGGTTATTTATTAACGTGGCTGAAGTGGCGCTCCAGACACAAACACAGTTAAACAAACTTGGGGACAACAACCCAAAATGTAAATACAAATGCGAATTAAATAGTTAAGCACTGTTCAGCACACTATCAGACCATCAAAATAACAGCAGTAGATCACCATGTCTACACAGGCTGAAAGGTAAAGGGCCACTGAGACTTCACGCTGCAATCCCTGCGGTGCGAGCCTATGTGCGCTTAATTGAATAATTGGGGATCAAGTAAGCGGCGAGGAGCTTGATGAGGAATGCGGCTGGTGCCCAGAACTTAGGTGACGCAAACCGTTGTGGGCGAGGCATGACAATATCTCTAATCCAGGCATTCTGAAACTAGAAGCTGAAAGGCTGTGCTTCCCAAACCTCATCTGGAGGCCCACCAGTTCTGTCTGTTGTCGATCTCTCCCTGCTCCAGCACAGGTGATTCAAATGATCAGGTTGTCATCAATCTGCTTTAGGCGGTGAGTAACGAGCTGATCATTTGAATCACCTGTGCTGGGGCAGGGAGAAATCTAAAACATGCAGGACAGGTGGGCCTCCAGGAGAGGTTTGGGAAGGCACTGCTGTAAGGAACTCCTCAAACCTGGGGCCTATACCATAAAGCTGGATTAACATACCCGGGGTTTCTCTTAGTTATCTGGCTGCACTTAATCAGACTTCCGCATTCCTGATAAGCGGTACCACGAAGCCAGTTATCAACTCGGTAACTGAACACAGGGTTTTCCAATCTAGGTATGTGCGCGTTCACATAAAAGGGGTGGTGTTTGAAGCAAATGACCAATTGCAAATGTAACTCTGTTAACCAAAATGTTCTTAGGTGAGCTCTTAATAACAGACTTGTAAACAAGGTCACCTCTTGATATTCTCACAGGTATATTCATAGATTCGTGAAGGAGGATTGCAGTAGTGATTATTAGTGTACTGTATAATAGACCTTCCCAACCCACAATAACACTCATGCAATGAAGCAGTTATGCAGGGATTAGGCCTATATTTTAGAAAGAACTGCAGAAGTAATCATTAATAAAATTTCATAGAATCACAGTATGCAATTGTAGCCTGCAGGAGTTATGACTACGTGCTGCGTTATTGTTTTCTCCCTGGTCTCTTCCTGTTAGTATGTGCATGGGGTGGGACATTAGGACCCAGCAGGAATGCGACAAGGCCAGGGTAGGTTTTACCTAAAGAATATATGTGTCACATCCATCGCTCACCTACCATGAGGCACCTAACCTTTTATTCACCTGAGCATACTTGAGTCGCTGTAAGCCGTGGTCAGCATAATCGTCTTTTCGCAACATTTGGGTTTCTAATCTACAGATGAGCGTCGCTGGTTATGTGAGTCCAACTGCAACACTATATAGCAGGACGAGTCGAGAGCTTTAGGGTTAAACACACTGAGCTGAGGGACGGGTGTACCTTATTAGACGGTGGCTTGCTGCTAATCAAGTTCACTACAAGCAGACAGGGGGGGGGGGGGCACCACTGTTTTTCCCAGGTTTAAGGTTTGTTTTCTTTTTTAATTTTGCGAGCTCTTTATAATGAGGCAAGTGCAATAATTCTGCGTACGCATGAAGCATCAAGTTATCAACTTATAGGGGCTAGTGCAATAATTCTTGTGAAATCTTGGCGGTCGATGGGCTAAGTGCAATCTTGACCAGTTGGTAGCCTATTAACGTTAGCCTAGGCTACTTAGGCAGGGATAGACTCCAACTTTCGACACTGAGTGTGATAGAGGCTAACCTCCTGAGTGTGCTGTGTAATTATATTACTCTGATCTGAAGGGACAGCCCCATTTAGCTTTTTTGTGTTTTTGTTTTATTTGTTTGTTGGGTTTATTTTGCTGTGAAACACCTTTTCTGTGTGGCATAGTTTGGTTGGTGTTACTACGCTCACCATTAATGCTTATAGTGCTACCAGTGTGTATCAACTGCTTAGCCCTATGTTTATTGCTAGTTTGCACAGTCTGCTGTGATTTATTGTGAATTATTGTGATTTATGACTATTTATTGCTCTTTTGCACTATATTCTGACATACAATTATTGTCTTGCCCCTGAGTATCCTATATTGACCATGTCCTATTTATTGCCTTTTGCACAGTATTTTAACTGAGTATATGCTCTACTGTAGTCTATTTATGGTCCCCTGTTCACGGTCTGTCTTGATCATATTTTATGGCTTTAATTATTCCTTGGTGAATTTACTATTTATTAGAGATTGACAAACCAACTTTTGACTGCAAACTGAACATTTTATGTCTTTGTTTTGTTTTTTTTTTAAATCCTGTGAAAATAAAACAAGTGTTTGGTTTGCAACAGCTGTTTCCTGAATGGTTTATTCCCTGGTGAACCTGTGGGGGAAACTGATTGTAATGTATAGTATTGGGGCTCTCCCACCCTGCTAAAAGGAAGTGGTGTAGTCACTACTTAATTACTTGGTAGAGGTCACATTTGGCGTAATCGGCAGACTAATTGGTTTCAGTTGTTGCTCTCCAAAGCAGAGCTCATTTACTTGCTGTATGGTTTTTGTTGGGTACTTGGGAAAAACAGTGGTTACCCCCATTTCGACAAACGGCACTCCAGCCTGCAATAGATCGGAGTGGGTACAGGTTAAGTGAGCCTGCTTTTCATTGTTAAAAGGGTATATAGATATTTTTATTTTTTGCTTGTGTGATTTTTGTTGGTTTTTTCTTCCCCCTCTACCTCAGCTCATTGGGACGTGTTAGCTGTTGCCTGTATAGCCAGAACCATGTCTACTGAGGGGTTAAATGTCGAAGAACAACTTAGACAATTAACAGAGCGTATTCAACAGCTACAGGCTGACAATGATCGGCTAAGGGCTAGTTCTGCAGGGGAGGGTTCAACAGAGCGTAGTGCTGCCCCCACCTCAACAAAGATTGAAAGACCAGAACGCTATGTATATTTACCCAGAGAGAGAAAATGCCCCAGATTTTCAGGTAAAAGTACTGATCCTTTGTCTGTAGAGGAGTGGTTTGAGGAGGCTCGTTGGTCCTTGGAAGTACGTCACATGTCCCGTGCAGAGCAAGCTTTATTCCTGTATGACTTGTTAGATGGGGAGGCAAAAAATGAAATTAGGTTCCGCCCTTCTACTGACCGAGTTGATCCCGAGAAAATATTGACAATTCTGACTGAGACTTATGGGTGTACACAATCATTCATTTCCCTACAGAAACAATTCTTTCAACGTAAACAGCAAGAGGGAGAATCAATTAGACAGTACTCGCATGCCTTATTGTCACTGATGGAAGCTATCAAGCGTCGCAACCCCAAAGGTATTCTCAATTCAGATGCCCTTGTACGAGATCAGTTTATCGAGCATGTGCAAGATGGGTTATTACGACGAGAACTTAAGAGGTCAGTGAGACTTAACCCCGAGTTGTCTTTCCTTTCTATACGCAGTGAAGCCATTCGTTGGGTGGAGGATGGGGAGCGTGCATGTGTTCCCAGAACACAAGCTTATTCCCGTGATTTTCAGGCACAAGTGGTGAGTGAGTGTTATGCGAACAGCCACACTGTTACAGCAAAATCTAGTGATGAGTTGTCAGAATTGAAAGCATGTTTACGTAAACAGCAGACACAGCTAGACGCTATTTTACAACAACTGGCCTCCGCACATCCACCCACCATACAGACTCGGGGCCCTAGTGGACCCCCTCGTAGACCCTATTGTTTCCAGCCAGATGGTAGGCCGATATGTTTGCGTTGTGACCAACCTGGCCACATTGCCCGTTTTTGTCAGACAGAGTTGACCAGTAGCTTGGGGTCTAATGGGCGGGGAAAGACAGTTGTACAGGGGGTGAATGTGGGCACAGGGATGGTTAATGAGCAGCAGGGAAACTAGATCCCTCTGGTGTAGAGAGCCGGCCATCAGAAGGGGATTTTAAGGGCTCAGTTGTAAACTCTAGACAATTTCCACAACTCATTGGGACCTGCCCTGTAGTGAAGATTGATATGGGGGGTGTCCAGGTTTCTTGTTTGCTTGATACAGGATCTATGGTAACAACCATCTCTGAGAGTTTCTTTAATCACCATTTTCAGTCCTGGGGGGACAAAGAGTTGCAAGAATGCAGTCGGCTACAGTTGAGGGCAGCTAATGGGTTGGAGCTCCCGTACTTGGGCTACCTAGAGTTGGATATCTTTGTACTGGGTAAGCTACTCCGACGTATGGGTGTCTTGGTTGTCCAGGACCCCCCTCATCCAGTCAGTCAAGCAAACAAAGTAAAGGTTCCCAGCCTTTTAGGCATGAATGTGATTAGTAAGTGCTGTGATGAATTGTTTCATCAGCATGGCTCAGCCTTATTTCAGTCTATTCCTGTACAGGATGCTGGTGAAGCCTGGAGGGATGCTTTGTCCGAATGCCATAAGCTTGACTGCATGTCCGAGTCTGGCTGCTTGGGTAAAGTTAAGGTTGGTGGCCGTTTTTCTGTTCGCATCCCTGCTGGGTCTTTGAAGATTGTCCCTGCAACATGTACTCAACACTTTGGTCGTGCCCTGTCCTCTGCATTATTTGAGCCCACTATAAGCAGGTTACCTGATGGCCTTTTAGCATCTAGGGCTTTCCTAGCTGTTGATCAGGGTAAGGTATTGGTACCCATTGTAAATGTTGAAACCCAAGATATTTGGCTCCCACGCCGAGCTACTTTAGGTGAACTGTTTGCCGCAGAAGTACAGGCTAACAACCAAACTGTTACACTGGAGAATTCTGATTCTGAGTATGTGGTTCAGGTGCACTCATTAGACACTCAGAGTAGCCCACTTAATTTGGCAGAAGTCACTTGGCCCAATCTTAGCCCCAGCCAAGAGGAGAAAGGTTGGATGCTTCTCCGAAAATATAGCACAGTGTTTAGTCAGAATGAAGGAGACATTGGGTGCACTGATTTAGTTCAGCATGAGATCCCTTTAGTAAATGAGGCCCCCATTCGACAGCGCTATCGCGGCTTCCTCCCTCCCAGTATGACTTAGTGAAGGCACACATTGGGGAACTTCTAGACAGGGGTGTGGTGTGGGTGAGCTGTTGCCCTTACTCCTCTCCCATTGTGATTGTGAAAAAGAAGGATGGGACCATACGGCTGTGTGTTGACTACCGACAGCTAAATGCCCGGACCTGTAAAGACGCTTTCCCTTTCCCTTGAATAGAAGAGTCTTTGGACGCCCTGGCTGGTGCCACTCTTTTTTCAACTCTTGACCTTGCCAGTGGCTACAATCAGGTCCCCGTCGCTGAACGTGACAAGGCCAAGACTGCGTTCTGCACACCATTCGGCATATTTGAGTTCAACCAGATGCAGTTTGGTTTATGCAATGCCCCTAGCACGTTTCAACAGTTAATGGAGCGCATTTTTGGTGATGAGCGGTTCCACTCTCTCCTTCTGTAACTTGATGACATAGTCATTTTTTCCACCAGCTTTGAATCACACTTACAGCGCCTTGACTTGGTCCTAGGAAGCTTGAAACAGCATAACTTGAAGCTAAAACTCAAGAAATGTAACTTCTTTCAGAGTGTAGTTAAGTATCTGAGGAATGTCATTTCGGCAGCTGGAGTATCAACCGATCCAGAAGATCAGGGCTGTGACAGAGTGGAAGCGTCCTCGGACCTTGACAGAGTTGCGGTCCTTCCTAGGATTTGCTTTGTACTACCGCCAGTTTGTGGAAGGTTTTGCGAAGTGTGCTGCCCCATTACACAAGTTCGTGGGTGTGCTGCAGGGTGGACAGAACAGGGCCGGGGTGTGTTCACTGGAGGGACGTTGGGACGAGGCCTGTGAGGTGGCTTTCTCAAGACTGAAAAGCAAGTTGGTGAGTGCACCAGTGTTGGGATTTGCAGACTTCTCTAAACCATTCATCTTGGAGATTGACGCCAGCCACGCCGGCCTGGGGGCAGTATTGTCCCAGGAACATCAGGGCAAGAGGAGGCCTGTGGCATACGCCAGCCAAGGGCTACACCCACCGAACGTAACATGCTGAATTATAGCTCTATGAAGCTAGAACTTCAAGCCCTGAAATGGTCAGTCACTGAAAACTTCAGAGAGTATCTACTGGGGGCAAAGTTTACTGTGTACACTGACAACAACCCCCTTAGCTATCTGCAAACAGCTAAGCTGGGGGCAGTTGAACAGCGCTGGGCTTCCCACTTAGCCCTCTTTGACTTCGAGCTTAAGTATCGCCCTAGAACCCTGAACAGGAATGCGGATGCCCTATCCCGTTTGCCCAGCCCTCCTATTCCAGGCTCCATGGTCGACATCGCCCCAGGGGTCAAGATACCAGTGTCCCTCCAGGCGGCTCATGCGGGCACTGCTACTCCTCACCCCGTCTGCTGCAGTGCCATAGACGCGTTACCGATCAGGGAAAAGAAGGAACTGCAACTATTGCAAGCCGTAGACCCAACTGTTAGCCCCTTCCTGCACTACTGGAACAGAGGAGATCCTCCTGCTGCAGCTGAGCGTCTAAAAGAGACGGCTGAGGTTCGGGAGCTGGTGCGTCAATGGAAGAAAATCCGAGACTGCGGAGGAGTGCTTTACCGGGTAGTATATCCCCCAGATGGGACTAGGGAAGTCTTGCAGCTATTGCTGCCACAGTCCCTTCGTGATGAGGTGCTGGCTGCCCTCCACAATGAGCATGGACACCAAGGATGTGAGAGGACCACCCACCTGGTGCGGGAGCAGTGCTACTGGCTTAACCTCAGGAAAGATGTAGAGCAATGTTGCCAGCGGTGTGAGCGGTGCGTGGTAGCTAAAGCGGTCCAGCCGAGAGTGAGGACTTTCCCAGGGGCTCTGCTAGCGACCCGACCACTAGAAGTCGTGGCCTTGGACTTTACTATTCGAGAGCGGGCCAGTGATGGACATGAAAATGTACTGGTAGTGACTGACGTCTTCTCGAAATGTACCCAGGCCTACCCGACACCTAATCAAAAGGCTAGTACGGTGGCTCAAGTTCTTACAGAGAAGTGGTTCTATGTGTATGGCATCCCGCAACGCATCCACTCCGATCAGGGCCGGAGCTTTGAAAGCGACTTGATACGGAATCTCTGTAAGCTCTATGGGGTTGAGAAAAGTCGCACCACAGCCTATCATCCTGAAGGGAATGGGCAATGTGAGCGGTTTAACCGCACCATGCACGACCTCCTGCATACTTTGCCTACAGTGAAGAAGAGACGGTGGCCTCAACATCTGCCCCAAGTACTTTTCGCCTATAACACCACTGTGCATTCATCAACTGGCTACTCCCCCTATGAGCTCATGTTTGGACGCAGGCCTTACCTGCCGGTTGATGCTCTGCTGGGTCTTCCAGAGGATGATGTTGCTGACTGGGCGATGGACAAGTGGGTCCAACAACATCAGGAACACCTTAAAGTTGCCTATGACCTGGCAAAGCGACATCTAGATGGAGCAGCTGCCAAGAGAGCCCAGAAGCAACCAAGAGAAAATGTTGCCCTGCTCACTGCAGGTACAATCGTGTACCGCCGCAATCATGTCCAGGGCCGCAACAAGATTCAGGATGTTTGGGGTCCCACCAAGTACCAAGTGATTCGATACCTGGATGATGTTGGAATAGTGTATGCCATCCGTCCCCATCATGGAGAAGGACCCGAGCTGAACATTCATTGGGCAGAATTATGGGTGGCCTCCGTTGAGCCTGTTCCAGGAACCAATGCCACAGACCTGAATGGAACCTTAGCAGCGTCCGGCCAAGAGACTCACCCTCAGGAGGAAGATGACGGGGAGAGCTTGGTGGTAGCTGTGCCTTCCTGCCAACAAAAGTCCATCCTGTCGGACTCCCCATCCAGTGTGGACACCCATACACCACCTTGGCCTTCTACCACCTTGCCAAGTGGATCCAGAATGCCTGAAGACCTACCCCCAGTGCGTGCACCAGCGCCTCCCCGTGAACCTCCAGACTCCCCGGTCCCTGTGCCAGTAGAAATGCCAGGACCGCAGCACGTGGCTAGCATGTCTTCTCCAGAGACCGGGGTTCGAAGGACTACACGGAAAACGGCAGGACAGCACTCTAACCACCACCACCTGCCTCGGTCAGCGTCAAGCCAGGGGTTGAGGGAACACTGAGGGCTGCAGCTCACCCGCCAGTAGGACCAAAAACCCACATTAGGCTGAGGGGTAACAGGGATAAGGGGTGAGTCACCGGGACGGTGCCTTTTCAAAGTGGGGGTCGACGTAGCCTGCAGGAGTTATGACTACGTGCTGCGTTATTGTTTTCTCCCTGGTCTCTTCCTGTTAGTATGTGCATGGGGTAGGACATTAGGACCCAGCAGGAATGCGACAAGGCCAGGGTAGGTTTTACCTAAAGAATATATGGGTCACATCCATTGCTCACCTACCATGAGATGCCTAACCTTTTTGTTCACCTGAGCATACTTGAGTCGCCGTAAGCCGTGGTCAGCATAATCATCTTTTCGCAGTATTTGGATTTCTAATCTACAGATGAGCGTCGCTGGTTGTGTGAGTCCAACTGCAACACTATATAGCAGAACGAGTCGAGAGCTTTGGGGTTAAACACACTGAGCTGAGGGACGGGTGTACCTTATTAGACGGCGGCTTGCTGCTAATCAAGTTCACTACAAGCAGGGGGGGGCCTCACTGTTTTTCCCAGGTTTAAGGTTTGTTTTCTTTTTTAATTTTGCGAGCTCTTTATAACGAGGCAAGTGCAATAATTCTGCGTACGCATGAAGCATCAAGTTATCAACTTATACAGGCTAATTGCAATAATTCTTGTGAAATCTTGGCGGTCGATGGGCTAAGTGCAATCTTGACCAGTTGGTAGCCTATTAACGTTAGCCTAGGCTAAAGGCAGGGGGTAGACTCCAACTTTCGACACTGAGTGTGATAGAGGCTAACCTCCTGAGTGTGCTGTGTAATTATATTACTCTGATCTGAAGGGACAGCCCCATTTGGTTTTTTTGTGTTTTTGTTTAATTTGTTTGTTGGGTTTATTTTGCTGTGAAACACCTTTGCTGTGTGGCATAGTTTGGTTGGTGTTACTACGCTTACTATTAATGCTTATAGTGCTACCAGTGTGTATCAACTGCTTAGGATGCCAAAGCCCTATGTTTATTGCTAGTTTGCACAGTCTGCTGTGATTTATTGTGATTTATTGCTATTTATTGCTCTTTTGCACTATATTCTGACATACAATTATTGTTTTGCCCCTGAGTATCCTATATTGACCATGTCCTATTTATTGCCTTTTGCACAGTATTTTGACTGAGTATATGCTCAACTGTAGTCTATTTATGGTCCCCTGCTCATGGTCTATCTTGATCATATTTTATGGCTTTAATTATTCCTTGGTGAATTTACTATTTATTAGACATTGACAAACCAACTTTTGACTGCAAACTCTGCACATTTTATGTCTTTGTTTTGTTTTTTTCTTAAATCCTGTGAAAATAAAACAAGTGTTTGGTTTGCAACAGCTGTTTCCTGAATGGTTTATTCCCTGGTGAACTTGTGGGGGAAATCAATTGTACTGTATAGTATTGGGGCTCTCCCACCCTGCTAAAAGGGAGTGGCGCAGTCAGTACTTAATTACTTAGTAGAGGTCACACAATAAAAAAACGAATTCTGTCACAGGGATTGTAAAAATGTCGATATAGTCAGTATGTATACACTATAATTATAATTATAAATATAAACACCAGGTTATAAAATTTAAAACCTGTTGGATGCAACAACAACCCCAAAGTAAATATAAAAAGTATTAAAAATATATGTATTGAGATCTCAATTTGAAAAAGTACTAAGTGTAGGGGGAAAAAAGGGGGCACGCGTGCTTCTCTGTATTTCTCCAAGGCAAACGACAACGTTCCTCCCACAGATCCTCGATTGACAGTCTGGACTCCATCAGTTAAATCCAAAGGGTGATGACAGGCAGGCAGCAGCACAGCGGCGATGAATGCAAAGGGAACACCAGAAGCGGGAAAAAAAACAGCCTGCACACGTGTATGCAGAGTGATTAATAAAGTGTTGTCCATGTCAATACGCGTTATCAACAGTGGTACCGAATATTTTAAAACAGCAGTTAATAAGATACAGGTTCCATCCGTGGTTACGCATCTCACGTAACTAGGTAGCTATGCAGCTACAACTCGTACAACTATACAACTCGTATAATCATAGGCTACAGATCGTAAAATACACGTTGTGACAACATTCACGAAGTAGATACAAAAATTGTAAACTGGTGCACTCAAAACTCATATACCAAACACACACGACCGTTCCTTCTGATTACTGAAATACCAGATTAAACAAACGGCTGAATTTAGGCTACGGTAACTATGCCCAGCTTAAATTGGTGGCCGGACTGAAACTCACCAGGATCTCTGGAAACAATGAAACAAACTGTTTTCTCTGAATATCCGTCGATTAAGAAGAGAATAGTTTTTAAATAGGCTATATGAGCTCTGGAAATAACAAAGTCAATTTCTTTTGTGTAGCTAATCGTATTTACATCAAAGTATCAGTCTATCTCCATATCAGTATCCGAAAAAAAAACAAATATTAAAAAAAAAATCCTCACTTTTCCTCGTTAGTGAGGACTTATGGAACGTCTACTAATACTAGTGGGCTGCTACTGCACAGGGAACTGTTTGGCGCAGTGTAAAACAGAAGGAAAAAACTATGAGGGTTACACAAACATGGACAAACCGACTGGAAGCAAAGCTGCGTACATTTCAAATGCGGAGCAAGTGCTCTTAATAAAAATATGAAGAGAATAAACATATCATCTTGGCAAAAATTAACACCGTTGCAGCTGCCAAATACAGAAAGGACAGTTGGCAAAAAATCACCGACTGTGTAAATGCGTAAGTTAATTATAATGATAATATCACTGCAAATAACTCCCTTATTCATGATTGTATATGGGCTATTGCTGCAATAGTGATGATTTAATTTTACTTATGCTGCGGTAAATCATGACAACAGGGGCTATGTAGGCTAGTGAGCTCATCTCTCTCCTTTTCTGCTTTACAGGATATGTTTGATCCAGCACAAAGCCTATTGGGTATAGGGATGTGCGTGTCTTATCGTTTATAATGTGTAATGTGGTAAATAGCCACTAGATGGCAGTATTGACTTTTTTTTTGTGAAGCCCAGTCTGAAGCTAGGTTGGGCATGTCCAGGGCATGCCCAGAGGGGAAAGTCCCAGAAATGGGGAGGGGCTGGACAAGAGTATATAAGGAGAAAAATTGAGAGAATAGAGTAGTAGGAGAAATTGCAAGAAGGATACATTTGACCAGACCTGTCACTCTTTTCAAGACCTTTTAAGCTTTTTGTGGATTTTTGCCTGTGTTGGAGCATTTTCCTGTCCCAGGACATCACAACAGAGCAGCCCATCTCCATAACAGGGAACTGTAAATATCTCCTTTTTATTTTCTTTTCAATCTTGGTCAGTAGTGTAGGGTGTAGATTAGTTCTATGTGTTTGTTTAATTAAATCTGTTGAACTTAAAGGATTTTGTCTGTCATCCCTTGCTGTCCGTGACGCCATAACAAATTGGGGCCATAACAAATTGGGGGCTCGTCCGGGATAGACCATTGTGCGAGTCATTTATTGAAAATCTAAAATTTCAAATAGTGAAATTGTTTTTGAATTTTCCTAGATATATATTGGCAGATCAACAGCAATGGATGATTTCTTGGCATCACCAACCGTAGAGGTTTTGAAGTCTTTTAAAAGACAGAACTGCTAGAAATATGCAGACAGTTAGAGCTGACAGATGTAAAACCAGCCATGCGAAAAGCAAGACTGGCGAGAGAGATTGTTGAATGTTACATTGATGAAAATGTGTTTGCACCAGGAGATCTGGAACAGTTTCCAGTGGAAAATCCAAATGTAGAATTGGAACTTAAATTAAAAAATGCTAGAAATTGAAGAAAAAGAAAGACAAAAGAGAGTCGAGAGAGAAAGAGAGAAAAGAAATTGAGGAAAAAGAAAAAACAAAGAGAGTTCGAGAGAGCAGAAAGAGAGAAAGAAAGGCAGTTTGAGTTAGAAAAATTAGCAAGAGAAGAGGAAAGAGCAGAAAGAGAGAGACAGAGACAGAGAAATTTTTGATTTAGAAAAAATTAGACAGAGAAGAAAGGCTCCAAATGGAGGAGCTAAAAAATTAAAATAGAAGCGAAAACAAATTTCGGGCTAGCCAGGAGGTAAAGCTGGCGCCTCCATTTTCAGAGAAGGAGGTTGATAAGTATTTCCAGTGCTTCGAGAAGGTAGCTAAGAGTTGTCAGTGGCCAAAGGAACACTGGCCTCTGATGTTGCAAACTGTCCTCAAGGGTAAGCTCAACAAGCCTATTCGGCTTTGTCTGCAGATGATTCCTCTGATTATGAGGTTGTCAAAAGGTTATTTTGACAGCTTATGAGCTGGTTCAGAGGCTTACCGACAGAAATTCAGAGGTCTGAAGAAATCTGACAATCAGACTTATGTTGAATTTACTAACGAGAAGAAGGTTTGCTTTGAGCCTGGTGTACTTCTATGGAGGTCAAGGATGATTTCAACTCACTAAAAGAGATGGTGTTAGTTGAAGAATTCAAGAACTGTGTCAAGGATGATATTAAGACCTACCTTAATGAGAAGCAAGCACTGAATTTGCAATCAGCTGCCAAGTTTGCAGACGAATATGTTCTCACACATAAGTCCAAATTTCAGTCTAGCAGTAACAATAGATGGTCCCAATTTCAGAAAAAAAGGTAACGGTGATACCCAAGATTCCTCACCCAAAGACAAAGACAAATCTGGTGATGGTGCTCAGAAATCCAGTAAAAGGTCTCAACAAAGTGTGAAAGCTGACACTGACAAAAGTGGTCTAGTTTGCAATTATTGCAAGAAATCTGGTCATGTTGCAACTAACTGTTGGTTCCTGAAAGCTAAGAAAAAAAAAAAAAAAGGATACCAAACCCAATGCCTTTGTGAAGACAAGGTTAGAAACCCCTGTAGTAGATGACCGATCTGCTAAATTGCCTGCTCCTTGTGAGGCTAAGAAGCCTGATACTGCTGACTTTGTGAGGAGGAATTTCTTCCATTTGTGTCAGAGGGATTTGTGGCTCTGAATGAGCATTCTCCTCCTGTCCCCATATATATCCTAAGGGATACGGAGCTTCTCAGTCACTTTTGTTGATGGACTCCTTGGAGTTTACGTAATGAGACCGCTTCTGGGGATTTCATACTTGTACAAGGTATTGAAGGGAGGACTGTATCTGTACCCCTGCGCTCTGTATTCTTGAAGTCAGATTTAGTTACAGGACAGGTAAAGGTGGGACTTATGTCAAGTCTACCTATCAAGGGTGTTTCTCTGTTGCTAGGCAATGACCTGGCTGGGGGCAATGTAGTTCCCCTGTTCATCTTCTTCACAGCCGAGCACTGAAGATGGCGATGAAGACCCATCTCTGTATCCTTCCTGTGCAGTGACTCGTGCTATGGCCAAGAAGGCTCAAGAAGAAGATGATGTGGTGCCGTCCAGAACCTTGAATAGTCATGACTCAGGTGGTTCGCCTCATGACTCTGTTCAGCCTACTATGGTTTCTCCGTTTGAGGACTTATCAGACACTTTTATCAGTTCTCTATTCAGCCAGCCAGATGGGTCTGGTGATTCTGATGTGTCTGGAGACTTGTCTCTGTCCAGAAAGGGGTTGATTCAGGAGCAAACCAATGATCCTGAAATTTGTGTACTAAAGAGGAGAGCCCTTCCTGATGAAGAAATAGACACAGTTCCAGTTGGGTATTATCTCAAGGATGGAGTGTTGATGAAGTGGCGCCCTCCTGATATCCCTGCCAATGCAGATTGGGCAGTGGTCAAGCAAATTGTTGTTCGAAGGTCTACAGGAATGAGATCTTAACAATGGCTCATAGTTTGCCTTTAGGAGGTCATCTTGGTGTTAACAAGACTGTTGACAAGATCATGAAACACTTCTTCTGGCCTGGACTTCGGAAAGATGTTTCCAACTTTTTGCAAAACCTGTCACACTTGTCAGGTAGTTGGAAAACACCAGTTAGACCCACCCGTAGCTCCATTGCAGCCTATCCCAGCATTTGGGGAGCCCTTCTCCAAGGTCATTGTTGATTGTGTTGGTCCATTACCCAAGACTAGATCTGGAAATCAGTACTTGTTGACAATCATGTGTGCATCTACCAGATTCCTGAAGCCATCCCCTCTACATAACATCAAGGCAACTGCAATTTGAAGGCTTTGATAAAGTTCTTCACGTTGTTTGGCCTTCCCAGGAAATTCAGTCAGATCAAGGTAGCAATTTCACTTCTGGATTGTTTCAGCAGGTTGTGTATGAACTAGGTGCGAAGCAGATTCTTTCCAGTGCCTATCATCCAGAGAGTCAGGGTGCCTTAGAGCGGTTTCATTCCACTCTCAAGACAATGATGAGGACTTATTGTTATGACCATGAAAAAGACTGGGATGAAGGTGTTCATTTGCTGTTGTTTGCAGCTAGGGAAGCAGTGCAGGAGTCTACTGGATTCAGTCCGTTTGAGCTAGTGTTTGGCCATGAAGTGAGAGGACCTTTGCTATTGTTGAGTGAACAATGGCAAGAGAAAGAGCCGCATATCAGTCTGTTAGACTATGTTAGCAAGTTCAAGGAAAGACTGCGTGCAGCTTGTGACCTAGCCAAAGAGAACTTGAAATCAAGTCAGGGAAAAATGAAAACTTGGTATGATCATAAGGCTAGAAGCCGTGAGTTTAAACCAGGAGACAAGGTCCTTGTGTTGTTTCCCTTGCAATCCAATCCATTGCAGGCTAGATTTCATGGTCCTTATGAAATTCTGACAAAACTCAATAATCTCAATTACATTGTGAAGACTCCAGATAGGAGAAAGCCAAAACAGTTGTGTCACATTAACATGCTGAAGCCTTATCATGATAGGAATGCTAGGGTTGCAGCTGTCACTTCAGATCCTCCTATGGTCGAGACTTGTGAAGATGAGGGGAGTTTCAAGATGATGAACCTAGAATTAAAGCTGAAGTTCTTTCATGTAAATTGTCAAATTCTGAAGTGTTGCAAAATCTTGATGTAAAACTCCAGCACTTAGAACCCTCACAGAAAGATCAGTTTGAGAGGTTGATCAAGAAATATAAAGATCTATTTCCTGATGTTCCAAAGAGAGTTTCTATAGCCTCTCATGATGTAGATGTTGGTGATGCCAAACCAATAAAACAGCATCCGTACCGGATGAATCCCGAAAAGAGAAAGATTGCTGAGAAAGAGGTTGAGTACATGTTAGAACATGATATTATCAGACCCTCTAACTCCGATTGGAGATCACCCCGTGTTCTAGTTCCAAAACCTGATGGAAGTACTAGATTCTGTACAGATTATCGCAAAGTCAATGCTGTAACTAGAACTGATGTGTTTCCAATACCTAGGATTGATGATTGTATCGATAGAGTAGGGCAAGCAAAGTTTCTGACCAAGATTGATTTATTGAAGGGTTATTGGTGTGCGCCTTTAACTGAGAGGGCCAAGAGCATCTCTGCTTTTGCCACACCATCTGGGTTATACCAGTATGAAGTCCTACCCTTTGGCATGAAAAATGCCCCAGCCACGTTCCAAAGGATGATACAGTCTACAATCGCCGGATTGCCACACACGGGTGCGTACATCGACGACCTGATCACATGGAGTGACTCCGGGGAAGAACATCTGAAAGATGTAGAGACGTTGTTCCAGCGCTTGACCCAGGCTAACCTGACTATTAACCTGAACAAGAGTGACTTTGGTTCTGCTACTGTCACGTATCTTGGCTACGTCATAAGGCCAGGGTAAGGTGGCACCCATAAATGCTAAAGTCCAAGCCATCATGGACTTTCCAGTTCCTGACAACAAAAAAGCTTTGCGCCGCTTCCTTGGAATGATCGGGTACTACCGCAAGTTCTGCAAGAACTTTGCTGAGATTGCTCTCAGTCTCACCAACCAACTGAAGAAAGGCGTAAAGTTCACTTGGGATGAAGCATGCCAAAGAGCCTTCGATCGTCTGAAGTCTCTGCTGTGTCACTTCCCCGTGCTCAAATCTCCTGACTTCAACAAACCGTTCTCCATGGCGGTCGATGCTAGCGACCAAGCTTGTGGATCTGTATACCTACAGAGAAGTGACTCTGATGACATTGAGCATCCCGTGGCATACTTCTCCAGGAAGTTCAATCGCCACCAAAAGAACTATTCCACAATTGAGAAGGAGCTGTTGGCTCTGGTTCTATCCTTACAACACTTTGAGGTCTATGTTTGTACGGGGCAAAAGCCAATGATTGTATATACTGACCACAATCCGTTAATGTTTTTGAGTAAGATGAAAAACAAGAATCGGAGATTGTTGAATTGGAGTTTGATTTTGCAGGAGTTTGACTTGGAAATCAAGCATGTAAAAGGGTACTGACAATGTAATTGCTGATTGCTTATCCGTGTTTGAATATGTGTATATATATCACGTGTTTATTAGCATATTGTATTATATGTATGTATATACAAGTGTCAACTTACCCATTTTTGTATTGACAAGAAAAATTTTGCCTTTATGAGTCAAAATTTTCCCCTTTTGGAATGGAGGTGTAATGTGGTAAATAGCCACTAGATGGCAGTATTGACTTTTTTGTGAAGCCCAGTCTGAAGCTAGGTTGGGCATGTCCAGGGAATGCCCAGAGGGGAAAGTCCCAGAAATGGGAGGGGGCTGGACAAGAGTATATAAGGAGAAAAATTGAGAGAATAGAGTAGTAGGAGAAATTGCAAGAAGGATACATTTGACCAGACCTGTCACTCTTTTCAAGACCTTTTAAGCTTTTTGTGGATTTTTGCCTGTGTTGGAGCATTTTCCTGTCCCAGGACATCACAACAGAGCAGCCCATCTCCATAACAGGGAACTGTAAATATCTCCTTTTTATTTTCTTTTCAATCTTGGTCAGTAGTGTAGGGTGTAGATTAGTTCTATGTGTTTGTTTAATTAAATCTGTTGAACTTAAAGGATTTTGTCTGTCATCCCTTGCTGTCCGTGACGCCATAACAAATTGGGGCCATAACAAATTGGGGGCTCGTCCGGGATAGACCATTGTGCGAGTCATTTATTGAAAATCTAAAATTTCAAATAGTGAAATTGTTTTTTGAATTTTCCTAGATATATATTGGCAGATCAACAGCAATGGATGATTTCTTGGCATCACCAACCGTAGAGGTTTTGAAGTCTTTTAAAAAGACAGAACTGCTAGAAATATGCAGACAGTTAGAGCTGACAGATGTAAAACCAGCCATGCGAAAAAGCAAGACTGGCGAGAGAGATTGTTGAATGTTACATTGATGAAAATGTGTTTGCACCAGGAGATCTGGAACAGTTTCCAGTGGAAAATCCAAATGTAGAATTGGAACTTAAATTAAAAATGCTAGAAATTGAAGAAAAAGAAAGACAAAGAGAGTTCGAGAGAGAGAAAGAGAGAAAAGAAATTGAGGAAAGAGAGAAAGAAAGGCAGTTTGAGTTAGAAAAATTAGCAAGAGAAGAGGAAAGAGCAGAAAGAGAGAGACAGAGACAGAGAAATTTTGATTTAGAAAAATTAGACAGAGAAGAAAGGCTCCAAATGGAGGAGCTAGCCAGGAGGTAAAGCTGGCGCCTCCATTTTCAGAGAAGGAGGTTGATAAGTATTTCCAGTGCTTCGAGAAGGTAGCTAAGAGTTGTCAGTGGCCAAAGGAACACTGGCCTCTGATGTTGCAAACTGTCCTCAAGGGTAAAGCTCAACAAGCCTATTCGGCTTTGTCTGCAGATGATTCCTCTGATTATGAGGTTGTCAAAAAGGTTATTTTGACAGCTTATGAGCTGGTTCCAGAGGCTTACCGACAGAAATTCAGAGGTCTGAAGAAATCTGACAATCAGACTTATGTTGAATTTACTAACGAGAAGAAGGTTTGCTTTGAGCGCTGGTGTACTTCTATGGAGGTCAAGGATGATTTCAACTCACTAAAAGAGATGGTGTTAGTTGAAGAATTCAAGAACTGTGTCAAGGATGATATTAAGACCTACCTTAATGAGAAGCAAGCACTGAATTTGCAATCAGCTGCCAAGTTTGCAGACGAATATGTTCTCACACATAAGTCCAAATTTCAGTCTAGCAGTAACAATAGATGGTCCCAATTTCAGAAAAAAGGTAACGGTGATACCCAAGATTCCTCACCCAAAGACAAAGACAAATCTGGTGATGGTGCTCAGAAATCCAGTAAAAGGTCTCAACAAAGTGTGAAAGCTGACACTGACAAAAGTGGTCTAGTTTGCAATTATTGCAAGAAATCTGGTCATGTTGCAACTAACTGTTGGTTCCTGAAAGCTAAGAAAGAAAAAGAAAAGGATACCAAACCCAATGCCTTTGTGAAGACAAGGTTAGAAACCCCTGTAGTAGATGACCGATCTGCTAAATTGCCTGCTCCTTGTGAGGCTAAGAAGCCTGATACTGCTGACTTTGTGAGGGAGGAATTTCTTCCATTTGTGTCAGAGGGATTTGTGGCTCTGAATGAGCATTCTCCTCCTGTCCCCATATATATCCTAAGGGATACCGGAGCTTCTCAGTCACTTTTGTTGATGGACTCCTTGGAGTTACGTAATGAGACCGCTTCTGGGGATTTCATACTTGTACAAGGTATTGAAGGGAGGACTGTATCTGTACCCCCGCGCTCTGTATTCTTGAAGTCAGATTTAGTTACAGGACAGGTAAAGGTGGGACTTATGTCAAGTCTACCTATCAAGGGTGTTTCTCTGTTGCTAGGCAATGACCTGGCTGGGGGCAATGTAGTTCCCCTGTTCATCTTCTTCACAGCCGAGCACTGAAGATGGCGATGAAGACCCATCTCTGTATCCTTCCTGTGCAGTGACTCGTGCTATGGCCAAGAAGGCTCAAGAAGAAGATGATGTGGTGCCGTCCAGAACCTTGAATAGTCATGACTCAGGTGGTTCGCCTCATGACTCTGTTCAGCCTACTATGGTTTCTCCGTTTGAGGACTTATCAGACACTTTTATCAGTTCTCTATTCAGCCAGCCAGATGGGTCTGGTGATTCTGATGTGTCTGGAGACTTGTCTCTGTCCAGAAAGGGGTTGATTCAGGAGCAAACCAATGATCCTGAAATTTGTGTACTAAAGAGGAGAGCCCTTCCTGATGAAGAAATAGACACAGTTCCAGTTGGGTATTATCTCAAGGATGGAGTGTTGATGCGGAAGTGGCGCCCTCCTGATATCCCTGCCAATGCAGATTGGGCAGTGGTCAAGCAAATTGTTGTTCCGAAGGTCTACAGGAATGAGATCTTAACAATGGCTCATAGTTTGCCTTTAGGAGGTCATCTTGGTGTTAACAAGACTGTTGACAAGATCATGAAACACTTCTTCTGGCCTGGACTTCGGAAAGATGTTTCCAACTTTTGCAAAACCTGTCACACTTGTCAGGTAGTTGGAAAACACCAGTTAGACCCACCCGTAGCTCCATTGCAGCCTATCCCAGCATTTGGGAGCCCTTCTCCAAGGTCATTGTTGATTGTGTTGGTCCATTACCCAAGACTAGATCTGGAAATCAGTACTTGTTGACAATCATGTGTGCATCTACCAGATTCCTGAAGCCATCCTCTCTACGCAACATCAAGGCAACTGCAATTTGAAGGCTTTGATAAAGTTCTTCACGTTGTTTGGCCTTCCCAGGGAAATTCAGTCAGATCAAGGTAGCAATTTCACTTCTGGATTGTTTCAGCAGGTTGTGTATGAACTAGGTGCGAAGCAGATTCTTTCCAGTGCCTATCATCCAGAGAGTCAGGGTGCCTTAGAGCGGTTTCATTCCACTCTCAAGACAATGATGAGGACTTATTGTTATGACCATGAAAAAGACTGGGATGAAGGTGTTCATTTGCTGTTGTTTGCAGCTAGGGAAGCAGTGCAGGAGTCTACTGGATTCAGTCCGTTTGAGCTAGTGTTTGGCCATGAAGTGAGAGGACCTTTGCTATTGTTGAGTGAACAATGGCAAGAGAAAGAGCCGCATATCAGTCTGTTAGACTATGTTAGCAAGTTCAAGGAAAGACTGCGTGCAGCTTGTGACCTAGCCAAAGAGAACTTGAAATCAAGTCAGGGAAAAATGAAAACTTGGTATGATCATAAGGCTAGAAGCCGTGAGTTTAAACCAGGAGACAAGGTCCTTGTGTTGTTTCCTTGCAATCCAATCCATTGCAGGCTAGATTTCATGGTCCTTATGAAATTCTGACAAAACTCAATAATCTCAATTACATTGTGAAGACTCCAGATAGGAGAAAGCCAAAACAGTTGTGTCACATTAACATGCTGAAGCCTTATCATGATAGGAATGCTAGGGTTGCAGCTGTCACTTCAGATCCTCCTATGGTCGAGACTTGTGAAGATGAGGGGAGTTTCAAGATGATGAACCTAGAATTAAAGCTGAAGTTCTTTCATGTAAATTGTCAAATTCTGAAGTGTTGCAAAATCTTGATGTAAAACTCCAGCACTTAGAACCCTCACAGAAAGATCAGTTTGAGAGGTTGATCAAGAAATATAAAGATCTATTTCCTGATGTTCCAAAGAGAGTTTCTATAGCCTCTCATGATGTAGATGTTGGTGATGCCAAACCAATAAAACAGCATCCGTGCGGATGAATCCCTTAAAAGAGAAAGATTGCTGAGAAAGAGGTTGAGTACATGTTAGAACATGATATTATCAGACCCTCTAACTCCGATTGGAGATCACCCGTGTTCTAGTTCCAAAACCTGATGGAAGTACTAGATTCTGTACAGATTATCGCAAAGTCAATGCTGTAACTAGAACTGATGTGTTTCCAATACCTAGGATTGATGATTGTATCGATAGAGTAGGGCAAGCAAAGTTTCTGACCAAGATTGATTTATTGAAGGGTTATTGGTGTGTGCCTTTAACTGAGAGGGCCAAGAGCATCTCTGCTTTTGCCACACCATCTGGGTTATACCAGTATGAAGTCCTACCCTTTGGCATGAAAAATGCCCCAGCCACGTTCAAAGGATGATACAGTCTACAATCGCCGGATTGCCACACACGGGTGCGTACATCGGCGACCTGATCACATGGAGTGACTCCGGGAAGAACATCTGAAAGATGTAGAGACGTTGTTCCAGCGCTTGACCCAGGCTAACCTGACTATTAACCTGAACAAGAGTGACTTTGGTTCTGCTACTGTCACGTATCTTGGCTACGTCATAAGGCCAGGGTAAGGTGGCACCCATAAATGCTAAAGTCCAAGCCATCATGGACTTTCCAGTTCCTGACAACAAAAAAGCTTTGCGCGCCGCTTCCTTGGAATGATCGGGTACTACCGCAAGTTCTGCAAGAACTTTGCTGAGATTGCTCTCAGTCTCACCAACCAACTGAAGAAAGGCGTAAAGTTCACTTGGGATGAAGCATGCCAAAGAGCCTTCGATCGTCTGAAGTCTCTGCTGTGTCACTTCCCCGTGCTCAAATCTCCTGACTTCAACAAACCGTTCTCCATGGCGGTCGATGCTAGCGACCAAGCTTGTGGATCTGTATACCTACAGAGAAGTGACTCTGATGACATTGAGCATCCGTGGCATACTTCTCCAGGAAGTTCAATCGCCACCAAAAGAACTATTCCACAATTGAGAAGGAGCTGTTGGCTCTGGTTCTATCCTTACAACACTTTGAGGTCTATGTTTGTACGGGGCAAAAGCCAATGATTGTATATACTGACCACAATCCGTTAATGTTTTTGAGTAAGATGAAAAACAAGAATCGGAGATTGTTGAATTGGAGTTTGATTTTGCAGGAGTTTGACTTGGAAATCAAGCATGTAAAGGGTACTGACAATGTAATTGCTGATTGCTTATCCCGTGTTTGAATATGTGTATATATATCACGTGTTTATTAGCATATTGTATTATATGTATGTATATACAAGTGTCAACTTACCCATTTTTGTATTGACAAGAAAAAATTTTGCCTTTATGAGTCAAAATTTCCCCTTTTGGAATGGAGGTGTAATGTGGTAAATAGCCACTAGATGGCAGTATTGACTTTTTTGTGAAGCCCAGTCTGAAGCTAGGTTGGGCATGTCCAGGGAATGCCCAGAGGGGAAAGTCCCAGAAATGGGAGGGGGCTGGACAAGAGTATATAAGGATAAAAATTGAGAGAGTAGAGTAGTAGGAGAAATTGCAAGAAGGATACATTTGACCAGACCTGTCACTCTTTTTCAAGACCTTTTAAGCTTTTTTTGTGGATTTTTGCCTGTGTTGGAGCATTTTCCTGTCCCAGGACATCACAACAGAGCAGCCCATCTCCATTACAGGGAACTGTAAAATCTCTTTTTTATTTTCTTTTCAATCTTGGTCAGTAGTGTAGGGTGTAGATTAGTTCTATGTGTTTGTTTAATTAAATCTGTTGAACTTAAAGGATTTTGTCTGTCATCCCTTGCTGTCCGTGACGCCATAACAAATTGGGGCCATAACAAATGTCACTGCCCCATCAGTAAAATTGCAGTTGCGCATTTCATGAAATTGACGTGATGCGAGGATGTATTCTTATGGTATGTATGGATTTTTTTTTTTCAGCTGCATCACCGGCGTGCAATTTTTTTTTCCTGAAGGACATGTCTATAGAGTACTAAAGTGATGACGTCACCGCTACTTAGCTTCTGGTGTCGGAAGTAAAATCCCTATGGAAATTTATAATGGGGTTTGGCCCATAGAGATATATAATAGAACCAGAGAGAACGAGGAAGTACCTTTGCTTCAGCCAGTTTGCATGTTAGCTTCCTGCTTCCGCGTTTCCCAAGGATGCAATTTTGTGGCCAAAGCTCCATAGACACCAATTGAAAAGTGCGCATTTTTTTTCTTGCCAAATAAAGCGAAAACAAAAGAAAATGTATTCGGTAATCCTTCATCATTTTGCTCTTTGTCTGACGCAACTGTTCGATGTTTTCAAGAGGGCCTGTAAAATAAGAGCTGCTACTTAGAGCTTGATGACAGCTCGTGCACGAGTTTGGTTGTCCAGCTGTTGCTCTGACTGCAGCAGTTCAGCCAATGAGTGTATAGTGCGCGGCGCGTTCGGATTAACAGCGTTGTTTCGTCATTTCCTTGAACACATTCGCCAATCCGCACAGGCGACACATTTTCTTGGCCAATTGTGCTGTGTAAGCAGATTGGCAATCTTATGAAATGGTGCTGGTAATATGCACCCATGGGACGCCATTTTTATAGATGGCGTCGGTCAATTCCGTACTTCCTGGGCTGAAGTAGTTAGCCTAGCATCGCCCATTGAAAGTAATAGGGGTGGTACTTCCTCGCTCTCTCCACTTGTTATTACCTCCATGGTTTGGACACTTTCTGGCATTGCTCGAACCCGTATTAATTCTAAGAGCTGCCTCGCTCCAAGATTAGCCTACAGGGTATACAGATTCGAATGATCACATCAAATTCGTAGTTTATTGCCAAAAATTATATGCTTTTGCACTTGTAGTCCACTTCTCCGAACTACATATCCGCTGCACAAGTGGGCGAGTACCGCGTGATTTGCTCCAAGCCAATGAGGTACCTCAGTTTCAGCCAACGTTCTAACGTACCGCGACGGTAGCCCATCAGTGCCCTACATTCCCGTATGTCCCTGCACCCGTTCCCACATAGCTGGCTACTATTAGCTAGCTAGAAATGAAAGGATCACAATGAATAGTTATTTCGCCATTTAGCTAGCTAGCATTAAGCTACGCTAGCGAACCCGCCAAGCTAGCCAGCCAGTGAGCTTATTACATCTTGTGCACATAGCTAAACCGATAGAAACAGTAAATGGTACCGTCACTTACTGTTATTTAGCAAGCCAGCTAGTATGATTGTTCAATAAATATCACTAGCTTAGCTAGCGATATAGCTAGCTAACTAGTTCGCTTGCCTAGCTAGCGAGCTAGCTAAGTGAGTAAAAGCAGTGAAGAGCCATTATTTGGCTACTTAGCTAGCGTCGAGCTGCGAGCATTTCACTAAATGCGCCAAATATAAAGTTAGACAACTAACGTTACCGAAGTCGGTAAACTAGCTCGCTGGCTAAGTTAGCCTGCTGACAGCGAGTTCGCCGTCAGTTATGCTTTGACAAGGCTGATAAGCTCGTTCGCTGACTACCGAGTTTGCCGTCAGTTATGCTTTGACAAGGCTGATAAGCTCGTTCGCTGACTACCGAGTTTTTAAGCAAAAAACATTGGCCAAAGATGCCTGGCTATTAAAGTAAATTGGCGCTAATTGTAAAACTTGATATCTAGCAAGGAAAGCGTAACCAAATAGAATGTAAAGTGGCAAACTGATTAAGCAAACAAACGGCTATAGCGAGGTGCTGGAAAATTAGAGACGGGTGACTTCTCACCATTGACTGTATAAAACGCGTCCTGAACTCATTCAGCCCGGGAATCAGGAGGATCATGGGACGTGTAGTTTTTAGACTAGAAAGAGGATTAGCATGGTGGCGAAAAATTTAAATTATTTGAAATATAGTTGGTTTCGGTCAAGAAAAATTATATTTGTTTTTAGTCGGAAATATAATGCAAAATCTCGAAAAAGATGGAGGCTTGAAAAAAATGGGAAGTGTTTCAAAAGTGAACTGAAAAAAAAAAGTCTATGGGTAAAATGAATGGGAAATTTTACTTCCGACACCAGCGTGACGTCATCACTATAGTACTCTATTGCACCTTTTACTCGTCCTCTGATAAGTCAATCGTTTCCAAGGAGACATTGAAACTTCTGAATGGGCGCGGTCATGTGGTAGAGTCCCCGACTTACGGAAGCGTAGTGCTGCCATTCCTGGGAAAAAAACACGGACTATATCACGTCATGATTGAAAAGTTTCTTGTTATCACAAGATCTTTTTCGCGTTACTACAGCATATTTTCACGCTTTAACAAGATATCTTCACTGTATTTCAACGTGAAAACATCACATTATAACAAGAAACTTTTGGCTCATTAACATAATTTGATTAAGTTCTACTTCATGCTTGTCTTGAAACATGGCGAGATTATGCTATTATTGAGCACGGTGGGTGATATTGAGATTGGTATGCGTACACTGAGAGGGATTTTAAAATGCTTGGGGCTGTACAGAAGACAGAATGAGCCTGACCCCCTGGAGGTAGCGACGTTTCTGAACACAGGTGAAGCTATCGTTAGCTCGGGAAACGACGGTCGTACTGTCACAGCTAAAAACAAATTGCGCAAATACGGCAGACATCACGGTAGTAACGTCACGTGATGTAATTGCTGTCAAATAACCGTCTCGTGGAAAGAGGTAACGAAGCTTGTTCAACAAAAGTGTATGTGTACTTTGTTCAGAAAAATACGCAAACAAACTTGCATAATTTGGTTTTCCGATTGATTATTATGTATTTTCTTGATTATTATGTTTTTTTTTTTTTTCACTAAACAGGATAGGAAGTTGGTAGTTTGGCCAAGGTGATGGGTGCGATTTTGGTGAGGTGCTATTATTCCAGATCAGCACTAACAATTGCTTGTTACAGTACAAGTGTTTTGACATTAAGCAAATAGATAAATTAGAGCAGAAAATGCTCTGGATTTAATGCATGAATGACCATCAAAATTGGTATTTGGTGAAGGGTGAAAATGGAAGTGGGGAACATAAAACTTTTGTGAATCAAAAGGTTTGCTTAAAATAACATTACCATACTACCTATTTGATGTAACAGAGCAGAAGTAATACAGCACAATTTGCAAATAGCCTTTGATAAATTATAGGCCCAAAAACATTGTTACCCATTCAATTTCTTTCAATGCACATTTATGCAAAAATTTCATAGTAAAATAGGCTTACAGTGGGGTGCAGTGGGGTGGCACCCCTAGTTTAAATGTCTGTTACAATTAATCTCCAAGTGATTTAAAGCAAACCTGAACACTAAATGCTACAAAGTTAAACATGACACGTCATCACATTTCAAAGCAAGAATAATTTTTATTTTTAACTTTTTACAGTTTCAAAATAATAGTACAAGGAAAAAGACCTTGTGCAAAAGTTTGGGAACCCTGTCAGCTAGTACTTTGTAACTCCTCCTCGGGAAGCTATAACAGCTTGCAAATGCTTCCTGTAGCCAGCTAAGAGTCTTTCAGTTCTTGTCTTTGGAATTTTTCCCTATTCTTCCTGACAGAACACCTCTAGCTCAGAAATATTCTTCAGCCTTCTTGTATGCAGGGCATGTTTGAGGTCTCTCCAGATTTTCAATAATATTCAAGTCAGGGGACTGTGATGGCCATTCCAAAACCTTCATCCGTCTTTCCTGGAGGTACTTCATGGTGGATTTTGAGGTATGCTTTGGGTCATTGTCTTGCTGGAGTACCCAACATCTCTTCAACTTCAATTTCTGGACTGAGCTTTGAACATTATCCTGTAGAATGTCTTGATATTTGTTGGAATCCATTCTTCCCTCCACCCACACAATCTTGCCTGTGCCCCCAGCTGCTACGCAACCCCAAAGCATAATGGATGCACCTCCATGTTTAACAGTTGACAATGTGTTCTTCTCCACAAATGCTTCACCCATTTTTCTCCAAACATACCTTAGTTGAAAAAGTTCAATTTTGGTTTCGTCATTCCAAAGCACATTGTACCAATAGGCTTGAGGTTTCTCAAGGTTTTCTTTTGCATACTTCAGATGCTTAATTTTGTGTTGAGGTCGTGGGAAAGGCTTCTTTCTTGCAGCTCTGCCATGTAGGTCTTTGTTGTTTAAGGTACACTGTATTGTAGTCCTGTGAACAACTAGACCTGTGTCTGCTACTCTTTTTTGCAGCTCTTTTGCAGTGATGTGTGGGTTCTTCGGAGCATTTCTCACCAAATCTCGGGCCATTCTATCTGAAATTTTTCTTGGTCTTCCAGATCTTGCCTTGACTTCAATTGTTCCATTTATTTTCCATTTTCTTACGATGTTTCTGACAGCAGAAATGTTTGAAACGTTGCAAGAGTTTTTGTAGCCCTCTCCTTGTTGGCGGAAGTGAATTATCTTGATTTTGACATCCTTGGACAACTGTTTAGAGGAACACATGGTTTTTAACACCAGTCACAACAGCCACCACAGTCAGATACTTTAGAAGGCATGGAGTTACTTCAGAATATATAGTTCAACCCTGGAATTATATTCACCTGACTCACTGAAGCCCTAACAAGTAAATCACCTGGGTCTGGGCCTTAGTAATCATCTTCTTAAAAGGTAACAAAGAATAATCCAAAAGGTTTCCCCAACTTTTGCACAAGGCCCCTTTTCCTTTCTCATCATTTAAAAACTCAGAAAAATTAAAATAAAAGAAACTTTGCTTTTAAATTTTCAGAAAAAAGTCATATTTAACTTTGTAGCATTTAGTGTTCAGGTTTGCTTTCAATCACTTGGAGATTAACTGTAACAGACATTTAAACCAGGGGTGCCCAAATTTTTGCACTCCACTATATGTTCGATGTAAAAGAGCACTGGTAGACAAGTAGTGTAGTATGTAAGTTATCTTTGACCAACCCCGTAATGCAAGAATTATAGGCCCAAAAACATGATCACCCATTCAATTGTCTCCATTCGCACACAAAGTATCAAATTTGAAAGACTTTTATTTAATATTTCTCCACTGGAATCTCTTCTCATTTGGTATGTTTGTGAGAGAGCATGTGTAGTATGCTAGGGAAGCGCTATTTTTCACAAACTTTTTGACTTGCAGGAATTACCGGCCCTCAAATATGGCCACCCATTATTTTGCACATTTCAAAGTATCAAGTTTGACAGCTATTTATTTAATAATTCCCTCGTGGAATCTGTTCATATCTTGTGTGCTCTTACTAGAATACATGTACACTAGAGGCCAAAAGTTTGGGGCCACCCCTAGATTTAAAAAAAAAAAATCACACATCAACTGTTTGTTCCTTATTTTTTGCATATTAAATAATTTCAGTGCATAAAATATGGGAAGCCAATAGGTTTTGGGTGAATTCCAGACCTCAGACCACATTTTAAAGTTGTCTTGACTGATTGATCACAGACCACAATTTTTTTATAATTGAGTTCCAATGCCTTTGTATTAAAATTGTTTACGTCCTAGTGACATAAAATCATGTTATGTAACAAGAGGGCATGCTGTATAAATGCCTTCCCCAAAACCAAGGGGACAAAACCAATGGTGCACCATTAAAAATCTGACGGTGGCCCCAAAATTTTGGCCTGTAGTGTACTATTGTATGAATTTGGCACTTTATATAAACTTTTTCATTTGCAAGAACTACACGCTCTAAAATATTGCCCCCCATTCAATTCTCTCCATTTGCACATTGCAAAGCACCATTTTTGACAGCTATTTATTTAATAACTCCACCGTGGAATCATTTCATATTCAGTGCTCTTGTACTAGAATGCATGTAGTATGGTATGAAAGGGTTATTTACTACAGACTTTCAGCTTTGCTGGAATTACGGCCCTCAAATATGGCTCCCCGTTCATTTGCACATCGCATAGTACCAATTTTGACAGCTATTTATTTAATAATTCCGGCATATAATCTCTTTGTATTCAGTGGGCTTGTGCTAGAATTCATCTATTATGGTAGTTAAGTATTATTTTTCGCAAATTTGTTGAATTTCAAAAATTTCAGGCCCGCAATTTTTTTTTTCCTGAAACATGGCCCTCCATTCTATTGTCTCTATTTGTACATTGCTAAGTACCAACTTTGATGGGCATTTATTTAATAATTCCACCACAAAATGTCTTCATATTCAGTATTCCTGTATCAAAGACATTCATGCTGTATTGTATACAAGTGTTATTTTTTGAAAAAATTTTGATTTGCAAGAATTAAAGGCCATGAAAATGGCCACCCATTCAGTTGCCTCAATTTACACATTGCAAAGTACCAACTTTGACAGTCATTTATTCAATAATTTCGTCATAAAATCTCTTCATATTAAATGTGCTTGTTCTAAAATACATGTAGTATGGTATGCAAGTATTATTTTTCGCAAACCTTTTGATTTGTGGGAATTACAGGCCCTCAAACATGACCCATCATTCTATTTTCTCCAATCGCACATTGCAAAGTACCAACTTTGATGACCATTTATAAAATAATTCTCCCATTGAATCTCTCCTTATTCAATACACTTGTACTACAGCACACGCAGTATGGTCGTGTATTTTTCCTCAGTTTTCTCCTTTTCACCAGATACCAATTTTGATGGCAATTTTGTGAATTAATTCCAGAGTATTTTCTGCTCTTATTGATTTATTTATTTGCTTTATGTGAAAACACTTGTACTGTAACAAGCAATTGCTAGTGATCTGGAGTAATACCACCTTACCAAAATCGCACCTATCACCTTTGCCAAACTACCAACTTCCTATCCTGTTTCGAGGGAAAAAAAAGAGAGAAATAATTCATAATCAATCGAATGCCAAATTATGCAAGTTCGTTTGCGTATTTTTCTGAACAAAGTACACATTTCCTTTTGTTGAACAAGCCTAGTTATTTCTTTTCACAAAAGAGTTATTTGATAACAATTTACATCACGTGACGTTACTACCGTGATGTCTGCTCTATTTGAGCATTTCATTTCTAGCTGTGACAGTGCGACCGTCGTTTTTCGAGCTAGTGATAGCTTGACCGGTGTTCAGAAACGTCGCTACCTCCAGGGGGTCAGGCTCGTTCTGTCTTCTGTACAGCTCCAAGCATTTTAAAATCCTTCTCAGTGTAGGCATACGAATCACAATAGCATCAAACGTGCTCAATAATTACAGAATCTCGCCATGTTTCACGACACGCATGAAGTAGAACTAAATCAAATTATGTAAATACGCCAAAAGTTTCTTGTCATAATGTGATGTTTTCACGTTGAAATAACGTGAAAATATCTTGTAAAAAAGTGAAAATGTGTTGTAATAACGCGGAAAAGATCTTGTAATAACAAGAAACTTTTCACTCATGGGAAACGTGATACACACCGGCTTTTTTTTTTTTTTTTTTTTTGCTCAGGAATGGCAGAAATACGCTTCCGTAAGTCGGGGACTGTACCATATGACCGCGCCCATTCGGAAGTTTCAGTGTTTCCTTGGAAACGATTGATTTATCAGAGGACGAGTAAAAGGTGCAATACACATGTCGTTTAGGAAAAAAAATTCGCACCCCGGCGGTGTCAAAAGAGCCGGGGAACAAACAATGAATTACTACAAAAACATGATTCAAAGCGGTCAGTAGGCTTACTTTCATAAGTGCAACAAGTACAAGGCTTTAATGCTTTTGCCCGTGGAAAAAATACTGCATTGTGATACACTCAAGATATGAAACTATACGCGCACGACTCTGCTGCGTTCACCACATGTCAAACCCTCGGATGAGAACCTGACCTGTATCGTACGTATTGGTATTCATCCGCGCACCGAACTCTCCGCTGAAACCTTTATGGACGGTGATTCCATTTTCTCAGAGAACTGATCGATCAGTGGGCGGTTCTTTTGCACGCTGTGATCTGAATCAAGAACTAAACCTGCTCCGGAGCAGGTTAGCCGTTCAGTTTATGTTGCTGCGGTGATATACCTCGCATGCAAAAGTGAGCCGCCTTCGTGGTACAGAAAACCCAGGGTTAAACCTGAAGTTACCGCGATAAGCCCATTCCAGCTTTATGGTACAGGCCCCTGGGGCTGATAATGCTTGCTTGTGTAAGCAAGTACTTCTCCGGTGAATAGAATGCGACAAAACATGCAGCTGAAATGTGCTATTTCCCAGCAGATTGTTTTTGCACCTGCTAACATTCATCACTGTGGAAACGGTTCAAAACAAGCTATTTAGTTCTCAAATAATCTTTGCCTTAGGCTCTGATCTGTCATGCAGAAACAGCTGAGTGTGTGAAATAATGGTCTGGTGACATACCTCTCAGCATTATTAGTGAGGCCCGAGGCACATTCACATGAATTACATGTGTAAACACCAGATTGCCTCACTGCCTGCCATAGAATGCTTCTGTGGAACCATCTATCTGAGACTGAAAAATTCAGATTTAAAAGGATAAACCTGCTTCCCCTTGATCATTTGCTCCTGTTCAATTCCAGAGAAATGGTGCCTGTTTTCCAAGGCAAATAGCAAAGAAACCGCCCTTAAATTTGAGGTTGCTGGCACCTAATGCAGCATTAGTAAATTATTCACGCATTTGATACCTTATGCCAAACCAAAACTAGGCCTGAACCCAATGATTTTTTTACCTTCAGCAAGTCTACCTCTCTCAGTTAAAATAATAATCAGGTTTCCTGTCCTGACAAGAGAGGTTGTGGTGTCACTGCCGCACACAACCCAGCGCCAAACTCAAATCTAGCTTTTAATTTTTCTTAATTTGAACCATAAGTAATTATCTTTGCACATCCTGACAAGACCGCAACTCAGATGTTAACCCTAGAAATAGCTTATAGGCCACCTGGGCCTTATACCATCCTTCTGTCTAAATGCGCAGATGTTTTATCCTATCAGAGAAATGGTAGATTTAGCCGGGGGCTTTAATATTCATATGAATAATGAGCTTGATTTCCTCAGTACAGCATTTTTGCCTGTTAGCGACTCCATTGGATTTTCATAGTAGATCTACCCACACTGGCTAGAAATTAAGAAGCTACTTCAAGGTGTATTGACCAGACTCGGGCCCTTAATTATGATATGCAAAAACTTGAAAGAAAGCGTAGTTGGAGCAAATTACGAGTCATTTTCCAACAGTGGCAAGGTAGTTTTTCTTTTTTTTTTCTTTAAAGCTATGAGCATGTCCTCACAGCTGCTCGCTTGCTCATATTTTTCAGCATTGGTAGAGAAAAATGAGAACGAAACTGTTCAGAGCCACGGCGCGTAATGCGCCTGCCTCCCACTAGTGATCCCTACTGAATGTCTATGTCTGAATGAGTGGGTGAATGAGCGAGTGCAATTTTCAACGCATAGACCACTTGGCAGTTACTGCGCACCGTGGGAATAAAAACAATCCCAAGTATTTGTAAAATACATCTGCTGAACTAACAGAGTATGGCATTACTGCAGTGAAATCTGGTCGATATTTTTGCTGTGTCTTAATGCAATGAAATCTTGTTGTTGTTGCTGCTGGTGTTGTCGTATATTTATAATGTACTGTCTTGTAATAGTGTTTTTAAACAACAGTGTTAATTTTCTTTTAATGGATGTTGGTCTCTGCCTCTTGCCCTGGGACTCACTCACTCACTCAATCCTCTTCTGAACCTATTGGTCCTTGAGGCGTCAGGAAGGATGATCTCCATCTGGCCCTGTCTGCAGCAAAGCCCGGGGCTGTGTCCAGAGTCAGTCCTCACTCTTTTAGATCTCTTTGTACTGTTCTTCTCCATGTCTCTTTGGGACGACCTCTGTTTCTTTTTCCAACTGGTGTCCATTTTAGTGCACCCCTTGTAATTGAGTCAGGAGGCATGCGGCAGACGTGGCCAAGCCAGGCCCATCTGCGCGCTGCAATGATTTTCTCCAAGGTCGCCACTCCTGTTCTGCTGTGAAGGTCCTCATTTGAGATGGTGTTTGGCCAAAAGATCCTTAGTATGCGTCTTAAGCATTTGGTTTGGAAGACTCCCAATTTGTGTCTACTGTTAGCTGTGGATTTCCAGCATTCTGCACCGTATAGTAGAACACTTTGCTCATTGCTTCTGTATATTCTTATCTTGGTGTTGATGTGTATAGAGGTGTTTCTCCAGAGTGGTCCTAGCATAGCAAAAGTTCGGTTTGCTTTGCTGATCCTTGTGTTTATTTCTTGGATACAATCCCCATCAGACGTCACAACGCTGCTTAGGTATGTGAACTCTTTCACATCTACTAACTGCTTACCATTCAAACTAACCGGGTCTTTAGTAGCAGTTCTGTTTCTTAATACTTGTGTTTTCTTTTCATTTACCCGCTGCCGTATGGTACCAACAGTTCTGTGGAGTCTTCTTGTCTTCTCTTGTGAATCACAATGTCTGTGTGTCGTGGTTTTGGAGGTTGGCATTTGTTTGGGAGCTTTCTTTGTTACTCTTGTCCCAGACGATATTGTTTTGCCCACATCGGATTCTTTGGCCAGCTGGTATTGATTGTGGGCGGCGCCCGGACTCTATTTAAGCCCAAGTTCCGCCTCGCCACCTTTGCTAGAGTGTCAGCGTTACGTTTGCACTGTAGCCCATAGGTTCTCTAGCTAGAGAGTTTGTTAGGAATTAGCTGCAAAAAAGGAAAGTGTTAGTTTTCTAGGGAGTTAATTACTCTGATTCCCTCTCTCCCTTTCTTTGTTCGTGCATCGTTTGGGTGCTTAATTGTTTGATCTTGGTTTCCGAGATCTTTCCTTTGTTCGTTCGGTTTAGCTCGCTTTGCTTCCTTATTTCTCACGGACGAGATATATGTCCTTTGGAAGCGCGAGCCCCTCTCTCCTGTTCTGTTTGGTTTCTGTGTTTGTATATTGCTGTGCTTCCTTTTTTTTCCTTCCACTGCATTTGGCGTCTTGAATAACCAGCCATCACAGTACACTCTAGCCAACATAGAGACTTCAGCTGTGGCCGCGATTGAAAAGGTTGTTACCAGCCAGCAAGCTATGCTTTCTGGCTTCGGTGAAGGGCTTTCCAGCCTTGGCAACCAGCAGGTTGAGTTGGCTGAGAGACTCCGCCTTCAGGAGAATTCTTTGCAGAAACAAGAGAGCGTTCTGTTAAGTTTGACCGAGAGTATTAGATCCCTGTCTACACAAATTTCACAAAATGTTGCATAAGCACCATCCATACACCTTCCCCGAGAACTGAAGTTGCAAATGCCCCAAAGATATAGCGGCAAGGCCGGAAAATGTAAAGATTTCATCGCCCAATGTGAGATATTTTTTAAGGCTCAGCCTTCACGGTTTATTAATGAGGATTCTTGGGTTGCATTTATTTTATCCCTGTTGACTGACACAGCACTCACTTGGGTCGGCCCACTTATTCGATCTAATTCACCGGTCGTGAATTCTGTGGAGGCTCTTGTTAAGGAAATGGTGTCAGTATTTGATCAGGATGTGTGTGGTGAGGACGTGGCTACACGTTTGATGCATCTGAAACAGGGCTCTGAAAGTGTCGCGGAGTTTTCAATTTTATTTCGTTCCCTGGCGACAGAGACAGGCTGGCCGGAAGCTCCTCTTATGACTGTGTTTATTCATGCCCTCACTTAGGAGGTAGAGGACGCATTGGCTACATTAGAGCCATGTTCAACTTTAGATTCTTTGGTTCGCACTGCGGTGCGAATTGACAATCGCATCCCCGAACGTAACAGGGAGAAACTAAACAGATTGCTGCTTGCTGGCAACGAGGCCAAGGCTCCTAGTGGCAAGTGTGCAGTTCCTATTCCACCCACTGAAAATTCCACTCCGGTTGAGACCATGCAGGTTGATGGCTCGTTTGAGAGTCAGACTCATAAACCTGCTCGCAGAATAATCTGCTTTAATTGTCATAAATCGGGTCATACCCGTCCACGTTGCCCAAAGCTTCAGGGAAACGGGAAATCCCTCTAGCGGTATGGGGGGCGCTAGAGGGGCAGACCCAAGTTCCCCTCTGAACACTAATCCCTGTTGAACTGACTGTGGGGAGCAAGAGAGTTATTATTGAAGCGTTAGTGGATTCGGGCGCCGTAAATTGTTTTATGGATAGTGGGCTAGGAGGCACTTCGTTCCTACCTGTTCTCTTTCACAGACCCGCTCTGTTAGAACTTTGGACGGTCGCCCGCTGGGAACAGGATTTATAACCAAAGTTTCTGGACTGCTAAATATGTTCATTTTTTTTGGTGGTCATTCTGAGGAGGTTCGGTTTTTTATTATCAGTTCCCCTGCTTTTCCCATTGTTTTCGGGCATTCTTGGCTACGGGATCATAGGCCTTGCATCACTTGGGGAAAACAGAATAATCCTATCATCCACTGGGGTATCGATTGTAGGTCCCATTGTAGGGAGAATGTGACTTGTTTTCCCAGACACCAAGCTATGGGGCAGACTGATGCCGGAGCGAGTGTGAGGAGGTTGTCTCACCTTACCCTCCTAAACTAGAAAAAGGGGCAGAGGAAGGGTTGGAATGGGATCCTCAATTCGATTGGCGAGAGCCAGAGGACAATTACCTTTTAGAGGACTTTTTTGATTCTGAATCAGTCACTGAGACGTCAGGTTCTGAACAGGGTGAGGCTTTGGGGGCCACCCTGAACTTTGGTTTGCCTTCTAATGTTCCCTAATGATTATACTGACCTCGCCAAGGTTTTTTAGCAAGCAAAGGGCCTCGACTTTTACCTCCTCACCGCAGTATGATTGAGATTAATCTCTACCCTGGTACTACTCCCCCTAGGGGTTTGTTATAC
The DNA here is from genome assembly GCA_029692085.1 of Gymnothorax javanicus. Taxonomy (NCBI): domain Eukaryota; kingdom Metazoa; phylum Chordata; class Actinopteri; order Anguilliformes; family Muraenidae; genus Gymnothorax; species Gymnothorax javanicus. Next base: position 383,648 of record JAFJMP010000025.1, read on the forward strand.
TCGCTGTCAGGGCCTGAGCGTAAAGCTATGCGAGAGTATATCCAGGAGGCTCTAGCTAACTGATTCATTCGGCCTTCTACCTCTCCTGCGGGTGCGGGGTTTTCTTTCGTGGGCAAAAAAGATGGCGGTTTGAGACCCTGTATTGATTACAGCGGTCTCAATAATATCACCGTCAAGAACCGATATCCCCTTCTGTTGATGAACTCTGCCTTTGAGCGTCTGCAGGAGGTGTCGTTTTTTACTAAGTTAGACCTCTGCTCTGCTTATAATCTGGTCTGGATCCGGGAAGGGGACGAGTGGAAAACGGCATTTAATACGCATGATGGGTACTACGAATATTTGGTCATGCCGTTCGGATTGGTTAACGCCCCTTCTGTATTCCAGGCACTCGTTAATGATGTTCTCCGAGAGATGTTAGAGAAATTCATCTTGGTCTACCTTGACGATATTCAGATTTTTTCTTCAACTCTCTCGGAGCATAAACAACACGTCAGACAAGTGCTTGAGGCCCTCCTTAAAGCCAAGCTTTTTGTCAAGGCTTAGAAATGCACTTTTCACGCCCAAACCGTCTCGTTCCTTGGCTTCATTGTGTCCAAGGGGTTGGTCCGTATGGACCTGGACAAGGTGGCTGCGGTCAGGAATTGGCCTGCCCCTCAAAGTGTTAAGGAAGTCCAACGCTGCTTGGGCTTTGTTAACTTTTATAGGAGGTTTATTCGTAATTTTAGTGCGGTTGCTGCTCCCATTATTGCGGTCACCAGCAAGAGTACCTCCTCAATGTTTTCTTGGTCTCCAGCAGCTGAGGCTGCCTTTCAGGAATTAAAGAAACGTTTTAGCTCAGAGCCTATTCTGGTTTTGCCCGATCCCTCCCTCCCATTTTTGGTGGAGGTGGATGCTTTGGAGGTTGGGGTGGGTGCTACTTTGTCCCAGCACCCCCTCTGGGACAATAAGCTACACCCATGCGCATACTTCTCCCGGTCTTTGTCTGCCGCGGAACGGAATTACAGCATTGGTGACCGGGAGTTATTAGCAGTCAAGTTGGCGCTTGAAGAGTGGCGCCACTGTTTGGAGGGAGCTGAACACCCTTTTGTGGTATGGACAGACCATAAAAATGTCCAGTATATTCAGCAAACCAAGCGACGCAATTCCCGGCAGGCACGGTAGTCGTTGTTCTTTAACCGCTTTAATTTTACGCTAACCTACTGCCCTGGCTCTAAAAACAAGCATGACGCCTTGTCGCGGATTTACGACCGCTCTGATCGCAATCCCACCCCGGAGCCAGTTATTCCGGCTGCTCAGATTGTGGCCCCTATTCAATGGAAGATTGAGGCGGTGGTTCAGGAGGCTTTGAAGACCAATCCTGGTCCTGGGGGGGAGCCTCCTGGCTGTTTGTTTGTCCCGTCTAGGATTAGGTCACAGGTTCTTCAGTGGGGACACTCTTCCCGCTTGGCGGGGCACCCGGGAGCCCATCGGACCAAGCAATTCCTGGCCTGACGTTTTTGGTGGCCCAGTATGATGAGGGACATTCAGGAATTTGTTGCTGCCTGTGGCATCTGCTCCAGAAACAAAACTTCCCATCTCCCTCCCTCTGGTCTGCTGCGACCATTGCCCGTCCCCAGGCACCCTTGGATGCATATCGCGTTGGATTTTATTACGGGACTGCCTGTGTCTGAAGGCAACACTGTCATCCTGGTCGTGGTTGACCGTTTTTCTAAGGCCGCTCATTTTGTCACGCTACCCAAGCTGCCTTCAGCACGGGAGACGGCCTTTCTTGTGGTTAACCATGTTTTCCGGCTGCATGGGCTTCCGCAAGATGTTGTCTCTGACCGGGGTCCTCAGTTCACGACTAAATTCTGGCGGGCGTTTTGTAGGCAGTTGGGGGCCACTGTGAGTCTCTCCTCTGGTTTCCACCCTGAGACCAACGGGCAGACTGAGCGTACTAATCAGTTGTTGGAAAACACTCTTCAATGTTTAGCGGCGGATAATCCATCTTCGTGGAGTCGATTTTTAGCATGGGTCGAGTATTCCCATAACTCACTAATTCCTCCACGAGCTTTTACCCGTTTGAAGCTCAGGTGGGTTACCAACCCCCACTGTTTCCTGAGACTGAGAGTGATTCCGAGGTTCCCTCGGTCAACCATTTCATTCGTCGTTGTCGGTCGGTTTGGACCAGGGTCCGTTCATCTCTGTTGGGCTCGGGGCTCAAACAGAAATCCGCCGCTGATAGAAGGCGTCGTTTGGCCCCATCTTATCGGGTGGGCCAGAGAGTTTGGCTGTCTACCGGGACCTCCCTTGAAGGTAGAATCACGAAAACTGGCCATCCGCTATATTGTCCCGTTCAAGATAGTGCGGAAGATCAATCTGGTCACCGTCCAGTTAAAGCTCCCTAGATCTTTGCGCATCCACCCGTCGTTCCATGCCGATTTCTTAACCTCTTTGTCTTTTACTCTGTATTGAGCGCTCAGCCTTTCTGTCTGCCTTTGTGATTTTGAATCTAGCATTTTCTTTTTGATCGCCTTCCTCTTCAATTATTTTCCATGTGTCTCCAGACATCCACTCTATCTTGCTGTTCTTTCTGTAACCAATGGTTTCCTTGGCTGCATGGGTCATAGCCTCATTGAAGGTGTCAATAGTCATAGCTGTCTCATCTTGTAAAATGTTAAAAGTGGTTTGTGAGAGCAATTCCAAACTCTACTCTTTTTACAGGGTCTTGCAGTGTGGTAACATGAAAGCGCTTGTTCCTGCTTTTCCCAATTTTTGCTTTCCTCAGTTTTAGGGTGAGTTTTGGTACAACCATGTAATGATCACTACCAACATCTGAATTTCTCATAACTCGGACATCTTGTAAAGATCGTTTCCATTTGTTGTTGATAATGATGTGGTTGATCTGACTCTTGGTTTTACCATCCGGCGCTGTCCACGTTAGTTTGTGGATGTCTTTATGAGTGAAGAGTGTGCCTCCTATGGCTAGGTCATACTCCTCGCAGATGCCAATCAGACGCTCTCCATTTTCGGTGATGTCTCCTAATCCATGTTTTCCCATGGTCTTCTCCATTTCTGTATTGTCACTTCCCACCTTAGCATTGAAGTCCCCTATTAATAGGAGAACATCATGTTTGGGCCTTTCCTCTAACACTCCCTGTAAGGCGCTATAGAACTGGTCTTTGTCTTCTTCTTCAGCAACATCAGGAGGTGCATAGGCTACAATGATAGACAGTTTTGTATACTTGGAGTTTAGCCTTACATATAATAAGCGTTCACTAATTGGCTTCCATTCAATCAGGGTGTTGGCATAGGTCTTACTAATAATCAGGGCTACCCCCTGCTGATGATTATCATCAGTCCTTCCTGACCATTTTATTGTTTCACCAGTATTAAGTGCTTGTTTTCCTGCTTTTGTCCACCTTGCTTCTGTAATTCCCAGGAAGCATAAGTTGTATTCATTCATTACTTTAACAGTTTGTGCAAGTTTTTCGGTCTGAAATAGTGTTCTTACATTCCAGCAGCCTGTTCTTATATAGTGTTTTGGCGACAGGATGTCCACTCTCTGGTTGAGGGCTTCCTCTCAGCTTTGACCCCCACCGTCATACAGTGCTGTGAAAAAGTATTTGCCCCCTTCCTGATTTCTTATTTTTGCATTTTTTTCACACTTAAATGTTTCAGATCATCAAACAAATCTTAATATTAGACAAAGATAACCCGAGTAAATACAAAATGCAGTTCTTAAATTATGATTTCATTTATTGAGGGGAAAAAAGCTATCCAAACCTACCCGGGCCCATGTGAAAAAGTGATTGCTCCCCCTTGTTAAATCATGAATTAACTGTGATTAACCACATTTTTTAGTTCAATTTCACTAATCACACTCGGGCCTGATTACTGCCAGACCTGTTGAATCAAGAAATCACCTAATTAGAACCTGTCTGACAAAGTGAAGTAGGCTAATGGATCTCAAAAAGCAATACATAATGCTGCAATCTAAAGAAATTCAAGAACAGATGAGAAACAAAGTCGTTGACATCTATCAGTCTGGAAAGGGTTACAAAGCCATTTCTAAGGCTTTGGGACTCCAGCGAACCACGGTGAGAGCCATTATTCACAAATGAAGAAAACTTTGAACAGTGGTGAACCTTCCCAGGAGTGGATGGCCTACCAGAATTACTCCAATAGCGCATAGACAACTCATCCAGGAAGTCACAAAAGAACCCAGAACAACATCTAAAGAACTTGCAGGCCACTTGACAGTTAAAGTCAGTGTTCATGATTCAATAATAATAAGGAGACTGGGCAGAAATGGCATCCATGGGGGAGTTCCAAGGTGAAAACCACCGCTGAGCAAAAAGAACACAAAGGCTCGTCTCACATTTGCCAAAAAACATCTTGATGATCCCCAAGACTTTTGGGAAAATATTCTGTGGACTGATGAGACAAAAGTTGAACTTTTTGTAAGGTATGCGTCCCGATACATCTGGCGTAAAACTTACACAACATTTCATGAAAAGAACATCATACCAACAGTCAAACATGGCGGTGGTAGTGTGATGGTCTGGGCCTGCTTTGCTTGCTTCAGGACCTGGACGACTTGCCGTGAATTGATGGAACCATGAATTCTGCTCTCTAGCAGAAAATCCTGAAGGAGAATGTCCGACCATCAGTTTCAGACCTAAGCTCAAGTGCACTTGGGTGATGCAGCAGGACAATAATTCAAACACACCAGCAAGTCCACCTCTGAATGGCTTAAAAAAAACAAAATGAAGGTTTTGGAGTGGCCTAGTCAAAGTCCAGACTTAAATCCAATTGAGATGCTGTGGCATGACCTTAAACAGACCGATCATGCTCGAAAAAACCTCCAATGTGGCTAAATTAAAACAATTCTGCAAAAAGAGTGGGCCAAAATTCCTCTACAGCAAGGCGAAAGACTCATTGCCAGTTATTTTGCAAACGCTTGATTGCAGTTGTTGTGCCGAGGGTAAGTTTAGGTTCAGGGGCAATTACTTTTTTCACATAGGGCCAGGTAGGTTTGGATAGCTTTTTTCCTTAACTAATGAAATCATCATTTAAAAAACTGCATTTTGTATTTACTCAGGTTATCTCTGTCAAATATAAAAAATTTGTTTGATGATCTGAAACATTTAAGTGTGAGAAATATGCAAAAAAAAAGAAATCAGGAAGGGGCAAATACTTTTTTTCATGGCACGATTTTCACGGACAGCTTTTCTCCTATCGCCAGATGAGTTTATTTTCCCTCCTGTCATTTCTTTAGCCATCTCTGGTTTGACAGGGTGGGGAGGCTGCCCCCACGCCTAACCCTCCTCCATTTCCTGGCAAATACACTGAACAAAAATATAAACGCAACACTTCTAATTGTGAGAAATATGACCATTTTCAGAGGCTCACTGTACTTTAATTGAGTGTCGACAGATTGTATGACCATATTGCAATACATTTTGATCAATGATTTAAACAGACAAACAAGAATCTCGCGATGGCGTGATTATAAAGGGGATGGGGTCTGTTGTCCAAATTTCAAGAATCAATATTTGGTATGTCTGCCTTTGGCCTGCTGTACTGCTACACATGTCTGCTGTGAGGACTGTAACAAATGGTCAATGGTCAGTTGGGGCACGTGTTCCCCTTCTTCTTCAAGAGCTGTGTGGAGTTGATGGCTATTATTTAAAGTGGGATCCATGACAAACTCGTTGCTTGTGGACATCCCAAAGATGCTGGAAGGGGACAAATCCAAGGAATAAGCCGCCATTCAAGCACACAAATTTTTTTCAGGCTCTGTGCATACATGGGTGACGTAGGTCTGGCATGGTCATGCTGGATGGTTATTGTTTCGATGGATGAATGGTAGGACGATAGGCAGCAGCATCTCATCGTGAAATCGCACTGCATTCAAGTTGCTGTTCATGAACTGCAGTTGGGTGCAATGTCCTTGGAATATTCCCACCCAAACCAGCACTCCACCACCATGTGCCACCATGCACACCATCACTTCAGCGTAACAATCCCCCGTCCATCTGCTCTGTGAAGTTGGAAATGTGACTCGTCTCTAAAGAAAACAGTCCTCCATTGTGCCATTAGCCATCAAATGTGTCTATTCACTTCCTTGAACCAATTTTTTCATCGAGCTGAGGAGAGGCCAATCCACAAAGAGCAAAACACATAAAGATATGGACTTCCTGGAGATTATTTTCACGATTTTGGCAAAAATGGGGCGATGGTGGGGACCAGCTGTCTCATCTGCAGTGGCAGTTACTGGTCTCAGACAGTCACAGAGATGGAGAGTCCAGATATGGCGGTCTTGGGCGAGGGTTGTCACACATGGTCGTCATGCATGTGGGTGGTGTGCTGTCTTGCCTCATTCCTCAAAAAGGTGTTTTATGCGACTTTATGTTGAAACATGGACATTAAGAGCCCTTTCAACATCCCTGAAAAACATTCCTGCTTTGATGGCTCGAGTCATTTATGGCATTTTGAACAATGGCAGAACTGGAACTTTTGAGGTGGCCTTTTATTGACCAGAGTACAGGATGTGCCTGGGCTGACTGTACTGGATTTCAGTAGCTCTGGATCAGGCTCCACCTGTCTGACAGGCCAGTCTTGACAAAGGGCATGAACTTGACAATGATATGGAGAAGGTGACTGAAATGCACTCAGACCTGTGGCACACAACCTTGGTCACATAAATAAACCCAACTAAGCCAACCTCAGAAATAATTATGCAGAATATTGAAAGGACTAAACTGTTGCGTTTATATTTTTGTTCAGTATAGTTCGGATAGGATTCAGGTTACCAGTGCGGGTGCTATTAGCCAACAGCAGCTCCCCTGAGATCCGTCCCACCTAGGGATGTAACGGTATGAAAATTTAACCTCACGGTTATTGTGACCAAAATTATCACGGTTTTTGGTATTATCGCGGTATTTTTAAAAATGTGTTCAATATGTTCAGAAAGCACTGATAGGCCTACACAAACTGAAATAGTTTTTTAAAAATGTAACAGTGTTTATTATATTTCAAAAATATAGGCAAAACCTTATCAAAAGTGCAACTCTTAGCATCAAAGGAACAAAGGTTCAGCATGTAGACAGCTTATTTGTCAGGAACATTTCCAGTAGTGCAGGTTTAAACTATACAAATCCAAACATTCAAGCTAAGACATAAAGAACAATATGTAAACAAATCAAAGAAACACACTTATTATACACTTGTTTTCTTCATCATCAAAATTAAAATGTAGAACTGTCCACGTGCACTTTAAAGTAAACCTTAAAAAAATAAGACAAAAGTGCATTATGCATTTAAAATAGCCACTATAAACAAATTAAAAAAATAACTACTACAATCATATGTAATCAAATCCAAATGTTCAAGTGTGGATGACATTAAAATAATAAAAAAAAAACCAAAATATGTAAACAAATCAGTGGAACAGAACTGATTGTATACTTATTCTCTCAATCATCAACAAATAAGATGCTGCTGATCTAGCATCATGTATTATTATTATCATTGGGCTACCATTCATATCGATGTACATTCATTTAAGCCTATAGCTGTTTTGCTGCTTAAATCAAAAGAAAACGATTGGCAAGAAATTCATAATCTTACAGGGCAAATAATCATGTTTCGTTTTTTCAAAGACACTTGGTTCAGACCGTGTGACTTAGTAAATTAAAGTTATCCAACTTCACTAGAATTAAACCATTTACTGACCTTGGACAAATACAAATGATGGTTAGCTATTGCACAGCCGCTGTGCAAATAATGTTACGCTCATCCTTAAGCACAGCTGCAAAGGAGCTGCTCATAAGGAGCGGCCAAAGCCGAATAAAAAACAACTTGACCCACTATTTGCACAGCGGCTGTGTGAATAAAATAACTGCACAGGGACGCGGCTACGGCTTATTTGCACAGCGGCTGTGCGAAAAGCCACTCCGAATACAAATTATGCAATCTTTTAGAAATCAAGAAATGCATTTAATGCAATAAAATACTGTAATCTACTACTGTTTAATAAACACAAGTGGGCATCAGTCTAGCTCTTAGGCTAAGGTTAAGAAAGTGTCCAGCAGCTAGCGCCACACTCCACCACTGAACTTAAAAATGAGGATTTTAGGTAGAATGCTTCTGGTACCGTGTCATTCATTTCAGCAAATGTTTATGACATTGCTGATTAGTAGTGTTAACCGTTGTCATAGTAAACAAATCTGCTGGCGCGGTTTAGCTGATCTAGCTGCTAGCTCGTATTTTGTTGATTCCAATGTCCATTTAATGATACATGGTAATATACACATAGTCACTGTCAATTAAATTTCTAAAAAAAACAAAGTTTATGGCATTTTTGATGCCTTCAACTAGCTAAATAATGCCTTGTTTTCACCGTTTTCATCGTCTCTTTGTGAATTAAAGTTTAGCTGTTTAGCTTAGAATATTCGCTGCTAGATATGCATTCTCGATGGCGACGGGCGCTGTACTTGGGGTTCTTTTTACATTATTGACAAGTCAAGAAGTTAGACAGACGGATCATTGCATTTAACCTCAACCCGATGTCCCCACACCATGTATTTCAGCTAAAACATTAATGTTAACTTACTTTGCATTGGCTATAAAGTTGTGGGTGATGGTCATGGAGATGTGTCATGAGATTTGACTTATTGCTGCCTTTAGCAGAAACTTTTTTCCTGCATGTTCTGCGGACAGGATTACTGTCTTCAATCAAGTGTCCCCCGGCATTCTTATAATACCCAAAATATGCCCATTCCTCAGACCTAGTCCTCTTAGAGGGCTGATAGATGTCCTGAACGCTGTCGTCTCCTCCTTCCGCCATGATTCCATTTCCAATTTAAAGAAAGTTTATACGCAAGTTGTAGGCTACACAGAGTGCGCCTCTTGGCGCTACTTCAGGAGATTGGGATGAAGCTGGGAAGGATTAAACACATGCAGTTCCACACCTCGGTAATCCACCGAGATAATAATTTTATTTGAAATGAAAACGTAATTGTTATTGTCAACATTTTCATCGGGGTTTACCGTTACACCGGTAATCGTTACATCCCTAGTCCCACCATGGTTGAACCTGCCAGGGGCAGGGGGAACCTCGCAGGGCAAGCCACCCTGCTCCTGATGGTATCGCAACTCAGGGTCATTACTGTAGCCATTGCCCGGGGAAAACCACTAGGAGGTTAGCACTCCGACTTTATTCCCCCTGCCCTGGGACTACAGATGAAAATTTGCTCATAGCAAACTCTGGTACATCTAAGAAGCTGTGCACTATCCCTGTCAAATAAACAAAGAAATAAGCAAATGAACTTCATGCACTCCTCTGATAGAAGAATCTTAATGATCAGATGCTGTATGAAATCTTTCCTGGAATTCTACCTTCAGCATGGCTCTTGTACTTTGTGTGGAAGATGATATTTCTTTTAGGCCAGCCACATGGCTAGATTCTTTATCAATAAGTGATTTTAGAAAATTTTCTTCCTTAACTAGTTATTTGGTCTATCAGTAGATTGCCTCAAAATTTACCAAAAACTGGAGGAACCAATCTCATTAGGACATAATAAAACATTGATTAAGCCTTTCACTCTAGTGAACTGTTCTTGTCTCTAATGATTGGTATTTTGCTTCTATGATGCCCATTGTGTTTATTGTATTACTTATTTTGACTTCATTCTTTAACATGCTCTGTGTTTTTCGTGTTTTCATAATGCAGAGTCCTGCTGAAAAGGAGACTGTTTCAGACTGGTCCACTGCTTAAATAAATCATAGATGAAATAAAATTATGCCGTGCTATCTCTGGGTTGGAATATAAAATGAAATTAATTTGAAATCTGATTGGGAGAGTAGATCTTTACTCTGTGTTCTGATCATTTACATTCTGCCAGGCCAATTTGCTTATTTCTTTTCACAGGGGTTCCTGTGCCTCACTTGGCCAAGTTCGCCATAGTCCACAGACAGCTCCAGCCCTGCTCTGTAGTCCACAGACCGCTCTGGAACTGCTCCTTAGTCCACAGACAGCTCCAGGCCTGCTCCCTATTCCACAGACCGCTCCGGAACGGCTCCCTATTCCACAGACAGCCCAGCCCTGCTCCCTATCCTACTGACAGCTCCGGTCCTGCTCCTTATTCCACAGACTGCTCCGGAACTGCTCCCTATTCCACAGACAGCTCAGCCCTGCTCCCTATTCCACAGACAGCTCCGGCCCTGCTCCTTATTCCACAGACAGTTCTAGGCCTGCTCCCTATTCCACAGACAGCTCCGGCCCTGCTCCCTATTCCACAGACAGCTCTGACCCTGCTCTCTAATCCACAGACAGCTCCAGCCCTGCTCCTTAGACCACAGACTGCTGCAGACCTGTTTCACCCCTGACTCACATCCATTCCTGAACACTCTCTGGACCTGCTAATTTACCTCATATGCTTTTCTGGGGACTTATGCCAGGCTTCTACTCAAATGCATCTCTGTAAAGTGTCTTTTGTGGCAGCGTTTATGTAAAAATTGTAAAGTGGAATTGAATGGATATTTTCTGCTGTGGGTATAATGTGCACAGAGTCACGATCAGCCCTAACATTTACATCATCAAACCAGAGCTCAGAAAAGTCTATTTCACAATGGGCAGGATTTCATTGCTGCGCGGTGACTGCTAGGTATAACACTTAGCAGTTTTAATAATAATAATAATAATTAGAAGAGGAAGAGTAGTACGGCTACTTCACAGTCAGGAGGTCATGGGTTCAAATCTAGCCTGGGGCCTTTATGAGTGGAGTTTGCTTGTTCTCCGTGTATACGCTTGGGTGTCATCCGGGTTCTCCGGTTTCCTCCACAGTTCAAAGGCAGGCATATCACGCTAACTGGAGTCTCTAAATTGCCCATTGAGTATGAGTGTCTGAGTGCATGGCGTGTAAATGGTGTATACACCCCGCAATGTACTGGCGTGCTGCCCAGGGTGTGTCCATGCCTTTCGCCCTTAGTTTACTGGGATAGGCTCCAGCTCCCTCGCCACCCTAGGGAGGAAGAAGCGGAACCGATAACGGATATGAATAATAATACAAGTTACCCCACCTAAGCATTTTGCATTTAGAAGTTAATTATAATGCACGCATATAATAAAACCCAAGCAGTTTTAAATTTGAATTTGTATAATTTCGAATCCTTTTCAATTTTATTATTTTAAATTTCTAGTCACCTTATTTTAAGCGTATGCCCGCCCAATTATCTATTGTTATGTCATGTCTTTTCAGGGGAAGTTCAGCAATAATATTAATGAGGCAAGGGTGCCCCCACGTGGCACATCATTTTATTGACAAATAATACTCCAGTGAGTTATATGTTGGCTAAAGAAAACATTAATAAACTGAAATTAGAAGCAAGACTTCACAATTCGTAAGTAGTACACTGACGTGAGTTGGACTCTCTCCTCGTTGTGTAATCAGACATTATGGTCAAATAACATTCATATTGGCAGGATCGTTTATATTCGTTGCCTCAAAATATGAGGCCAAGGTCTCGGTTCAAAACACAGAAATGACAAGCCCAACGTTACAACTGACTGATAGATGGTGGAACCAAAATCAACAGTTTGTGGTTATGATCCCCTCGGCGTAAGTAGCCCACCTGTTCAGAAAACTGAAAACAAAATACACCTATGCACTACCAAAGTCGTGACGTCACACCGAGGTCAACCTGCCGCAGCCATGACAACTGATTCATGCCAAAAGAACCGAACAACTTGCGCAGCATGTTGCAGTGTTTATCACCATGGCCCTCGTGTCTATGTATGGAATTATGCTTTATTTTCAGCGAACTTAAAACCAAAATATGCTCATTATAAAAGGACAGAAAGCATTCCTGGATTGTTGTGTCTCTTTGTCAGTGTCTTGCGTCCTCTGTCTTTGGTGTTAATTGTGAGCTTGCTTCTGTGAAGCAGCGCACTCTATACTCTTAGTTCTTCTTCTTCTTTATATTTTTCCGCCTATATTTGGCCGACTAACTCCTCGTACGCCGTTTAAGCTATTGATTCTGCTCTGTAATTTTAAATGTCATTTTTTGGGGTCCTATTGAATCAAGCCATTTTTGTGCTGATTCAGTAGATTCAGCTATTTTCTGCTATTTTTTCACTCTGTCATACTTCTAGCTAGAAATGTCATTCAAACTGCAAAATCTTAAGTTAAGCTTGTATAATTTCTTCACTGTTCAAATTTTTCATAACTTCTTTATTTTTTTAATTATAATTTTAAAAAATAATTTCTGTTATAATACATTCTGGGATCTTACAGTGTGGTGATGTCACTGTTAGAGTGGTGAACAGCTGTAAAATCATCAAGAAAGTCTTCTCTTAAACTTGTTATAACTCCCACAGTTTTCACTCCTCGTAAATATTTCTATATCCAAGTTGTAGCAAGTGTTGTGCTGGTCACGAAAATGTAACTATGCAAGCAATCGGACAGACGATTTTGGCAGTATGAGCCGATAAGCGACAGAAGCACAAACCAAAACTCCATTAACTCCAATACTAAATGAGACAGAAAATTCCGGTTGGAAAGCTGAAAAACACAGTTTTATAACTTGCTCTTGTTCCCACATTTTTGGCAATACACACAATTTTGACATATTTTGCTCAGAAGAGACTCCTCTTCAGCATGGTACTTCCGTTTCGTAGATTGGACTTACTATCTTTGAGGTAGAGGCAGTAGTATGGAAGAGACGCCTTAGCTAAAATCTTCGGTGGACCAAATGCTTTTAACCATTAACAAATGGCACAGTGTGACGCAGTGAAATTGTGGCATAGCGGTATTGCGGTTCAATTCTGGCCACTGATGGACTTTTTTTCTGGCCTCAGCTTTATCATTTTTCGGATTAAGATTGATACGACTGTTATGCAAATCTCATTCTTCTGCATCAAATTCAGTGAAAGAATTTTCCGTATCGTCGTTTGTACAGTCGATCAAACAAGCTCCAAGAGAGCACATTTAGGGCGGCAAAGACCGTCTTTTTGCAGGGTGGGTCCATGAGAACAAATGTTACAGTAAAAAATTGCAAAGCAGAGAAGAATTGCTCAAGCTCCTATTCCAGTATATACAACAACTGTTCGCACTAGCCAGATATATTTACAATCATTATCTAAAACATGCAAAATATTGGTATCAAAATGACCGTAACTGCCATCCTTGCTAAGCCAGCAGACGTAACTTTTCCATACTTATTCAGTTGTTTAATAGTTAACATTAGCTAGCTATTTATTATGTCATCCGCAGTGATGGCTATTTTAGCGCTCAAGTTCAACCCGTTTCAAACACGTTCTGTGCACTGTATTCACGAGCTATCTAGCTAATAATAGAACAGAAATAAAAAGGGAGCTGCAAATAATATCACAACATGTGTTACCGATATCTTGCAGCTTGCTATGATTAGCTTTAGCTAGTGAACACACAGTGCACAGAAATGAACAGAGAGCCGCGAATATTAGCATTTCACTAGTTGGCCAGTTCAGCGTTTGTTCAGTTCGGGACGGGGGGAGACACTGACAATGAGCTTTAAGCGACAACAGCTGCAGCAGTCTGCCAATGTGACCTGCCATGTTTGCTCTGCCATAAAGCTAATTTCTCAGCATGCACTGCGTTGACCTAGATACCCCCAGAGCCATAGAGAGGAATGCGTCAGCCTCATTGACTCCAATTGACCATTTTTTACAGCTGGGTTGAAGCGGAGTAGACTCGGTCATGATGCAGCTGAAAAGTTAGAATTCCTTAAACAATTGCTTTCAGCTTTAAAGTCTTGTGTTTACATTTCAGCAGTTTTTCAACATTTCTTTGGCAATTTCCTTTGCCTCTCAGTTTCCAAGCACCGTCATGTTATAAGCCAACCTCTTCAACTTTTCACGCTGAAGCAAGCACACAAATTTTCTTTAGAAAATTTACCCTTTTCTAGTTCCTCTTAAGACCAAGAATCTCTTTATTAGGAAACACTCTTCCAGAGTCTGTGGTCCTGGTGAGAGGCTTCCTCCAGTCCCTCCTTTCCAGCGTGCACTTGCCTGGTGTGCCCTGGTTCATTCGGCTTGCAATCCCAGTAACTGACCCAAGACCAGTCGTTTTGACAAAGCCTTGCCCTACTTTCCAATGTACCTGTTTTCTCCCGCCCGACCTTGCACCAACTCTAATTACTTTTCAGCTCTGAAAGCCTTCAGATTTCTCTTCAGTTTTTTAAATAAAGGTCAATTTCGGTAATTACCGGTGATCTGCGCTTGGTTCTGGTCACAAATTTGTGACAGTCTGCCCCTGTGTAGCAACTTTAGAATAAATGCACGCACATCCAAAATCAGATATCACAGGTGCAGGACCCAAAAAAACAGTAGAAAAGAAGAGAATAAAAGTCCGCACACTGTTTGAGTTGCTCCCAGAAGACTTTTATTCCTCGCACAACGTTTCGGCCGACGTGGGCCTTCTTGGCCAGAGTTCCACACATGTGATAGGGGTGGGGGGGGGTTTATATACACTAAGATGGTAGACGGACCAAACCAAAGTGCAATGAGTCCCAATATACCAAAATAATCACATCAACCCCATATTACCTATGATCCCAAAACAACACTACATACATACAAAAAGAAGTGAAGGCATATCAAGAATGCATATAGGCTACTCTCCACAGACAATCAGCACATTACATAGTATAAGCAGTACAAGTTATATATCAAATGATATATAGCCCTAGTATCCCAGGGTATATTTAAACCCATAGGTCATGCATAGGTACAGATTAAAACTCCAATTTGTACAAATGCAAAAAAAAGCTAAAATATCAAAAATCAGTTAGAAAAAAACACATTCCGCGGCAAAAAACTAAAACTGACTAATCGTGGCTACAATTCATAAAAAAAGGTTTTATATCAAACTCTTCATTGAGACCAAAAGGAGCCATTGTATTGAGGGTGTAAATGTAATAAGTTTCAAGCTGAAGTATCCTATCAAAGGTCCCCACCACGGGGGTTTTTTTAACCTTCTCGATACCGTAGCGTAAGTGCTTATGTTGTGTCCCGCTTCTTTAAAATGTGCAGCTACGGGATTGCGCTCATCTGCGCTACGGATGTTACTCCTGTGTTCGCAAATGCGAGTCTTCCCAGCAACTTCCCGAGCAACTTCCCAGTTTCAGCCTGATCAATGGTACCACAGAATGACTGAGAGGTGGTGGCGACTTCAGTTATTGATATTATTCTTTATTATCTACAGAGACTAATTTAATGGTTTCTAAATTTAAAGCAGCATTTAAAAATATTTTCTTAATGTGATAAATATAAATACATATTTTATTAAATGTAATTAATAATAATAATATTGCTGCATTTTAATTTTTTTTTTTTAAATATTCCATGTATTTTCATACTGTAGGGCAGCCGTTCGTACTGTAGTTAAAGGTCCCCTATTATGGCACCAGGTGCACAGCTAATTAGACATCATGAGCCAGTTCAAAGTCTCCCCTACCTGACATTACAAGGAGGAGTGACCACCAGAAATAATGAAATCTGAAAGATTGCTTGGCTGAAGGTGTGATCACTTCTTTTTGCCTCTGGTTGGTTACCTCCCCATGTGATGTCAAGAAAAAAGATTTTGAAATGGCTTGTAATAACTAATTAGCTGTGCACCTGGTAACATAATGGGGACCTTACAGGAAGGACATAATTTGCAATAACTGAAGCTCAAGTCGGCCTGTTCTTTGTCAGTCCCAAAAGATGGGCTATATTGCCTTGGGCATTTTTTTATTTTAGTGTCCATTAGCTTTGTATTTGTGGCACAAAAGTTCTAGGCAGCTGCGCGGAGGTTGTCGCTGAGTGACACTGCAGTCTGATAGATGCTACAGCTGGATGGGGAACTGAGATCCAAGAAGCTGTTCAGGAGGGAAACAGATGGACCATAGAAGTGCTTTACTTCCCCTTTCTAACTGGCATTGTAGAAAACATGCAATCCCAGCAAAGAAGAACTAAACACTGTGCACCACCGACTAACTGACTGGAGAACCTCCAGCAAAATCACACTCAACATTTTGCCTTCAAAGGAGAATGTGGTAAAACATACAGTGAGCACCATAATTAATGGACAGTGACACATTTTTGTTAATTTGGTTTTGTTGGCTGAATCAGTCTTCAGATTGGAATCCAACTGAAGAAGCATTTTGCATTCTGAAAAAGCAGCCTGAGGACAAATAGTCTAAGAAACAAGCAGGAGCTGCAGATGGTTGCAGTACAGCCCTGGCAGAGCATCACCAGGAAAGATACTAGTGTCTGGCTATGTCTATGCATTACAAGAGTTCAATTAGTCATTGCATGCAGAAGTCATGTCACTGACACAAGAAAAAAAAATGTAACTTTTATTCAACATTCTGATAAACTGTCTGATGTTTTATGTCGCTCAATCAAATGGCGGGGGTGGGAGCACTGTATTCGTATGTGCGTGCTTGCGTGTGTGTGCATCTGTGCAATTGTAAGTTTTTCTGATAATCTGAGAATGTCCGTTTGTCTCATGTTGGAAGGAACTCTGCCTGCAGTCAGCGTTATATACTGACATGGCAAGTTATAATATATACCCCACACAAACACACATCTAAGCACACTGAAGCCAATAACAAGAGGCACTCCTAGAGTGCAAACCTTCGCCAAGGCAGCACAGTCCAAATCTTGGTGAGTGGGAGCAAAGTTCAGTTATCGTGTGTCATAGGATTTCAAGATGGCCGCCATGGCAGCCATATTGTTTGACTGATCGCGGTCAAAATCATCAGAGTCCATCCCTGATATAATATCGACCCACCCACAAAACTTCAGAGATATCCGTTCATTATTTTTAAGTTATCTTCTTCACAAACAAACAGACAAACGGCACTGATCACATAACCTCCTCCTGCCAACTTCGTTTGGCAGAAGTAGTAACTAGATGGTACTCGGTAGAGTGCATACCTCTGCCAAGCCATATATCTGTTCTTTCAAAATTAAATCAACTCGCCTATCATCCTGCAAAATTTTATGCCAAACTGCTCATAACGTTTGAGTTATCCGGTCAGAAAGATCACACAGACCTGCGTTTGACAGATATATTTTTACTCTTCCGGATCCAGAATTCAGAATATGTTGCGGAACGCTTCCAAAATTGAAACAACTTGACCTAGGACTACCACCTACTTACCTAACTTTTTGAGTTATCCTGTTAACAAACAGACAGATGCACAGACAAAAAAACAATCAAAACGGGGGTGAAAACTTAACCTCCTTGGCGGAGATCATAATAAAAATAATAATAATGAATAATAATCATCTTTATTTACCAAAAATTTTTTTGAATTGACGAAGGCAAGTGCTTCACAAATGCAGCAAACTATAACAGACAAGTCATGAAGTCAGGTCTTGTGAGAAAAAACGGTTAAGAGGAGAGGGATTTGTGTTGAATCACAGTAGAGAGGGACAGTCAGTAACAGACTCAAGGGCCTTTTTGAAATAATTACCTTCAGATAAAAAACAAAGTTGTTTGCTTATATTCCTTTGGGTTGAGGACCGCACATCAACCATGCTCCATCAGGATTTCCACAAATGCTGCACTTACAGTTTTATTTCTGTTATTGTCTTTTCCCCAAAGTCATCAGACTGAGTATTTCAATCGGAAGCCTCTTCTTTTTAAGCAGAAGAACTTAAGACCCCTCTCACTTTATCTCTATATCCCTCCTCCCTCTCTCTACCATAAGAGATGGGTGTTTGCGCTTGGTTACAGTTGCTGATAACAGTTGTCTTAGGATCCAAATATGGGTTAGCAGGGTTTTCCTGCAAGCTTCTGGATAATCTATTCTCAGACTGTGTATAAGGATGGAAATGTGATCATTGGAGGGCTGTTTCCAATTCATTTACAGCCACTAGAACCTGACACGGACTTCAGACAAGAGCGAGCTCCTTCACAATGTCAGAAGTGAGTGAAAAATCTGTGATTATGTGTCTTCTGTGAGCGTGAACACTTTTGTCCCTCTGAATATCTTTGTGTTAAGCGTACATCCCTGTTCATGCCTTATTTCTACAGATAATGGATGTGTCCATTTCTACTTCCATACATTCACTGACCATTCACAGCTTATTTCAAAATTCTTTTAGGTACTTATGAAAAAATTAAACCAAACAGCTTTCAAAAATAAAGAAACAAAGTTAATTTATGTTCTGGAAAGAGCAGTTAACACAAAAGAAAATTTATATTTGTGACCCTCCACCAGAAAATCAGGCTGGGTCTTTAGGCAGTGTCGACTAAAATCCTGTGTTGAGCGGTCTAAAGAGGAGAGGGACCTTGCAGCTTGTTATCAGTGCGCAGTTCGAAAGCCTTCATCTCTGATGGTTTCGGGTTGCATTGGTGCCTATGGCGTGGGGAGCTTACACATCTCGAAAGGCATTATCAATGCTGAAAAGTCTAAAGAGGTTTTACAACAACATATGCTCCTGTCCAGACACATCTCTTTCAAGGAAGGCCTTGCATATTTCAGCAAAACAATGCCAAACCACATACTGCATCCATCACAACAGCATGGCTTTGCAGTGGAAGAGTCTGAGTGCTGAACTGGCCTACCTGCAGTCCAGACCATTTACTAGTAGAAAACATATGGCGCATCATAAAATGAAAAATCCGGCAAAGAAGACCCAGGACTGTTGAGCAGCTAGAATCCTCCATATGACGAAGTCGACATCATCCACAACTTCAAAGGCAACTGGCCCCCTCACTTCCCAGACGCTACAGACAGTTGTTAAAAGAAGAAAATAAACAATGGTAAATATATCTTCTCTCTTCTTTTTTTTAAGATGTCTTGCTGCCATCAAATTCAAAATGAGCCAATATTTTTCATGAAATGGTAAAATGTCTCACTTTCAACATCTGATATTTTGTCTTTGTTCTACTGTGAATAAAATGTCGTTTATGGGATTTGCAAAATCATTACATTCTGTTTTTACATACGCTTTACACAGCATCCCATCTTGTTTGGAATTGGGGTTGTAAATACTATATGCGGAAGTGGCACTCACTCCCTGCTTGATTGTCGTCTACACTTGAGAGTCAGTAGAAGCTAGAGGGTATTAGCTCTAGGTTTGTTTGCAAAGTCTTCGTGTTTATTATTGAGAAAGGATCTTAGAAGAAATTTTGCATTAGTTATTCTCCTTATTTTCTCCCTTTTCATGCACCCTGATTTTGGTGTCGAGTGGAAAGGTTATTCCTTTGGAGTAATTCTCTGTTTTTGCTTTCTTGATTCCTCAGTCTCTATCGAGACCTCAGTGGCTGGTTGTTTGTTAGCCAGCTTTTAGATTAGATTCGTAGTGGCGATTGGTCTCCGCCAATTTCCCCCTGCATTACAGTATAATCAAGCCATCATGGAGATTCCAGCAACTACACCTTTTGATCAAGCTGTAGCTATGTAGCAAGTAATCTTAGTTAGCCACAGGAGAGTAATTGAGAATTTAAATCAACGGCAAGCTGATTTAATTGAAAATATTTGTGTTCAAGGGGACACCCCACGGCATCTGAGAGACCGTCTGTCAGGGTTGACTGAAAGTCTTGGAGCACTGACAGCTTCTCTGTCTAAGCCAGTTCCACAAGCACAACTCAGTCTCTTTCAAACACAATTACAAGCCCCGATTACCATCTGTGAACCAAAATTGCAACTACCGCCTCACTATGGGGGTGAAGCTGGTAGATGCAGAGATTTTATGGCTCGATGTCAAATATTTTTCGGAGCTCAATGGAATGATTCCCCAATGAGGAGTCGCGAATTTGATTTATTTTGTTGTTGTTGTCAGCAATTGCTCTATCGAGGGTGGGGCCACTTATTCGGTCTAAATCACCTATTATTAGCACTGCAGATGACCTTATGCAGGAAATGATCTCAGTGTTTGATCATGATATTACGGGCCATGATGCGGCTACCCGTTTGATGCATATGCTGCCAGAAAGAGAATAGCGTGGCCAAGTTTTCAATATACTTCTGCTCTTTGGCTTGTGAGACCAGGTGGCCTGAAGCTCGTCTTATGACTTTATTTATTCCTGCACTATCAGAACCTGTTTAAGACACGTTGGCCACCTTGGAACCTCCTGTGTCTTTGGATGCCTTGGTTAGAACAGCTGTCAGAATCAATAATCGATCCGTGAGCATGATAAAGAAAAACAAGTTGTTAAGGCTTCTTCTGGAAATTTTCTGGTTTTGTCTCAGAGTTTGCATGGCGCTCCGGCGCTCTCTTTAGGCATACCCAGTCATAGCAAGCCGATGCAGGCAGATGGTTAATTTGTCTGTCATGCTCGCCGGCCGGAACAAAGGGGAATAATTTTTTTAAGTGTAAGAAGCCCGGGCACATCTGGCCGCATTGCCAGGAGCTGAAAGGAAGATGGGAAGTCTCTCTAGCTGAGTGGGAGGCGCTAGACGGACTGATTCCACCTCCTTTTTGTACTTTCATTTTGCATTAGTTACTCTCCTTATTTTCTCCCTTTTCGTGCACCTGATTTTGGTGTCGAGTGGGAAGGGTTATTCCTTTAGAGTAATTTTATTTTTTGTTTTCTTTGATTCTTCAGTCTCTATTGAAGCCTCAGTGACTGATTGTTTGTTAGAACCAGCTTTTAGATCAGATTCGTAGGTGATTGGTCTCTGCCAATTTCCCCACATTACTGATATCCTAACCCAAACGGAATCTGCGGACTTTTTTCTGGTTTTCTGCGTTGATTCAGGAGGAAAATCTGCGGGATTCTGCGGAGTAGTTTTTTTTCCTTTTAAGGTTTTAAACAGTTATCTAGTACAATAATCCATGTGTTTGGAGCAAAAATAGCAACTTTTAACATGCAAAATCCTATATTAAAATTGCCTAATGGGTGGGTGGGGGGTGGAAGGCTGGACACTATCCCAAATATGGGCGGTGGGCAGACCATGGACCTTGGGGGCCCCAACAGGGCCCCGTCACTATGACTCAGACATAACCATATAGCGTTTGCACTGTAGCTACCCCCAAATATGGCTGTGGAACCAGCTTCCACTTTCAGTCCGGGAGGCAGACACGCTCACTGTATTTAAGAGTAGGCTTTAAACCTTCCTCTTTGATGAAGCTTATAGTTAGAGCCGGTTCTTGTCTCAAGACCAGCTCCTAGTTATGCTGCTACAGGCCTAGGCTGCCGGGAGACGTTCACTGACACATTGCGCTTTTCTCTCTCTCTCTTTCCTTCTCTCTATGTTCCGTACTTATATTCATGTTCCATTCATGAATTAAAATTTGACTTCTTTTATATCAGACAAGAAAGCGTAGTTCTGCATTCATACCTTGACATGTTTTGACGGGAACTCCCATCTTCCTCAGAAGTGTCACATGATGGTATTGTGACGTATGTCTTATCAGCTGTTTTTACTGAGGCGTGACCGTCCTGCCAGGTTTGACAGGACGGTCACGCCTCCCGCTGTCAGTTCGCCTCTTCAGAACCGCACTCCACGTTTGAGACAGCATGTATGCCGCCTCGTCCCTGTTCATCATCCTTTGTCGCCTGATTTCTATCGCCTCCATAATCCAGCTGCCAGGCCGGTTTTCCTAGTGTGATAACTTTTTGGCCTTTTTCCCCAGTCCATAATATGGTTTTCCTCTTACAATCGCCCAATGGCTGATTTTAGGCTTTGTAGTGCGTGCCTTGTCTTTTATTGATCTCGTCTGTCTCATCTCTGTTTCTTTTCAGATTCTGTTCTTTTTTCTGTGTGCTGAAGCATCTCCCTGTTTCTCCAATATAAGTTTTGTCGCAAGAGTGGCATGGTATTTCATATATGACATTACATTCATTGCCCTGTTGAATTTTGTCTTTTGGATGCACTAATAGCTGTCTCAACATGGTGTGTGGTCAGACCAGTGTGTTGATGTGGTATTTTTTCATGACTCTTTGTACGCGTTCGGTGATACCCCTGATGTACAGTAATCGGACTGCACCTCTGTTGTCTGTGCTGTTTGTGCGTTTCTTTTTGCGGCCCTGTGTGTTGTCTTTGTTTTTATTTTTAACCTGCTGCATTCCCTTTTCTATGGCCCATTTCGGATATTGGCAATTATTTAGTGCCTCCTGTATGTGTTTTTCCTCCTGCCTTTTGTCTTCTTGCTCGGTGACTATGTTGGCGCGTTCGTATAGGGTTCTAACCACTGACAATTTGTGTGTAGTGGGGTGTTCTGATGTCCATAATAGATATTGATCTGTATGCGTAGGTTTCCTGTGGATTTTTATCTTTATGGCCCCATCTTCTGTGTGATGTATTTTTATGTCTAGGAAAGCTATGGATTTCTCTGATTCTTCCTTGTGCGTGAATTTTATCTTTCCAGTATTGTCTATGATGTTTAAGTGATCCGTGAGCTCCTGTGTGTGTCCCGCCTTTACCTTTTGAATGTCGTCTACATACCGCTTCCACATACCACCTTGTTTTTCTCGGCTCCCGAGATTCTTCACCTTTTTCTCTCTCACTCTGCTTCCGTTTTGTCGGATGTTTGGACGTCCTTTTGGAAGTGCGAGGATTTTGCCTGTCGAATGGTCTGTATTATTCTCTGTATTTGTATTGTGTCCGTGCAGCTCTATTTCCCTCTTGCCGCTGCACTTGGCCTCTCAATTCTACCGGCCATTACAGAACCTGCCAATAACTATGTGTTCACCATGAGCATATGCACAAATTGGGATATTTCAATAAATAATGGAATAAATAGGTGAATATAATGCAAATTCTTGTTCAATAGATATCTGAAACAAATATAATTTTAAAAAGTTTTAAATAATTTAAATATATAATTAAATTGAACCACAAAACCACAGGTTTGTTTTCTGTACATCGGAAAAGAACAGCTTACTTTAACATTTATTAAAAACAAAAAGACGTAAGGCAATATTTGAGAACATAAACATACATTAAAAAATCAGGAACAACTGCATAAATAAATATTGTGCAAATTCTTGTTTGAGAGAACCATACATAGTTTTAAATAATCAATGAACCACGGGTATGTTTTTCCCCCCTGCGATTCTATTAGTTTAAAAAGAACTTACTTTAACATTCAATAAAAGAGAAAGTAACAATTGGCATACTCATTTAAGCATGAGTAAATGAGTTAACGAGCAAGTAAGCTAGTCAGTCAGTCAGTCAGACTATCAATCAGTCGGTCATTCAGACCGTCAGTCTGTCAGACAGAGACAGTCAGTCAGTCAAATGCTTAATCCTGCTGCCGACTGTTGAATTTCACAATAAGCATAATTTTAATGTTGTTTTCCGTAAGGCTCCGTCTGCACTGTGTAAGCAGCATTGTATAGTGGGAGAAAAGTCTCTCAGCATCCACTGAGGTAGTGGGGAGATGGAGATACAATGCCTTAAGTGGGGCAAGAGTGGGCATTCTGTCCTCTCTGGCTCCCCACCACTCCACAGGACTGACCTCCTCAGCATCACTCTTGTCCATGTGGATGGAGCGGTGCCATTCCTCAGCTGACACATGGGTAAGGGCAGGGGCCACCTGGACGTAGTCCTGGATGTTTTTTCTCACACCAGCTACCTTTGCTGGGTCAAACACTGGGAGGGCTTTGAAGAGCTCCATGCTGGGGTGTGTCTCCATCACATTCTGCAACTTTGCAGAGCAGTCAGCCATGGTCTTCTGGAAGAGCTGAGTGCAGGCAGCACGATCATCCTCATCCAGCTCCCTCAGCCGTTCTGTGGTCCCAGGACGCCAATCCTCAGCCCCTACAGTGCGGCCATATTCAAACAGCATGAGGAGGTTCTCCAGTTGGTGATTGTGGTCATGATCTCAGTGCATGGGCCTTTAAAGTAGTTTCTTTCTATTCTAGCAGCACTCTCAGGTCCCGAACAGCCTTAGAGGACAGTGGCAAAGAGGGTATGAAGTCGCATAAAATGTCCAGGTTCTCTGCAAGGTACTGGACAGCTTCAATCCAGGAACCCCATCTGGTCACAACAGCAAACACTGGCATAACAGGAGCCAAGCCCAACGCCTGCATATAGGCCTGCAGCTCTTGGCGATGTTGAGGTGCCTTGCAGAACACTCTCTTCACAAGTGCACACACCCTGTTGAGGTCCTCAAAGGTATCTGGGAAGACCTCCAGCACCAAGTTGAGGAGAAGTGCCAGACACGTGACATGTATGGAGTTGGGGAACAGGCCATGAAGCATGGTGTTGAAGGCTTTCTTCATGTAGCTTGCCGAGTCTGTGACAAAAGCCCACACATCACTAAAATTGATGTTGTAGCTGTTGAGGCAAGAGATGACTGCCTGGGACACAGTGTTGAAGTTAACTCTGTCGATGAACACTATATCTGCTGCCAGAGGTGGCCTGCCAACAGGTTGCAGAAGAATTGCAAGGACACAGCGGCCACAGGCATCTGTCGTCTCATCTAATAAAACGTAGATGGCCTTTCCTTCCACCGCACGCTTGATGTCCTCCACATACTGAGGGAACAGCTCTGGTAGGTAGTCGGAGCGGAGGTGGGACGGAGCTGGAAGGGATCCGCCCTGCTTGCAGTATTTCTGCAGAAAAGCAGCCAGCTTGGGGGCCTTCTCAATTGGAATATCGGCTTCAACAAGAGCCTTGGTAAAATCTAGCACAAACTCCTTCCTCTCAGCAGTTGATGGGGTCTTGGAGAGGCAGGCAGCCAGGGTTTGAGTCCTAGATCGTACTGGAAAACAAAGAAAAGAAATAGAATAATTGAAACATAGTATTATTACACAGAATGTAAGATAACGTAAACATAAGCTTGTACTTTTACTTTGTTTATTTAGATGGGACCGTGCATATTAATGAGCAATACATATTTGATGGAATGTAAATATACTGAATTTAGCAAAGATGCCAATTTTAGTCCATAGTAAAAAAAAAAATAAAATTTTAAAAAAGCTACATACCTAGAACCACAGTAATATACAAAAGGGGGAAATCTCACGCATAGAAGGGCTTCCATGTGTGGGCTTAAATTAATTAGATGCTTTTTTTAAGACTCAAGATTTTCTGGCTGGGGTGTGGTAGGTGCTGGTCACAATGGCCTTTTCCTTATTTCTAGCATAAGAAGTCTTATTTTCTTTACAACTACTGTATAAATACTAAAACGCCATTATTTTTAATGGTATTAAGTGCAAAATAAACTTCTCTGCCAATTTGTCAACATGATCTCCCCTTTAAAAATTAACATTTCTGATTTATTGTGGAAATTGCCTAAAGTGTTACAACTGTCCCTGGTCTCCCCTAATCCTCACTACAACACTTGATTGGACTGTATATTGTGTGGATCAAAAGATCAGATTCTCTCTCTCTCTCTCTCTCTACTCACTCACACACACACACATACACTCTCTCGCTCTCTCCGTGTTCTTATTATATGGTCTCTGGCTCTCTCTCTCTCTCCTCCCTCCTCCCACCCTCACACACAAACTAGTTGCATTACAGATTTTTATAGAACTTTATTGAACAGATTCCATTTTATAACATTACAAATATCATAAACATCATATAGAATCAAGACACAGGCATAGGTACAACACACTCAGATTTTACATAATCATATGTCAATTATAAACCGTGTATATGCGTTAGCTCCAGGGCTGCCAACTCTCACGCATTGAGCAATTGACACGGATCTCATGCTCTCACGCCACACATACCTTTTCTCATGCCAAGTTTTCCTCTTTGTGAATTTCCGAGCTCAGATAAGCGCTGAGCAGAAGACCATACTTTGCACGAATTGCCCGTGAACGCACCGATCGTCATCTTTGCGGTGCAGCAGCCAATCAAAATCACAGTCGAGTAAAGCGCTCGAGTAAGACTTTTTTTTTCAATACACCAGCTGTTTATCAAATGGCCAGCCCGACCAAGTAAAGTTGTGAGCTTCTCAGTCAATAAGCGACTTCTACTCCATGTGTATTGGCTCTTATTGGCTGCATTGTCACCAGCTTATCCAATGAAAAGAATGAGTTTATATGCGCTCTCCCTCTCACTACCTCTCTCTTGCTCTCTCTAGCCCATTTCACACTGGCAGACTTTCCCAGCAATGTGCCGGCATTGCCTTTGCATGTGTGAAAAGGCGCAAGACAGAAATTATTTCCCTGAATGTAGCTGCATGTGTGAATTGTGAAAATCACGGTGCCACAAAGCCCCCCCCCAAACACATATCTCACTCCAATCTGAAGTCAAAAGTTGGCAGCCCTGTAGCTCAGCTGTCGCACCTGACAGAAACTGAGATCACTTTTGACAACCCGAGGTCGTCTGAACACGGTGACAACACATTTAAATTAATTTAGCATGTTAACTAGCTAGTAAGTATTAGATGTTACTTACCCAATCCACTCTTCTTCCTGTTGTTGTGCCTTTGGGACTTCAGATGCTCCAGAATGCTCTGTTTCCTCAGGTAATCCACCCAGTGCTGACATACTTTACAGAATAACACGCCCCCATCCGCATAAAAATCATCGGCAAATTCATATGCCCTATCAGCCGCGGTGATCCGTGTTGCTAAATGACGACGTCTCAGCTCTTCTGTTGTAAATCTGGTTATCGACAGCTTTTAGATAGTTGATAAAACTAGTTTTCTCCTGTGTTGTTCCACCTGATGACACAATATTGACAGAGGCATGAGGGGTGGGAGACGTAAGTTCACAGACAAAGGGGGGAGGGGCGAGAGGCATTCAAGTAAACTGCCACACTACTGTGTTCAAAATTCCACGGATTTACCGCGGAGTTTTCATCAGAGCACCGTGGGCGCAGATTCTTTGCGGGCCTATCAGTGATATCTGGGAATAAGACTGTTCTTATTCATCAGAATGTCAAGTAAACATATAATCATAACTCAAAATAAATTCAACATAGAGAAAATGTTTTACACCATGGAATGTACTTTCATGTGGAAAAAATAACTCTGATATGATATTCTGAAACTTATGCCCAGTTTTCTGGTGGAGGGTCAAGCATTTGAGACCACTCTTCTAAAAATGAATTCAATTTTCTGCACGCTGACCTGCAGTTTTCTTTGTATAATTCCACTTAGAGGCTGTTGTGTTAGCGCCACAGTTCTTCTGCAGATGATTTTACTGTTGCATCTAATTCTACAGGCAATCCTAAGCAACTGTTACAACCTCATGGTCGTATAGACTTTTTTTGTCATGTATTTGCAAGCATCTTTGTTGTTTATGTATGTATGCATACATTTTTTTTTATGTCGTCCTCTTTGATGCCTGTGTGTGGCTGACTGCCGGTGAGTTTCATTTGCTAACTGAATGATTGAAGGCGCGTGACGGTAGGTGGCTCCTGAGCGCTGACTGGTTTACAATATGTACAATGTATATATATTATATTATATTACTACTCAAAATTTGATAGGGATCATAGGAATTTTTTTGTGAAATGACATGCAGTCAGACACAAAACACATTTGCAAGTGCATTTAATGACATTAAATGAGCGTGCAGCCTCACACTTTTGGCTTTCACGAACACTTCATGGTTTCATCTCTGACATGTAAAGTGAAAGCAGACAGTGTTCGCTTGATGTTTCATTACCAAAGCAGTTAATGTCAATAACGGTATGGCCTCCCCAGTTTGAATGATGGCTTGACAACGCTGGTCATACTGTCAATCAGAACCCGGATGCTTGGTAATTAGAATGTTGTTCCATTCTTCAACAAGGGCATTTCCCAGCCTCTTCTAGAGTTGTGGGTTGTGCCCACGACTGGAAATGGAGACCCGCATGTTCCACACATGCTCGATAGGGTTTAGGTCCGCTAACACGCCGGCCAGTCCATGCGACAATTAATCTCTGCTCTAGGAATTGATTCACCACCCTAGCACGATGGGGACTTGGCAAGTATCATCCATCAAGACAAAATCAGGGCCAACAGCACCAGCGATGGTCTTACGCATTGAGACCTCATCCCCTGTACTGCACTCCCCTGTCATCGTCTCCTCTCTCAGATGACATGCAGGTAGGTCCGCTCTGCCGCTCGCTTATTCTCCCCAGACTATAATTGATCCGGGCCACCTAACGCCGTGTTCGCTGGATGTAGGCATCATTAAATCAAGCCACGCTGTCTTCGCCACGCACACCCGCTGCCTCCTGTCAGTAAAGTCCAGCAATATTGGGGACTCATCAGTAAAAAGAACTGAGCCCAATCAAGCAGGTGTCCATGTGACATGATCATGGTAGCCCAATCCAAACGGGTCACGCCTATGACGAGACGGGTCAGTGGGATTCAACACATGGCCTTTGAGTTGGAGGCCGCAGGATGAAGACGGTTCCGTGATCGCCTGAGTGGATACCCTGACCCCGAGGCGGCGATGGTCATTTTCAGGGTGGTGGCTGTCCAGAAAGGATGACGCCGTGCTCTGAAGTGTGAGAAAGTGGTCTTGCCGCTAGGTAGTCGATCTCGACGACTATCCCCTAAGGACGGTGTGCTGCTGTACCAAACATTTGATGTTGGTTCCACGCTTCTGTTCACAACGCTATTGACGTTAGCGCATTAGTAACGTGACGCTGTGGAGAAGCGCAATAGAGTCAAGTATTCCGATGACCTCCCAATTGCTCTGAAGTCAATCGACGCCTAAGACGTTGAGGAGACATTGTTATTGCTAAATGTAATGCAGTACCGAACTTCCAAATTTTCACCAAGAAGCAACACACACACGCCTGAGTTGAAATGGTGAAGCAGTACCAATAAAGCCAAATGTGAGGCTGCACGCTATTTAATGTCATGAAATGCACGTGCAAATGTTTTGTGTCTGACTGCATGTCATTTATCCAATATATTGTTCATCAGTGGCAGTTACCAAATTTGCATGTCATTTCACAAAAAAATTCCTATGATCCCTATCAAATTTTGAGTAGTATATTATATTATGATGTCCGCATGTAAAATGTTGCTACAGCCCTGGGGCCTCATTTATCATCCTATGCGTAGAAAATGTTCTAAATTCTGTCGTAGGAATGAAACTTAGAATGTGTGTAAGTACAAAAAAATCCGTATTTATCAAACGTATGGACACCGGTCAGATGCGACACCAGTAAGAAATATGATGATAAATCCCACTCAGCCTTGGGTAAACTACCATGCTCATGCATGGTTAGGCTTATTTGCATTCAGAAACGCCCCCAATTGACCATATATGGTAGCAGCAATCCCTTTAAGAATGCGTGAATTTCCCTCACCGAAATCATGGCAAAGAGGGCGAAGAAGAGGAATTTATCCGCACAGAGATTGAGGTGTTTGTAGTAGAAGAAACAAACCAAAAAAAATACTGTTTTGGAACACTCAATGGTGCATCAACAAAAGGAAAAAATGCTGCGTGGGAGAAGGTAACGACTGCTGTTAATTCTGTTGGCTCAGCAGAAAGAGCAGTCTCAGTCATTAGCCACGGCTTCAGTGGATATCCCCGATCACCTATAGAGATGTTATAATAAACAATACGAAGCCCAGAAAATAATTTCGAAATGTTGTAACACTCACCAATGAGCCAGCCATCCTCAACAGCTCCTTGCTTGAGGCGACACCATTAAGAGCTGTTCTAGAATGAATGAGTCCAGCGTTCCTCCAGGCCACCGTGCAACAAAGTTTAACAGAGACATATTTGCATCGCTGATTATTTGTGCATTGATTGAATGAAATCCTTTCCTGTTCACGTAACTGAATTCATTGTGTGATGGTGCTTTTATTGCGATGTGAGTGCAATCTATGGCTCCAATTATATTTGGGAATCATGATGAACTGCCACTTCCTCGCTTGTTGGTGATGTCTGTATGGGAACTGGATGTGTTGGGGCTAGAGAATTATTGCATCCAAACTGCCGGGCATGATTCTGCTTAGTGTCGCTGCAAATGCCGACATGTCTCCAATCTCTCGCTGAAATCTTCCGGTACAAAAATCCCAGGGTGACAGGAGCTGGATGTGCACTGGGATGGCTTTGGTATTTTAGATTCGCCTCCAATGAGACAATGGTCATGAGTAACCGTGCTGATGGTCGGATAGAGCGTGGAATGTGGGCTGGGTCTTAATAGACCCGGTAATCTCTGGAGGCAGCTAGAGGGGCATGGTGTGTTACAACCTGGTTTCCTCTGGTAGATGTTATTTTACAGCAAATGTTAAGGGTGCCATTAATTGTCAAACCTTGATTTGGAGAAAGTAGATTTTTAATTAAAAGCAGTAAATGATTTTTGGTTGGTTCCATTGGAACATTAAGATTGTTCAGTATTTCTCTGTTATGTTATTTAGGGTTTCTCTATAAATACATTTTTTTTTTTAGATTTTTTTAAAGTATTGTTTGTGCTTTTACGCCAGTCAGGGGTGCCAACAATTTTGAGCCCACTGTACAGGATTATGCATCCACAATCTCTGTCATGCACACACTCCAGGCTCTTTCACTCCCAAACACAAAAGAATCACACAGCATCAATATTTCGAAGAACACTGACACACAGCATTACTGATACATGGTCGTACCCCCATCGTTACTCTTAATTCCTTATGTTAACAATTGGCAGCAACATATGCAATGTTTTAATCTGACTGTAGAGTCTAAAACTGAATCAAAATAACATTAAGAAGGTCTAGCAGTTGGTTAAAATGCAAATACTCTGCACAAAAAAACGTCACAGTTTCTCACCATAATACTTTTTCAGGTATGACTTCGACTGTCCTATTTCTTGCTAAGGTTTGCAGCCATGCAAAATATAAGGGGCCGCTGTTCTCCTCTATCTTCAGAAGGGGGGAGAGGGGAGCTGAGATTTGGGCTGCTGGTGTAGTTCAGTGTCTGACCCTCTCTGCGCCAGGACAGGTGACCTCTCCCGTTCTCCACAGAGCACTGCACACTGCAGCCCGGCTTCACCCTGTTCTCGCTCCACCTGAGGTCTGCCCACTGGATCTGCATGGACAGCGCACAAACACACAATCAAACAGATGGATGGACACTTACATGGATAAACTCACAATACACAGACACACACACACTCATCCCAGCACAAAGCACACTCAAGCACAGACAGAGACACACACACATGGAGAAACACACAATACACACACATGCTAACAAACAGGCATAGGCACACTCACAAATACTTATAAAAACATGCAGAAACACACACACACACACACACACACACACACAAATTAACATAAATACACACAGATAAACACATACACACACACACACACGGATAAACACACACAATACACACCGCCCTCACAAACGTAAATACAAGTACAGAAACACACACACATACGCTCCTCTTAGGATGGTTTTGACCATTTAGTGCCTGTATCAAATGTAATGGAGGCATTGAAGAACAAGGGACTCATCTCAGAGAACTGAGGGTTTATTTCACAATGGGCAAGGTAGAGATGACAAAGGGCTGGTACTGGTGTAGGATTCAAACTCTGCAGACTGGCTTGGTGTGGTGTAATAAAATAGACCATCAACGGTCCATCCAATAGTCCATAGAGACAAAGGGCAGTTTAGGGGATGATTGGTTTTCTATCTCTAAGCTTGCGTGAGTTATTAGTAATAATTTCCACTGCACAACACTGAAGTACTGTGATGGAAATTAAAGGAAATGGCCTAACAGGAATAAACCTAAAACATACATTTACATATTGGTGATACTGATGAAAAGGTGATAATAAAAACTGGGGACCTATCAGCAAGACCTTCAATGCCCTAAAACAAGAGCTTCCACAGACAGCAGACGGTCATGAGTTTTGTGCTTAATCTGTAGGACAGAGCTAGGCATTTGCTCATTACTAAAATGTTGTGCCAGCCACCTCTCCTAGCATATGATCAACTTTGTGTTAAAATTTAAATCTTAAGATAACATCAAGTATCAAACTAAACACATAAACGCTACAGGCATAGAAAAAAAAAAATCATCTGCAACATTTCCAATATTTGTTCCAACTCAAAGTTCTTTTTGAAATAAATTTTTTATCGTATTTGCGTTTCACACCTCAGCTGCAGTGAGATAATACTGGTTCAGTAGTGTAATTCTCAGTGTTTCAGTATTAGAGGCATCCATTCATACGGGTTGCAATTATATTTTCCATTTGTTATATTTAACTTTATTTCATTTCATTTAATCTGAGCACACTAAGTTTAATATTTCAGGTATACGTAATTTTAAAAATGTGACATCAGGAAAATACTTGAATATCTACATACGAACAAACATCCCAACACATAAAACATTGTCACAATGTTACTGTAAAGAAGTTATTGGCTGTCATAGTTTGTGGCGTCTTGGCGTGTTCAGGACTTTTCTTTGAGGCTCTCGTCTTGGCACAAGATTGAATTCCTTTTCAGTCGGATTCTTTGCCCAGCTGGCTGATTGAACTTGGGCAGCGCCTCCCGGACTCTATATAAGCCAGAAGTCCGCCCGCCTCCTTCGCTAGAGTGTCTGTTTGTAGTTATGCACTTTAGCGAAGATATCTGTAGTAAGGATTTATGTGCCTTTGTCTTCTCTATCCTTTGTGTCGCTTATTTAAGGTGCCTTGTTTTTCAAGCTCACACTGAGATACTTCTCCTTTTTTCCTCTCGCTTTTGCTTCCGTTTTGTCGGATGTTTGGGCGTCCTTTTTGGAAGAGAGGATTATCCCTAATCGTATGGTCTGAATTATTCTCTGTATTTGTATTGTGTCCGTGCTGCTCTATTTCCTCTTGCCGCTGCACTTGGCCTCTCAATTCTACCGCCATTACAGTAGCAATGTTATACCATAGGAAAAAAAAATAATTTCAGTTACATTTGAGAGAGATGTTTCCGTTTGTTGGGACGTCCCAAAGACAGCCTTTCATAAATGCAGCATTTCCACGCAGATGATACTAACCGTACACAGTCAGCATGAATGTTGTTTTACCGGAAATGCTACCATCGTTGTTCTGCACTGTGTATTTTCCACTGTCCTCCAGCTTAACCTCAGAGGGTGAAAATCCCAGAGCTTCGGTCCCACTGCAGTCTGCCACTGTAATTGTCGCCGGTAATGATGAGCGTGCTGTTTATCACCTTGGCGATCTCATTGTCATCTTTTTGAAACAAATGCAGTCTTTTTTCACCACCTCTTGAAATGGACACGATCACCCACAATGCCCTCAGTGCTTCAGACTGAACAAAAGATATATAGAGACCTGGGAAGAGGAGGGATTGGTGAGAGAGAATGATAAGAGAGAGTTCTGACTTAGAGCGAGATTGAAACATGATGCATGGTGACTGTTTTTCAGGTTTCATATAGGAGAACGATTTACAGTGTAAGGACACGATTTTGCACCATCTATCTCAAAATGAAGCAACATTTGCCATAATGAGAGGGATTTTTGCATTTGGAAACTTTAAATAGAAAGGCCCTGTCCCATACTGCCGTTTAACAGTTCACTTGCCTCTGTCTAAATATTTATGTCAGGCGGTGTCATACAGCGGCAATTTCAAATTTTTTTACCATGGACGGTAGATAGAACAGCATGAGCAACGTCTAAATACGTCTGAGAAACGTCTGCTTAAGTATGAGTAACGTCTTGAGCCCAGCTTATGGAACATCGAATGCCTGAGTAGCGTCTGCTTAAGTATGAGTAACAGATGAATTGGATTGTGTGTAAATAAATGTAAATGGATTGTATATAGTTACAGGATAAAAAACATAGTTTGTCAAATCCCCTCAATTTATTTCACAAACCACTCCAAAAAAAGGAAAAACGAGCCAAAGAAAAACTTGAAATGAAATAAATTTGTTTTTCATTTGAAGTTTTCTTTGGTTCGTTTTTTTTTATAACAAATTTTTAAAAAATCATAAATTGAATGAAAAGAGATGAAGAACAAATTAAATAGGTTGCATTACAAATCACAATTATTGACATTCATTCTGGATTAATTTTTGGGGTTTTTGCTTTTTTTTTTTGGCGGTTTTGTGGGTTTTAGCGGTCCGCCTGCCCAACAGCCATAAAAGTCTAAAAACCGGTAGATTCCGCCGAGTACCGGTGAAAACATAAAAACCGCCAGAGTAACATATGAGAACCGCCAATCGCTATCAAAAGCTGGCGTCAGAAATTTTGAACATGTCCAAAGTTTGGAACGGCTAAGCGTCATCTATCAACGTCTGAATACGTCTGTAAACCAGCTGAAAAACCGAATAAAAAAGTCAATAAACATCGCCTTTTTTCAGGCCGGAATCAGATCCAAACAGCATAGTGGGACAGTACCTTAACACAGGTGAAATAAAGAAAATGAAGAAATTTTAAGAAAAAAATTGATTTAACCAAAACATAGAATTGGTGAGCAGCCATGAATAACAATGGTGACCATCTCAAAGATTCATTAAAATTTTTGATGCATTTAAATTCTCAAATTTAACCTAATCCAATCAATTTTTTTATGGTCATTTTAAGAGGAATCTTGTATATGGTATGTTGTAGAAAAATGTAAAATAAATGCAATTGTCCTCCATCAGTAACAGTTTGTGCCTCGCGAGTCAGCGTTAAGCATTTATAATAGTGCAAAGCGCACCCATGATACAACAGGTTCTTGTGCATGTAATTAACATGCTGCATACACACAGCATTAGCAAAAATTTTAGCTCTAGTTTCTTCATGTCATTCATTAAAATACGAGATTTTTCATTTATCTGCAATTCATCGATTGAGACAGAGTTGGAGGTGGGAATGGAGGAAGTGAGCACAGGAAGGCGCCAAGATTTTTTGCAGCTCTCCTATAAAAGCAGAATTAAAAACACTGGTATTACAACACTCAGAGTTCTGTCTGAGATTTGATGGTCTTCTCAGCTTTAATGATGCACACTTAATTTAGTAAAACTATAATTCATGATTAAATTTCCCCCAGTCAGATAAAAATGTCTTACAGCAAAATGATTACCATGCCTAACCTACTATAATAGGTATGTAGGGTATAAGGCAGCCCCACCTGCATTATAACAGATGCATAACACAGTGATAGAGTCATACCTGCAGTCCACCAGGTATATAACAGAAAAATGGCTGTTCTCATGGTGCTCTGGAGCAGGAGTTTCACTGGTCGCAATGTCTGTTGCCTGGACTTCCTGTATCCAACAACCAAAAACCTTTCAGACTCCACCCCACCTCACCACAAACTCACAGACAGAAGAGCTCTCTCTCTCTCTCTCTCTCTCTCACACACTCACACACAGAAGTGCAATGCAAGCAGACATGGACACACAAACACACACACACACAAACACAATCTCTCGCTCTCTCACAGATGCACACACACACACATTCTCACAAAAATGCAAGCAGATATGGACACACACAAGCACAAAAACACACACACACACACAATTATACTAAAAACATTTTGTGCCAAAATATTGTCCTAAAATTTTTACAAGGATTGGTTGCATCGCTCAAATGTTCTTTAGCGGCTGTTGAAGAGATCAGAGACTCGAAAACTGCCTCCCTGTCGGTCTTCATCCAAACCTGTGGCACTACACTGGACTGAACTTTATCATCACTGTGTAGATTACTACTAAAAAGCCAAAACAGAGCGATTGCATTAACCAGAAATTTAAAAAGTAATGAATAAAATGCAGTGAGGTAGAATGATACTAGTGCAATATACAATATATACCCCACGAGCTATGAGGCAGTACTAGATGTGATAAGTCCAAGATGGAGGTGTGAGCATGTTTTTTTTTCTTGACTTTTTTTCTTTTCAATTTGCGTTTGTACGTGCCTGTGTTTATGTGCGTGAATGTGTTTGTGAACATGCTCAAGCTGCATGCAAATGAGTGTGAATATGTGTCCACGTGTTTGTGTGCATATGAGTGTGGGCGTGGTATACATATGTGTATATCAGTGGCGGCTAGTGAACTGGCGATAAGGGGCTGAAACCCATCCCTTCAAAATAATGATTGGTCATGACCTGTTTTCAATCATTCATTGAAATTGCCATTACAGAAACTCCAAAACTCTCAACATTATCAGGTGTGGTCAGTTTTCATTAATAATGCATACCTGTCAACTCTCACACAGCATTCAGTGTGAGTTTAAGTGGCATATTCACGTTCCGCTGGTATATTCAGCAATTATTCAACGCATATGTGAACTCGTAGGATAATTTATCATCCCAAATGCTGGGAACCTTAATAACAAATGTCTCATGACCGCTGCCAAGTCAGGAAACTAGTTTACAAGCAAACTTGCGCTGAAAAAAAACATTGGTTTTGAAATTGCATTTGACCACGAACATTTTGTTTATTATTTTTTTTTAAATATTGGTTTGTAATTGGATCTGACCTGAAGCAAAGGCTATTTTTAAGAAAATAAAGCCGATACTGTATTCTATGCTGCAGAATTGCCAGAATGTTCTTGTTCTCCACGAAACATTTCAATCGATGAGACATTTACAAATACAAAAGTCGACTTCGCCAAAAGTTTACATCCGAGACAAGCGTGCGTGATAAGGAATAAAAATATTCAAACTCTGTTCATCCGTTGCCCCATGGTAAGCTCCAAAATGGGATTTTGAAAGTGCTACAGTATTTTTAAACTGTTAGGACTCAGTGGAAATCAGTAAAACCCGAATGTATCTCCCCATCAAATAACTTGTCAGATCAGGTCCCATACCCGAACAGCAACAGAAAATAATTCCAACCGCTCGCTTTTAGATTGCCAAACAAATCAGGCCGTGGCGAGCCTGGCGAGCCCACTAGTATACAAGGCTCCCATCCGCGAAAGTATTTATTTTTCATACGAGTGTACAAGGTTCTCGGACTGAAGGGGTTAAAACAACAGCCGGCGAGTGTAGTCTGCTTTCGTTTTCAAACAAATAAAAATGGAGAAGGCTAAGAATATTATGATCTGTAATTTTCTGCCTGTTGTGGTTTATGTTTATTTCCACTTAGTTTGTTTAGTTTATGCTTTCAATAGCCTATCATCTCCCAGTTTATGCACATCGTTTTTCCCTGTGATGTCTTGCGTTTCTATATGTTCTTTGCCAGTGCTCTCCCCTGTCTCGGCGAAGCTGTCTCATTTTTGGGTGATTTGGAAGTTTCGGTGTTTCTGGAGGTCCTTCATGCCTCGTTTACTTCCTTCAACACTGATTACTAATTAAGTACTAATTACACTAACACTGGATGTTTTGTCTAGTTTATCTACTAACCCTTACTAATACACTAATTCTGTAAATAACTAACATACTAACTTGCACTATTTGGGTAAAATTATTACTGCACTAACTACTAACATTACTAATTGAATCTCTTGCTTTCCACACTAATCTGTAACTCCGCCCTCTCTTTGCTATCCTGGTCCTTGCCTGAGTTTCTTCCGTCTCTTCCCACTTAGGCACTCCTTGAATGGAGCCGTTGTTGTTTAAGGATATTGTGTGAAAACTAGTCTTTGTCATTGTTGCCCATTTTGTATTGTTTAATTACCTCTTGTGTTTTCCCTCTCAGTTAATGTGTGGATTCCTCACCTGTTGCCCCCCCTAGCTTTTTGCCTTCCTTGTGTATATATAGTCCCTCACTTCTGCTTAGCTTTTATCAGACTGTTGATCAACTTTTTCTCTGCACTGAGCCCATGCCGCCAGTGATCTGTTTGTGATTCTGTGGCATCCTTTGCCCGATTCCAATTTCTGTCTGTGCCTGCCTGGTTTTTTTTCTCTCTGATTATGACCCATTTTCTGCCTGACAACAATTTCTATGTATTGCTGCCCTGGTTTTTTGAATTTGGATTTCTGACCTCTACTCTCCTGCCTAAAAGATTTGGTTCTGTCACCTGTGCTTTTTTGGTTTAGCACCCTGCCTGTCTTTGGACTCTGTTTTTGGATTGCCCTTCTGTACCATCACTGTGTTTACCTGGTTTTTGGACTCGGACTGAATAGAGACCAGGATTTTTTGCACTCTGGATTACTTGTAGTTGGTTCCTTTCACCAAACATAACAAATCAGCAGTGGTCTGACGGGGAGACCCAGTCCTTCCCGGCACAGTGGTCATCCTCCAAGGTCCAAAATAAGTTGAAGGGGTCCTCCATATGGTGCGAGCATTGCTGGGTAAGCAGAAACGTATTGACCTTATTCCCTGAACGTTCTATCTCCCATGATTCATAGTGGTTCAACGGACTCGCCGTACTCCTACTTCCTGTCGAGCTGTTGCTTATATCCGTTTTCATTGAACCGAGTAGTAACTTGCGGCTAGCATCAGTGAGACAGTGGGATGTATACATACACATACATACAGTGTATATTCAAATGTTAAGGCTAGCTAACCATTTTTTTTTATTCGGCAAAAACATTCTTTAGCGTGATGAAGACATGATATCTATTTGGGTGGCTACACACGTTCCTACAGCCAAAGTAAAAAAAAAGCATGAAAGATGGCGAATTGCAATTCATATGCAGGAAGTGATTAGCTAGCAAGCTGCGTATCAAAATGCTTCTGATTCAGCAAATAGTCTGGCAAGCAGTTTGTTTTGCAAAAGGGTAAAAATCCAGCCGTTACTCGCTCCACCACTGAATGACATCACATTAGCTGTGGGCAACCATCATCATTCAGAGCATGAAAGTACAGTCCCCAAGCTTCACTTCGCATGCTGGAACTCAGCAATTCACGGAACGAAATAAAGATCTCAGTCCAATCCTTCACAACTGCTGTAGCTGACAAGCTAAATATTTGCCACAAGAATATAGTCGGCTAAAGCTAAGGTTTTTACAGAAACCGGGATTACGATTATGCACCTTTCAATTCACTAACGCTACTGGTAAACTGGTAAGCCCGTCCACTGATCAATGTCAACTTGTTCAAAAGTGCTAACGTTAGCCTGTATAACAGCTAAATGTGTGGGTTTCAATTGCATCCCGCGTGTGACCGTAGATGGCCACTAATTACATGGCAAACGCTGGTTACTTCACTAGAAAACTAAACTGACCACTGGCTGACAATACTGCTTTTTTTTCGGATTTCAAAAAAAGGATACTTCTTGGCAGGATGTTTAAATTAACGTATTGGGGACTGTATAATACAGTGGGATCGGAATGATCATCTGTCAGTCGCTTTTTTCAGTCGAAAGGCAGTGTATATTTTGCCTTGAACCGTTTTTACATTTCCACCGCTATTTGGCCAAGACCTCCAGTACACCTGCACAGTTGCATTATTTTTGGATGTAAAAACAGAAATCACTGGAGTATCTTTGGCTAACGTTAGTGTAAAAATTTGGTAGCTATAGCGAACAACTAATCAGCCTCGTCAATGCATAGGCCTAACTGACCTAGCTACACAGCTAATGTGAAATAATTGCGATTCACTGTTTTTTATTGATATAAGCACCACAAATAGATAGCTGAGCAGGTGAACTAGCTTGCTAGCCTAGCGTGCAAGGTAGTTTCTTGGTTTCTTGGTCAATGTTAAGCTGCTTTCACACCGGACACAAAACACATTTTTTACATGACGGATTACATTCAAAGTCAATGCAAAGTAGCGAATACACATTCTTAGCATTAACTTTGAATGTAACCTGTCATGTTTAGCGTCAGTGTGAAAGCAGCTTTTAGCTGGCAACCTTTTTATTCGGCACATTTTAATGCCAGCTAGTGAGCTAGATGCTCGCGGTGCAACTCCAGCCAAATTAGTTCGCATAATAATGGCTATACGCATTTTAAATTGACTAAATTTAAATGCGCGAAATATAACGTTAGATGGCTAGCAAGAGAGCCTTTATGCCAACTTAGATAGCTATATTTAATGTATGTATATGCGAGCTAGGTGCCTAAATGGCGAAGTTATAGCTATTCACTATTATCCATTGACTTCTATGAGCAAGTCAAAAATAATAAAACTGCACAGGTGTGCGAGGGCACGGTGAAATAGCCGTTGAAATGTAAAAACGGTTCACGGGGAAAATATACACCGTTTACGAAATGGTGAGCATACGTATCCTCTTGGGTGGATACTTCAGTCTTAGTGCGGCTAGCCACTCCAAAGCGCCTACTACGCTGGCATACTGTAAGGTGCTGGGCAAGGGCAATCTTTCCTAATCACCTTGTAAATAAAGCACTCTGTTTCCATAAAAACTTTTTGTCTTTAGAGTTATTGGTGCAACAAACTCCGGAACAAATGGAGCCTGAACGCATTCTGTCAGCTGATCTCTCCTCAGTACAGCGAGCAATGACCGGAAGTAGGAGACCGGCAGGGGTTCTCATGGCGGCCAAGCATTGTTAGAACAGGACTAGAGTACTAAAGTGATGACGTCACAGCTAATTATTAGCTTCAGGTGTTGGAAGTAAAATCCCTATGAGAATTTATAATGGGGTTTGGCATTGCTTTCGAACTTCGTATTAATTTTTCTGAGCCGCCTCCTCCCAGATTAGCCTATGGGGTATACAGATGCACATGATCACATCAAATTTGTTGTTTATTGCCAAAATTATATGCTTTTGCACTTTCGTAGTCCAGTTTGTAGTCCACTTCTCACGAACTACATAGCCATTGCATAAGCGGTGAGTACCCCATGATTTTTCCCATCCAATGGGGGTACCTCAGTTTCAGCAAACGTTCTCAATGTACAACGACAGCAGCCGATTAGTGCCACAAATTGCCATTGCCTATGTCCGTGCATCCTTACCCATGGACCTATAGAGAACAATATAAAATATAAAAATATATAAAATAAAATATTTTTATAGACATGAAAAATATGAAATATAAAAATATCCTTGTCATTACCATATAGGGGGCTACCATTAGCTAGCTAAATTCCTAGAAATGAATGAATCACGATGAGTTATTTCACAATTTAGCTAGCTAGCATTTAGCTATGCTAGCTTAACCACCTAGCTAGCCAGCTTGAGCTTATTACATCTTGTGCACATTGCTAAATCGATAGAAACAGTAAATGGTTAGTTTAATGTCACTTACTGTCATTTAGCAAACTAGCTAGAATTAAAAATTCATGGACTATATGGTTAAGCTAAGCGAACTACTTCAACCGCCTAGCTAGCGAGCTAGTTAAGTCAATAAAAATGGTGGATAGCCATTATTTGGCTACTTAGCTAGCGTCAGACAGGAACATTTCGAGTTGTCATTTACATATTGCCAATGTAATATGATGTTAGTCAGCCAATCGAAATCGGGAATTAGCCAACTTAAAGTCCGTTTGCTTTGCTCGGCTTGCCTCACATGGTGAATATTAATCGCTAAAACAGTGAATTGAGATTATTTGACACTTAACTAGCATTAGATGAGCAAGCAGACCTGAATGTAGGCGTTGCACTGGATGCAGAAACCGTAGTGTAAGTCAATGTGATCCCCAAGTAACTCCAGGAAGATTGCTTTGATCTCGATGGGAATGCATCGATAAATTATTATTTATTTATACAAAAAAATGTATTTCCTTGCTCTGAAATGTCGATGTATAACCGGACATTGAACCTCTGGTCCAAATGCTCTGCCTTATCCACGACACTAGCTCAACAGACTATATATTCACTGGTCGATTTAGCACTTGTATAGCTGTGCTGTGTTTGAACTTGAGCATATTGGCTAAGGATTCTCAGTCATAAACCAGCTTTGAAAACAACAGTTGAATATTTAGCGGTTAATTATAGCAAAAATACAAAAAACTAACCATTTAAGTGATTATGCTGCTGAGGTCTTCCAGTGCATAGCATAATGGCGAGAGGACTCTCAGATAGACTGGCTAAAACAATAGCAAGTGCAGATTTACCCACAAACAGCTTTTATGACAAAATATCGAAGGTAAGAAAAATTCTTCTCATCTCTGTAGCATTTAAAGTGTATGCCTGCTGATCTTTGAGTGTGATGTCAATTTAAAATGACAAGGCTTATTTCGTTGGAATCTGTGGACTGTCCTTTTTCCAGTAGAGTGCCGTCAGGGCCAGCAAGGCCTTCTCTGCTGACCTAGATAAATTGGAAAAATTATGTTTTCTTCATAAATACCTTAATTAAAGCAACATGTATTAATAGAAAGTCAATCAAAATCCTCAATCATTATATCTAAGTGATTTCATTGCTTAACTCTGAGTAGCGCAGCTTCCACTGTGCAGACAGCTTTTTATAAAGGCCAGCTCCGTCTTATCCAATCAGATTTTTTTCTCTGCTGTCTCCGGGTCAAAGCTGCTCCTCGACATGGCTCTGGTCTCAAGTCTCAAGGCCTTCAGCATGTGGTGCTTCCCCATTAAAAAAGAGCGGGGCAGATTTAGCTGATTGTCATATTTTTTAACCAATCAGATTGCGAGTATACCTTAGCGGGCGTAATTTTGACACAGCAGAGCCTTCTAGCTGGCCTCTGCCTCACGCAGGACGTTACGAGCTGACAACAGGTTGAGTTCGTTAACTAACGGAACAGCCTGTATAGATCTTACATAGTGGGCGTGTCATATGAAAGTAATGCAATGACTATAGGGAGTTTTTGCGGTTGTTTCGAGCTTTAGCAAGCTATAAACCCAAAATTTACTCAGATTTAGCACTGAGCTGACTCCTTCACTGGTACTCCGAACAGTCTCTGAGTCGCCCAGACGTTTTCGCGTTTGAACTAACAGTTAGCTAGCTGTGGTTTTTTAATTCACTGTGAACTGAGTAACAATGCGATCTATGTGGAGAGCATGCATCAACTTCACGCACTGGCATATCTGGTGGTGACCATCCCGGTGTATCTACTGCCTCTGTCGGCGGTCATTTTCAGCCCTTTAAACGATCAAAACTAACTCGCTAAAATGCGACTGGGCAGGCTCAACTGTCAGCACTGGCCTCCGTGGCAATCCTGAAAAGACCTTTATTGGAGCTCAAATGGACTGATATGCTGTACGACCCGCGTCATTCATCATTTTTGTAAGAAAGCGAGGTGGATGGAGTTCATTTTCAAATAACAAGCAGTTGGTGTGAGTTTAATAAATTTTTCATTTTATTTATGATAAGTTTTGGATTTTGTTTTAGATCATTACTGCTGGTGTGTGCCTGGCTGTACCCTTGCACATTGAGGCACATGTGTGTTTATGCGCAGCAGCTTGGCTAGTGTCCCAGTAGTCTTTCCTAGGTAGTCCACTTGGATGTGACTGGTTGCTCTGAGTTTTTTCTTGTTTCAAGGTGAAGGCAGTGATTGATTAATGCAGACAGTATGGCAAAGTGCTTTATGTATGAATGCTGTCACTGGGAATTTGTGGGGGGGGGGGGTTACGTTATGACGTCATGCTGTTGCCGCAGTTAAATTTGGGTTAATTGCGGGAGGCTTACTGAAGGCCTAGGTGTAAAATGAACGGCCTGCCACTGCCTTTTTCATTTGAGGTATCGTTTGTATGCATTGCACAAATTCAGTAGAAATGCTTGCGATAGAGCACTGATCTTATTTTATTTAATGTTTTGCTAGATGCTTATTTACTTGCTTGGTACTTGAATTGTGTTCGTTTAGGTAAAAACGGTCATCACGAACTTTTCGCCGAGTTTCTTCGCTTTAAGAG
Source organism: Gymnothorax javanicus (assembly GCA_029692085.1). NCBI lineage: Eukaryota > Metazoa > Chordata > Actinopteri > Anguilliformes > Muraenidae > Gymnothorax > Gymnothorax javanicus. The sequence continues at coordinate 427,105 of JAFJMP010000025.1, forward strand.
GATATGCCGCATGACGAGGTTGCTATTAGGAAACATGCTGTATTTATTATGCAAATTCATTGCCCCCGTTATGGGGACGTTCAGGCTTAAGGTTAATATTTGTATTGAATATATATTTTCCACTAATTTCTTTAAATCTTCACTTTAAAACCAGTTTTCATTGCAACAAAACCGTTGACTTACTTGTAAACTTCTGCTACGTGGAGCAGCTTTTCTCGAAGTGCTTTGAGCAAAGAACTGAATGTTTTGTTGGTTTGTAAGGCTTTCCACGGTCAATGCTTCTTAATTTAACAAGCCAATCTTTCAAAAGGGCTTCATTATTTTGTGGAAATCGATGGAAACTTATTTTGCCGTATTTTCCAGACGACTGACTGGCATTATTATTGGTGCAAGCAACAGCAGCACAAGATTTCCCCATTTTGACTATGCTGCGATCAACCTTTGTGTACATTTTGCTTCGGGGATCATGTGACCACCTACGTAACTTTCAATGACCTCATTAGCTACGTAGCTCGGTCAGTTATGCGTTGACAAAGCGGATTAGCTCGATCGCTAGCTAGCTAGCAAGTTTTTAACCAAACGAACGATGGCCAAAGATGCTTGACTATTAAAGTAAATCGGCGCTAGTTGTAAAACTTGATATCCAGCAAGTAAATATAACTAAGTAGAGCCTAGAGTGGCTGACGAATTCTCAGTCTCACCAAGCTAAGCAAACAAATAGCTATGGTAATTTGTAACGCATTTTAAACTCGTTCTGCCCGGGAATCAGGAGGATCATGCGACGTGTAGTTTTTAGACTACAACTAAGATTAGCATGGTGGCAAAAAATGTAAATAATTTAAATTATAGCTGACTCTGATCCAGAAAAACAATATTTTTTGTTACTCAGAAATATGACGTAAAATATCTAAATCGATGGAGGCTGGAAAACAACAGAAAGTGCTTCAAAAGTGAACTGAAAAAAACATCTATGGGAAAAATGAATGGGAAATTTTACTTCTGACACCAGCGTGACGTCATCACTTTAGTACTCTATCCACCTTATTCCCACATCCCATGATCCCTTGTACGAATATTGGGCATAGCTTCCGCTGCATCCTGTCACTGAGCTGTTTACTATGGTAGCGGCTCACACGAATCCTCTTTTTTTTTAGCGATTGGAAAATAGCATATGAGGGAACATCACCTTTTAGCCCTCAGACGGGATAAAGTTGCGGTACCGCTGCCTTCTACTATCGAAGAATGGAAGAACGACCTGAAGCAGTGGCCACACTAACGCATTTGGCTACATTAGCGACTCCTTTGCCACAGACTGCGAAGCTATGAACAATCTACAAAGCTCCGAAGCATATGCAGTACTTCCACAGCAACAAGGTCAGTCGCGTTTTGTTAAAGGAGGTAGTATACGACCTGATGTACCTTAAAACAGATATACAAGTACTTTCTGAGAATATTTATGAAGGAAACACTATATTTCAGCGGTAAATATTGCTCTACATATGAAACGTAATGGATTTTTTATACAGAGTAAATGAAGCCATCCGACAGCACGAAGTCAAATTACCTCTACTCAGCTAACTACATTATGCGGGTATTATGTTGCTAAGCGAATCAATACTATAACATGTAAAAACGCGGTGAATCCATTTTTCCCATACTTTTTAATTTTAGTGAAATGAGGTTTGGAGTGCAAGACTATTGTTTGGAACAGAGTAGGCTATTTTCAAATGTAGTAGACTATTGCTACTTCTATAGCCTCATCTTAAACTGTACAGGATGAAACGTTAGTTACACTGACTGGCATTACCGGACCGAATACAACAATTTTCTGCCCTCCCTACCGTGAAATCATACCTTGTGCTCTCCTGGCACTGCTGTCAAAATGCTTCTGAGGACCCGGCGTCTCCTCTGCGGCGGTCTGTCTGAAGCCTAGCCATAAAGTAGGAATCATTATTTGTCGACATAATGAAATGAGCACCTAATGTTTTTTCGGGGGTCTTTTTCAAATTCAGGTTTTCAGCCAAACTCTGGCTTCCTCTTCTGTAGGTGGGCGATGGAAACCGTTCCTGAACACAAGGACAATCCCCTATGTTCTGGGTGCGTGTTCAAAACACTGTTGATCAAACCATAAATTTAGCTTCCTCTGGTTGTTAGTTCAGCCTCGAACAGCACAATAGGTGCTGGAGCTCTGAAGGGACATTTTAAGAAAAGCAAGTTAATTTGTTAAAAAATGAGCTGTAATCGCTAAGTTAACTGAAAGAGACGCCGCTGTTCTTGACTAAAACTAATGATAAAAACTACTTCCGCCGGAAGTTGCACCCCTCATCATATCTACAGTAGCGCCCTACAGTACCAGTCAAAAGTTTGGACACACTTTGCTAATGTTACAGCACTCTGTTTTTCGAGAAATTTAAGTGGCTTAACTTCTCCAATGGAATCCCGTGAGAGGTAAACAGTCAGAAATATAAAGAGAATAATTTAGTTGTTTGAATAGAGTTCAAAGTTTTGGAATTCTCAAAGAAGCCATATTTTGCAAAGTAAACAGGCAGACAAGCTCTTTCCAATTTCCAACTGGCGAATTAAAGTCAAGCTGTTTTGGGACTCAGGGGAGACTGAGGTGCAATGAACCATGGGGATAAATGAGCCATATCACTATTTTGCCTATTTTAAACACCTTTGGCATCAATTGATTGCAAAATAGTGATATGCCTCATTTGTCCCCATGGCTC